>JACVBY030000531.1:600000-1163703 GCA_017589505.3 Metroxylon sagu | reverse complement strand
TTATAAAATAGTAGGAACAGCAGGTTGAGTAATGTAGGCAAAGAAAAAAATCTTAGCGTAGAGTGCAGAGCTTGACAGACACCTTCAAGAGCGGGCATCTTTTGGGTCAGAGCTATGACTTCCAAAAATTGAAGGAGTTTGATGGCCTTTCGGAGGATCTCTTGATTAATCTTTCTTTTTTTCTTTTTTTTCTTTTTTTTTTTTTTTGGGACTTTGGATAATCTTTTGATTAGTCGAAGGGTCATGACCTCAAAAGTTTTGAAAATTCCATGAAGTATAGCCTAATAAATTTTCTAACTCCTGTAGGTATGTACACGCGCGTCCGTCGTCCAATTGGTCCAAAGCATTCCAAGAATAATCCTGTTGAGCAGAGAATGCCGCAGCTTATGGCGAATGGTGGAAAAGAAAGGGCAGTTAAATCCTCATTAAGACCTTGATTTGATTTGTAGAAGAGTTTTAATAGCATGCAGCCAAAGCATCTTGCTTCATTGACGACGAGTAAGGGCTGGGAAGTTGTGTCGTCATAATGTGGTTAGATATCTTTCCAATAGAAATGTCAAGATTCCAAATGTGGAGGAACTTCTCATGGGTCTCTTTCTACTTCTACTCTGGCTGATGTCTATGGTGAGCCATGGGAATTGGCTAAGGCTGCCCAATTTCAGTAAGTCATCTCATCTAGTCTCTAAATTTTTAACTCTCATCTCATCATAATTCTTTGCTTTTGCTAACCATGGAAGGCCCTTTTGGGTTTTGTGGTATTTTATATATATATATATATATTTTAAAAATAGACTTTAAATCCATCCATTGAAGGTATCTATTCAATACTTTCAGCCTTTTTATATCAGTTTTTCGTGTTATTGAACTTTTCTTTTTCTGCAACACTATTTATATATAGTTAGAAGTATTATAAAATTTATTTTAAATATATCATAGATACATTGGCCGATGGTATAGGATTTAGGAGAGCTACGACTTTTCAAAAAGAGAATAATTTTCTTTTTGGCTTGCCAAACAAAAGCCGCCATCCAAGAGCTACAAGTTCATGTTAGGGAGGGAGTGAGGGGAGGGGGGGGGTGTGGGTAAGTGGGAGTTCAAAGTATATAATTTGAAAGAAGTTAATTGAGCAAGTGAGTATTAAATAAATTAATTTTTTTATCTATATTAGGTTCTAAATTAATGATGCACAAATATCATGTATATAGCTAGAGTACTTGATGATTTGTTATAGTGTTATTAAGTAATAGTAATAAACTTTATAAACAATACTTGTATGATAAATTCTAGATGTTCTTCTCAGTTATTGACATTCATTACCGAAAGAATCCGCTGCAATATTTTATCAAGTAATTTAAAAACTATTTCACTTAATAACGATGTTTAGTATTTTTAGCACACCATTGCCTTTTTAAATATTAAAAAAATATTACATTTAATTATCAAATAAATGAATGATAAATAAAGAAAATACTTGATGGTTGGTAGTAGTGATATCAATCATTTATAGTGATACATAACAACATCCATTTAATAAATTAGAATGGGAAAGGGGAGAGAATTGTTGTGCAATAAAATAAAAAGAAGGAATATGGAGATGAAACAATTATTAATATTCAATAATTGAATTTTTTTTAAATAATTAAGATAGATAGAGGGTACAGTAAATAAAGTAAAATATCTCTATTTAGTTATAAATATGATAGAATCTCTAGAAAAATCTTATAATTGGTACTAGAAAAGAAAGGAGTACATATTAAGTATATTAACATAATGAAAGATATATTTGATAGGACAATTATTAGTGTAAGAACTATGGTGATAATACTAGCGAATTTTCTATTACAGTAGACTTATAATAGAGATCTACTCTTAGTTCCTATTTTTTTGCTTTAGTTATAAATCAGCTTACTAGACATATTCAAGATGATATTTTATGATGCATGTTATTTACAGGTGATATAGTATTAATAGATGAAACTAAGGTTAAAATTAATTATAAGTTCTAATAACGAAATGCATTAGAATGTAAAAGTTTTAGGTTAAGTAGGACAAAGATAAAATATATGGAATGCAATTTTAGTACAATTAGAAATAAAGATGAATGTAAAGTATAAATTAGGGAGTAGAAAATTACTAAAAATGATCATTACCGATATTTAGGATCGATTATTTATAATGAAGGAGAGATTGATGATGATGTTGTCCATAAAATTAAAGCAGGTTGGATAAAATAAAGAAGTGCAATTGGAATATTATATAATCGTAGAGTACTTGTCAAGTTAAAGGGAAAGTTTATAGGACAACCATAGGATCATTTATGCTTTATGGCACGAAATGTTGGACAGTTGGAAAAATATATGTACATAAGATGAATGTAGTAGAGATAAGAATATTAAGATGGATGCATGGTAATATAAAAAAAGATAGAATAAGAAATAAAACCATTCATAAAAAGTTAGAGGTAGCTCCAATTGAGGATAAATTAAAGGAAGGATGACCTAAATGGTTTGGATATGTGCAACGTAAACCTAGAGATGCACCTGTGCAGAAAAGTGACTTGATACATGTAGAGAAAAAAAAAAGGTTGAGGTAGACCAAAAATCACATGAATGGAAGTTATAAAGAAAAACTTAAAATTTTTGCATCTTATAAAAAATATGACTCAAAACATAGCTAAATAAAGAAAAAGAATTCATATAATCGATCCTAACTAATTTGGGATTAAGGTTTTGTTATTATTGCTACTATAATTATAAATAGAATTCATTAAGGTGTACAGAGAGAGTGTGGCATGTGTTTTGTTCTTGGGAAAGGAGGCAAGATTGTAAGAAGAGAGAGGGAATATGAGCAACAAAAAAAAAAAGGCATGAAATAGAGAGGTAACTTATGTAACACGACTTGAAATAGATCTTTTTGAGAATATACTTAAAAAGGAATCAATGAGATTTAAAGAAAAATTAAATGAGAGAATTTTTTTTTAATGAAATACAAAATAAAGAGATCTAATTAAAAGATTAGCCTCTATCGCCTATAATCGATATAATTTAGTACTCTAATTGATTTAGGATGACTAATCAAAAGATAATTTAATGTAAAAATATTTTTATTAATGATATATCAATGATACGATTAAATATAAGTTTAACGCTTGGAGATAAAGATTAAAATATTTCAGAAGCATAACGTCATGAACCCTCTCAGTCTCCAATACATCAGTCCTCGTCTGAGTCAACTTGTAGGAGCTATTTTATTGCCTCATTCCCTTTAGTGTGTAATTTGCCTGCGTTCCCTTCCGATATTTTCATGGGAAGGTTCAAAGTCTTACTTCCACGTCTCTTTTCCTTTCCCACAAATTTAATCCCATATTTAATATAGACTTTTCCTAAAGCCTCTATTGTGAGAGTTAAAAGAACTTCCGTGTGGGGCACGAGAAGGTGAGAGGAATCTTCTAATAGGTTTTTCTTGACTATTGGGGCCCTCCAATGATAGGCTTTATTATTATTCATTTATTGGGATTGGTGTAGCTCTCATCCACTGCTCTGTGTAAAAGATGTCAAGTCTCTAAAATACGGACAGAGACACGTTGAACGTAGAATTTTCTTTCAACATCTTATCATCTTTTGGACTAACTCGCCTAACAGCGACACATGTTGAATTAAAATATGGTTACGGTATAGTAAATTAGATTGCAATATCTGTCCTTTTTAAAGAAGAGAGCATCAGTCAAATTTTTTTTTTATTAAAAGTATTAACTGATTTGATTAGAAGCCTATCATTGGATATTTAAAACCTCTTTTTGATTTGTATACGTAATTAAGAAATAATGCATATAATTATAATAAAAATATAATCATGAAGCACAAAAATTTAATGTAAAAAACCTTCAACTTGGAAAAAAAAACTACAAAAATCAAACCAAAAAAATCTTTTATTATTCGGATCAATAATATATTACAGAAAAACCTTTCAGCAATGCCATACATCACCAAAAAATTATTTGCTTACCCAGATGGATTTCAATAGAAGAATAGAATAAAAATATTCAAATTAGGACCAAGAAAAATATCACTTAAGAGCAACAAAATCAGTATTAGACAATTTGATGTGAAGAATACCTCGTAAATAATTATCCTTTAAAATTTTACCTCAATCAGAAATTGTATGACTTTTCAACAGGTTGAAGGTAAAAAACCCTTTATTTTTCTTCTCTCAGCCGTTTTTTCCTTCGCACTTCTATTTCTCCCTTTTTTTTTTCACAATGTTACTTAATCCTATTATTTTATTAGGTCATTTTCTTGGATCATAAGCCCGCATAAAAGCATGAGCTAGCCCAACACATCTCCCCTCCTGATCTATGTAAGATGTTCTACCAAGCTTATTCCTTTGGTATAGTTTTTGTCATTATATGTGATGGATTCTTTTCTGTATGAATCTTCTAAAATCTCATCAAATCTTTTTCTAACACATTTCGAATCCAATGACATCTGACATCAACATGCTTTGTTCTGGAATGATACATGGCATTCTTGCTTAAGTTTATGGCACTTTGGCTATCACAGTGTATCACAAAGTTATTCTGTTTTAAGCCTAGCTCTTCAAAAAATCTCTTCATCCACAACATCTGCTTTCCTACTTTTATAGTTGCAATATATTTTGCTTCAGTTATGTAGAGAGCCATGCACTTTTACACCTTAGACTGCCATAAAATTGCTCTCTCTACAAATGTAAATAAGTAACTAAAAGTAGACTTTCTTCCATCTAGTTCTTCTATCCAATCTGCATATGTGAAGCCTTCTAAAACAGGTTTTAAACCACCAAAGAAAAGACAAACCTTTGATGAGCCTTTGAGATATCTTATTATTCATTTTACTACTTCTCAAAGCCATTTTCTTGGATTGGTAAGATACCTACTCACAACACTCACTGCATATGCTATGTCTAGCCTCATACATATCATAGCATACATTAGACTTCCTATTACAGATGCATAGAGGATCTTTTCTATTTCCTTCTTCTCCTCTTCACTTGAAGAGCGCTATTGAAAATTCAATTTAAAGTGGCTAGCAAGGGGTGTGCTTACTGATTTGACATCTTTCATGTTAAACCTTTCAAACATCTATTTAACATAAGTTTCTTATGACAACTAGAGCTTCTTGAATTTTCTGTCATGTAAAATTCTCATTCCTAAAATTTTATTAACAGGCCCCAAATCTTTTATATCAAAAGATTTATTGAGATCTTTCTTCAATCTATCAATCAAGCCAACATCTTGCCCAATAATTAGTACACCATCAACATACAGTAATAAAATAATGAAACCACCATTAAGAAATTTTCTAAAATAAACAAAATAGTCTGCAAATATTCCCATGTAGCCTCGACCAATCATAAATAAATCAAATTTTTTATATCATTACCTTAGAGCTTGTTTCAACCTATATAAGCTCTTTTTTAACTTGCAAACCAAATGCTTTTTACCTGTCACCTTGAATCCTTCTGGCTGCTCTATATATATCTTTTCCTGTAGATCACCATGTAAGAAGATTGTTTTGACATTTAATTGTTCCACTTCTAAATTCAGGTTGACAGCTAGACTAAGGACAACTCTGATCGATGGCATCTTTACTACAAGAGAAAAGATTTTATCAAAAATCACCTCCTTTCTTGTTCCTAATTCCTTTTACCATCAATCTAGCCTTGTATCTAATCTACTATGTGTCACTCTCCTACTTTAATTTATAGACCCATTTATTTTTCAAAGCTTTCCTCTCCTTAGACAATTCCACTGACTCATATGTGTGATTCTTATGCAGTGAATCCATTTCTTTTTAATGGGTTTTCTCCGCATATTCTGATTCTTGTTTGCCTGAGCTTTTTAATAGTCCTCTGGCTCTCTAGCATATGTAAGCATCACATAATCTTTATTATATAGCTTTGAAGTTATTTTTCTCCTCTTAGATCTTCTCAAGTAAGTTTCAATAACTTCTCCCTCTTGAGATTCTTGGGTAGATTGATCAGTTTGCTTGGCATCAACATGAATGGGTGCATTATTAGTAGTAACATCACCATAGTCTTCATGATTTTCTCTTGCTTCTTCAACTTTGTTTCTTCTCAATTTTCTTAAAATCTTCTATAATCAGTTTTTCATGAAAAACATCTTTGCTTCTATACAATTTTCTTTATTCAAGATTACATGGCCTATATCTAAACTCATCATCACCATAACCAATGAAAATGCACATATGGCTTTAGCATTAAGCTTTGATTTATATTCCTTACGCACATGTATAAAAGCTTTGCAACCAAAAATATATAAATAAGAATAAGAAACATCTATACTAGTCCAAACTCTTTAGGGAATATTACCTCCTAAAGGAAATGATGAAGATAACTTAATCAGATAGATAGTAGTTTTCTTGGCCTCATCCCAAAATAGTTTAGATAACTTTGCTTATGAGAGCATATACTTTATTCTCTCTATAATAGTACGACTCATTCTTTCTGTTACCCTATTTTGTTGAAGAGTTAAAGGAACAACCAATTCATGTCTAATTCCATGTGTAACACAATATTCTTTGAACACGTTAAAAGTGTATTTTCTTCCATTATCAATGCACAAGCACTTTAAAAAACTACTTGTTTCCCTTTCTACCATAGCTTGAAATTTTTGAAGTTCTCTTAATTTATTTTGAGAGGGAGAGTTAACTTTTTATTCTTAAGAAATTTAATTGTTTTAATATTTTTGTTAAACCAAATAGGGGTATTCCCTAATTTTCATAAAAAGTCTTAAGTAAATAAAAATTGAATAGAAATAAGAAAGAGAAGAGAGGATGTGATCTCATTAGAGGTTTTCAGCCTTATATACCACATAAAAAAGAAAAAAATAAAAACCATGAAAAAAAATAAAAAATTACAAAAAAGGCCAAATCAACTAAATCGGTGATACCAAACCAAATCAAGTTGATCTAGCATCAATTCGATACCAGTTTACAATTTTGTGGACCTTGGTAAAAAGTATAAGTGTGGAATAGCATATAGCCAACCAGAATGAGGCCTTTCAAGTGCTAAGGTGCTATGGAATGAAGTTTAACCTGAATAAATGTGCTTTCAAAGTGACTTTGGGTAAATTCTTTGGTTTTATGGTCAGTCATTAAGAAATCGAGGCTAACCTAGATAAGATACAAGCTATCTTCAATATGATGCTACCTAGGTTAGTTATGGATATTCAGTGCCTTACAGACTAAATAGCTGCTCTGAGTTTGCTCATTTCTAGATCAACCAAGAAGTGCAACCCTTCTTCAAGATTGCAAAATATGAAAGACTTCCAATGGACTAAATAATGCTAGAATTCTTTTGAAGACTTGAAAAAGTACCTTGACTCTCCATCCTTGCTCTCTAATCCATAAGAAGGGAAAGAGTTATTCCTTTGCTTAGCTACCTCTGAAGTGATGATTGGCTTAGTCCTTGTTCAAGAAGACCAAAGAAAGTATAAACTAGTCATGACACAAGTTGGATTCTTTGCAATGCCAAGACAAGTTATTAGCAAACTAAGAAGCTTGCATATGCCTTAGTCATTTCAAATCAAAAGTTGAGACCTTAATTCCAAACTCATATGATAGCAGTAGTCCAAACTCATATGATGGCAGTAGTCGCTAACCAACCTTTGAAACAAATATTGCACAAGCCATATACTTCGGGTTGGCTAGTTAAGTGGTCAATCAAGCTAAGCAAGTTCAACATTCAATAGTAACTACATTAAGCAATGAAGGCATGGGTCTTAGCTAACTACATGCTATAAAGAATATTTTCAAGCAAGCAGTAAACTACCTAAGCAAAGGAGCCACCACAATAGTCCACTCGAAGCCTGTACATGGATGGAGCAAGCCAAGTAGAGCTATTTGAGAGAGTTGGAGCAAAATGTGCTCCGCCCCTCTTCTTATATAGCCCTCGAGGAGATGTAACATTACTCAAAATATCCAAAGGGACCCATCATTACGTGATAATTAATGTCACAGAATCTAAGGTGGCACCTCATGCTATGCAGCCTCATTTCAAGTTCTATGCAAAAAGCAATTCTTTAATATCAATGATTAGAAGACCGACCAATATCTATGAGCATGGGGTTTGGTTTAAGCCAACTAACACTTGAATTGTATTACTGTTGTAGAGTTAAATGAGCCTAAAAATAAGTCAGTCACAACTCAAACCCTAAAAGTGAGAGATAAGTGATATAGTCTAATTTAGGATAGCTTACCTAATAGTGACACATAGCAAATCAAAAGGCGTCATACTGTAATAGATCAGATTGCTACACATACCCTCTCAAAGAAGGAAGTCTTATCCAGAATGGGCTTCTATCGAAACCATCAAACTATTTGGGACTTTCTCCATTAAAATTGCATATCAATTTTAGTAGGATTCTACCATCCTATTTGAAAAGTACTTCATCATGGTTGCTGCCTTATTTAAGGATTAAACTCATCAAAGTCGTCCATTACTAAGTGGTCAATTCCTCCAAAGAACTCTTTCAAATACTTATAAAAGTAGTTCCAAGCCTTAGTTCTAAAACCTAGAGTTCTCGTTCGAAGAACTCTCAAGTCTTCTTATATCTACTTTAGCTGACTTAAATATCAGAGGGTTCTTTCGGAAGAAAGCGGACTTCTTCCACTCTATCTCTCTATTTCTCTTGTAGGAGCTTATATAAATCAGTTGGTGAAGTATTCCGCCATCTAAGCTACAATTATTTCTCTACTAACATAAAAAGATCGATTTTAGATGTTAGCACCATCTTTTCTAGATGATCCAAAGTAGTTTTCATATGAGTTTACGAAGATCCGCTGGTGAGCTTGCAAGATCACTGGCACTTGTCAGGTTCATTGTAGTTTACAGGGAAGCCGGCCTAGAAACCTTGGTCACTAGAAGTTCCCTAAGGACAATTCCTAGCATGCCTAGGATCCCATGCAGTTCTTAATTTTCTCCCATGCAGCGAAGTTGATGGATACCGTAGTCGACACTGCACTTATGCTGGTACAAACTACTGAATATATCTTCGTTCACCCCCCAGCACACCGCAACTGGCTCTTATTACTGGTTTTTTACCAGTGTCCTTGGTAGTCTTCTTTTACTGGTAAGTGCATCATCTCCCTTCTCCTTTTACCCCTACTTGTTATGGTGAGAGATACCATGAACTACATCTTTGGGCATCGAAACAAGGCTCAAAAGATTTTATCGACCTCCACTTCTCAACTGTCAAGATGTAACCACAACCACCATATTCATTGTTGGACCATGGAGTGCATGACCATCACCATTTTTTGAAAAAGAAAATAAGTCTTTTCACAAGAGATCTTTTCTACCTTTGCTTAAGAGCCATTTCACCTTAACAACTTAGTAAAATTTCCACTCTTGGATAGCTTAGATAAGGCCCTAACATGGCGACAAAATGAGATCTCCTCTTACCTTTCCCTGAGGAAGGAATTTGGCATGACCCACAAAGATCTAAGATGATTAGCATATTAATTTGGATACATTCTTGCTCATGAGTGCAATTAGTCATCTACTTTTCTTATTGTTATGTTTGTGTGGGAACCATAGCAAGACATGCGAGCAAGCATTCATGAACCATTGCATGTGGTTGGTCCAGATATGATCACTACTTCAAATCCAATTTATGATTGTGGTCCAAGAATCAAGTAAATCATTTTCATCTATTAACAATAGTGAAAATAATGATAGCTTTACAGTTTATATTCTAGGTGTGCGAATCATTGTGCTGACCATGGTGGGCAGAATACTCCAACATACATCTTATACTTTGCCCCACGGAGTGGGGACTGAACGCCTACTAGAGCAGCTACCAAGAAACATTCAGTCAAGTCTCATAATTTGGTGTGGCCAACAGTGCTCTTAACCCAGCTACGGCCAATTATTCTCCCTTGCTTAAAAATCCAGTCCAAGCTTATTCCAGTCTACTCTACCCACAGAACTGAACGAAAGAAAACACTGGAGAGGACACAAACATCAAAAGGATTGGAAATATGGAATCCACGATAACACTTTGAAAGTTCCTCTCTAACTCTCTCCCATGCTGTCAGACTGATGAATGGAATTGCAAGTATTCTCTGAGACCTTAAGTTCTCATCTCATCTTCAACCAGCCGACGCTGAAATCAACGGGTCATCCGCGGCTAGTCATTCACGTGTAGTCATTCACGTTAAGAAAATGACCAGATCCTAACTCTTCCCTTAGTTTCCATCAGATGAGACAGAAGCACAAGAAAACGGCCGCGCCGCCTCGACGGCCGTACCTGTTACCTGGTCAATTCCGTGGAAGCCTGTTAAGTCTTTTTGACAAAGTCTTCGGCCACCTCTTCCAAATTGTGGAAGTTTGAATGAAGCATCAGGTGCACTACTCCTATCGGATGGATGGATGGATGGATGAATGGATGGATGGATCCTTAGTTGACCTGTAGCTGTGTGAAGTTACAACCCAGAGCTCTAAATTTCGTTCAGGAATCCAGATGAAATGGACACTGGCTGATGTTTGATGGCTTCCTACCGACATGATGGCATCGAGTTGTTGATATCATAATAACTCTTTAGACTGACCAATTTGTATGCAGAAAATTAATAGTTCTGACAACATATTTCATCGGCGTTTTATGAAGCCAGTTCGCGGTGATGCAGAGAACATTCACGGGTCCTCAGATTTTGGCTATCCGGGGGGAAAGAAATCAGTGGTGCAGAGGAAACCCATGGAGGCATCCAATCCTACTTGCCAGAGACTTTTTAGCATCTTGTTGAACTCTCAAAAGAGCCCCAATCGAACGGGAATGGGTGGGTGTATGTTAGCTTCCAAATTTGGATTCTGACAAATTTTTACCGACTATTCAACATTGGACCACATCCAACGACGCATGAGAAGGAAATGGGTTGTGGATTGTGATGCGTGGATTCTTCCTTACAACGTAGGGTTACGGAGGCACTACGACAAAATACTGACCACAATCGTGTTTTTGATGCGGCATTAGTAGACGAAAATTTGAGAAGGAGATGGTTTAGACCATTTAGATATTTGTAACATAGATAGATATAGAGATACATCAATGAGAATGAGAGATTTAACATATGTATAAGAAAAAAAAAAATATAGATCAAAAATTATATGAAAAAAAAAATTTATATAAAATGCTCCTCTAAATGATACTAAAAGATCTGAAAGATGGGAGGATTAATCGTAAAGAAGAAGAGGACCGCGATGGGAGGACTAATCGTAAAGAAGAAGAGGACCGTGCAGTAGTGGTCAGTGCTATTGTGATGGCAAGATATTTCTGGATACTAGTTTAAAAATTGCTTAGATTTTAAAAAATATTTACAAAATCAAAAATAGTCATGCCAGACTCAGTCATGCCATGTGTCAACACACGGACCATGCATGCACAACCTAACTCCACTGGGCCGTAAGCAAGTAGGTCATATCGAGCCTTCCTTGGGTATCATAGGCCATGCCAGCATAGCCATAAAATGGCAGCACGTTGGGCCACTTATTGCATGGTAGCACAACTTGTTTGTCATGCACAACCCGTTTGCCATGCGGACAAAGCACGATTCGTTTGCCACCTTTATTTTCCGTGTTGCATCAAAGCTAAAACATAACATTATATAAATTAATTTAAATACGACATAATTAATTAATTGTAACAAAAATTTCAATAGAAATATGAACTAACAACACAACACGACAAGTATAACTCGTTGAATAAACAAATCATGTTGAATTGACACAATACGGCTCATTTAGTAATTCATTTAATGTGAATAGACATGACTTGCTTTATAACTCACTTAACACAAATAAATATAACCCAATTAATGTGACCTACTTAATACTAAATTATTGTTTGACAATAATCCACTTGAGTCATTTTGCATGTCATGCTTAGTGTTGCCCTCCATGCATCCAGTTTTATTTTGGTGCACACAAAATGTTGGCGCCGGTCCTTGCACGTTGCTTTTGCTGTGGAGCAAGTCATGTGGACCCTATGAACCATAATGACTTGTCTTTAAATCCGGGGTGGTGCAAGTCACACGGTCATTCCATTTATAATACTTCGTATATGGCACATGTTCCTTGGTACTACACCATAAAACGTGCCTGATTCAAGAGCAGGGCTCTCTTATTTCAAGAAGCTTGCGAGAACCATGCCATAGGCTACAGGATGGGAAAGCATTCGATTATCTCAGATTTCCTCAGCAAATGCCAAGAAGTTACTCTCCCTCATTCTTTATTCTTTCGTGCCTTTCATTAGGAAAAGGATATGGATAACTACAGAGGCCAAATGCTTTCTTCCAGCGTTCATAAGTGTGAACTCACGTATGAATCCCCATGTTGACTAACCCTCTACCTTCAGGCATCTTCAACGGGAGTTGGACCATCAGCTCTATGAATTGTCGATCGCCCGAACGTATGGCTGCAACCAAAACCCAGCCATTCAACTCCCTTTCAGTCGGCATCCCAGAATCTCTTTACCACTTTATTTAAGCACCAGGAAAGATCCCGGCACCAGCCGCTGACATACCACACGGCGCGCCGGTTGATCCCGTTGACCCAATGCTTGTTGATCAACGTTTAAACTGGCACGTGGCAGAACATAATTCGCTCCTGAACTCCGTGTACTCCTGGCATTCCATTTTGCATTTGAAAATCTAAGCCAGATGAAGAACAGCACGTTCCAGCGGATAACAGAATGCCACGTAGCAGACAAGATTTAGCTCTTTTATCTTGGACCAGTGCTATGGAGCCCAATCATTCAGCAAACAAGGTTTTACAGCCTTCGTAGATTTGATGCAGCACAAAAAAAAAACACCGTTTGAGATTTGCCTACTTTCGATTTATTCATGATAAAATATACTTTTAATTCTCAAACTTTCATTATTTTTTTTTTATGATCTTCACAATATTTGCATCATTTCTTTGCATGAGGCTGATTAAAATTAATAAAATAACTAATAAAATAGTATGTCAGCTCTTCTATTAAACTTAACTGATCTCATATAATAAAAAGTTAAAAATGCAGCATTTTCGATTAAATTGTAATTGAAAGTTTGAAAATCAAAATAAATTTAAGCGGAAGTTTGAGAATAAAAAGTATATTTTTACCATATATTTATTACATATATCATATTTTAAAATTTAATTAAATTTTATATTATTTGATATTGTAGTGTAGTATTGTATTTGAATTTCAATCTATACTTTTGCTATTATGCTTTTTGCTATATGTCAATACTACCATAATTTATAGAAAATACAAATGACTTTCAAAGGTGAGATTTAAGATTAGTTTTCAAAAAAATCTTATAGAAGTAGTATATTATCAGCATACATTGAAATGGAACCTAACGAATTTCTCTGTCAACAGTGTCAATAAATCATTTTGGTAGAAGATTTGGGCTGCAAACCATTTTTCTCTGTCTGGTCAAACAAAACCCATGTCTTCTGCTTAATTTCCTAACCTGCCACTCTTCATTGATGCTACGGAGAGCAAAAGAACATTTACGTGGAGACGGTGAGAACCCAAGGAGAAATTTCCGCGTCCTAGAATCGAAAACAACAACCTCGAGTCTCTTTGGTAAGCATTCTTTCTCCTCCACGAAAACCACCCTCAACGTTTCACGCTGGGACTTGGAGGAAAAAAAACAGAGAGAAAGAGAGCGCCATATTAAATGGAGCAGTACCGGGCGAGGTCTCTTCTCCTAGCTGTCTCTCCCGAGTTTTCCGTGGGTCAAATCCTCTTCTCGACTCATATAAAGAAATAGAACGCAGTTCGCCGGCCCAGCCCCACCCCGAACCGGCTGGTCCAACGCGAGAAAGAAAACAGAGGATGGTGGCAGTTGAGCCTTGCGTTTCGCCATTAACGTCTCCTCTTTTAATTCATCCAAACGAAGCAGCGGCTCCTCTGACTTCCATCCTTATCCCCAAAATAAGGCCAGCATGACCTTCCAATGCCGGCAACAAGCTGCAGCAAAAGCGACCACCAAATAAGCTCCAAATCAACGTACGCTCCAATGGCGTCTCCTCGCCGTATGGTCATTCTCTTCTCCCTTCTCTTCTTCGTCGGTTTGGCTTGGTGTCAGCCATTAAATTCCACTGCCGACTTCGTCGCGCTCTATAGCTTACGCTCCTCGCTCGGCCTCCGCGCCCGGGACTGGCCGCGCCGGGCTGACCCTTGCTCCGCCTGGACTGGAGTCCACTGCCAGTCCGGGCGGGTCGTGTCGCTTGACCTCTCTGGCCTCCGCCGGACCCGGCTCGCCCGGCGCAACCCCCGGTTCGCGGTCGACGGCCTGCGGAACTTCACGCGCCTCGTGTCATTCAACGCCTCCGGGTTCCTCCTCCCCGGCCCCATGCCCGAGTGGTTCGGCCGCGGCCTCCCGCCCTCCCTCGCCACCCTCGACCTCCGCTCCGCCGCCGTCTCCGGCGTCATCCCCAACTCGCTTGGCGACGCCGCCGGCCTCGCCGTGCTCTCCCTCGCCGGGAACTCCCTCAACGGCAGCATCCCGCCCACACTCGGCCACCTGTGGCGCCTCACCCACCTCGACCTCTCCCGCAACAACCTCACCGGATCCGTCCCGCCGGCGCTTGCCAACCTCACCAACCTCTCCCACCTCGACCTCTCCTCCAACTACCTCGCCGACGAAATCCCTCCGGCTCTCGGGAGACTCTCGAACCTCAAAAACCTATTTCTCTCCAACAACAGCCTCTCTGGATTGGTTCCGCCAGGGCTCGGTAATCACTCTCTCCTCGTCTCTCTCGATCTCAGCTTCAATTCCCTCTTAGGTTCTCTGCCGCAGAGCCTCTTCTCCGGCGCCTCTCAGCTCCGGTCCGTCGCACTGAGGCGCAACCGCTTCTCCGGCGGTCTTCCGGATTCACTGTGGTCTCTACTGCCAAAATTGGACCTTTTTGATGTCTCCTCCAATAACCTCACCGGCAAATTTCCCAACCTCGCGCCCGGCAATGCCAACGCCAGTGGCGGAGTCTTCAACCTCTCGAACAATCTCTACTACGGATCAATCTCTTCAGGATTTGAAATTCTTTTCCAAAAATTCAAATTTGTCGACCTTTCAAACAATTACTTTGAAGGAGCACCACTGTCCATCGACCGGAGCATGAACGCCTCCTTCTCGATGAATTGCTTCCAAAATGCCTCGAACCAGAGGAGCACTGCTGAATGCGAGAAGTTCTACATGGAAGGAGGTATAGATTACGACGGCCCTGTGGCCCCGAGTCCAGCCTCATCTCCGTCTGGCAATAGGAATTGGAGGTATATATTGGCCGGGGTACTTGGAGGGCTAGCATTTGTCTTCATTCTGGTTTCAGTACTTCTGCTACTCTTGCTCAGAAGAGGAGCTCATCCCGTCGAACAGAGGAGGGGCATCACTGCCGATGTAACACCCTCGGGAGAGGAGTCACGGGAACCGCCGCCTTCCGGGGTCGCAGCTAAATTCTCTGCTGTCGGAGATTCCTTCACGTACGAGCAGTTGCTTCGGGCGACGTCGGAGTTTAGTCCCATGAACCTCGTCAAGCGCGGGCACTCGGGGGATCTATACCATGGAGTTTTAGAGAATGGGACTTCTGTGGTCGTGAAGAGGATTGATGCGCAGACTTCGATTAGGGAAGCATATGTTATGGAGTTGAATCTATTTGCCAAGTTTTCGCATGAGAGATTGGTTTCATTCCTTGGGCACTGTTTGGACAAAGAGGATGAGAAACTTCTTGTATATAGACATATGCCCAATGGGGACATGTCTAGTGCTTTGCACAGGAAACCTGTGATGGAAGAAGAGGGGCTGCAGTCATTGGATTGGATAAAGAGGTTGAAGATTGCAACAGGGGTGGCTGAGGCCTTATGTTTTCTTCATCATGAGTGTACCCCACCTCTTGTTCATAGGTATGGTGCGAGATTTCTCTAACTGTTACTTCCTTTCCTTTCTTTTTTCTCTCCTCCCTTCCCTCTACTTTTCTTTTGCATGGAGAGATATCAGATAACCCTCAACAAGTTGCTAATATGAGATGATCGTATTTAGCTTAATCTCTCCTTTTAATTGGATCATCTCATATTTTGAGTAATAGTTGGCAGACCTTTAAATAAAGATGCCTAGATAAAGACCATTTACTCAAATACTCGGCACAAGTCCTATCCCTTCTTTTATGGGGTTGTCTTTATTGGTCAAATTAGATCCATCAAATTTGGGAGCCTTCTATCATTGATTTTCAATTTAATGCCAGCCCCCGATAACATGGTTTCAAATTTCTGGTCAAGACAAATTTTGGGCAAGCATGGAGCTTGCCATGATATTAGAACACTTTTGCTAGGCTGATGGGAAGGGAAACACAGTATACGCATGTAATTTATGCTCATAAGATCTGGAATCAACCCTTTAATAATTCACAAGTGATGATAAGAATTTTGATGAAAGTCAAAGTTAAGAATCACATTCATTTTTGAAGCACAAATTTAAAAAAAAAAAAAAAAAAAAAGTGGCAATTTAATACACATCTTCGTGCCTCTGTGAGTAATATATTTGAAATTTTTTGTTGCTCAAGTAACTACTGCATATTACATCATATTCTTATACCTTTTCATTAATATGCAATATGAACTTTCATTGATGGGACACGATAAAATTGGGTGTGTTTTGTGCTACCATTTTAGACTTATGGATTTGATTTTAAGTCTAAAACCTGAAGCATGATATGCCGTATCGGTACATACTGCTCCATGCTGAGCATACCATTTTATATTGGTATTGAACCAAGTCTCGGTATCGCTATGTACCAAGTATCAATACGCTGAACCAACCCATATATCGGACATACCAACATTGTACCAGTATGATACTGGTACAAGATCTAATATTAAGATGGTGAATCTTGACTTAAAGAGAATTATTAAACTAGTTACTTTCGTAACTTGCAAAACTGCAATAAATTTGTATAAACTCAAGTAAAATTTGTTTAATATAGTGAGCCTAAATCAAAAATTTTAGATCCAATTCAAACCAACCTAAGGATCACATTACGATACATGATTCACTACCCCTGTATCAAGAGATAGTGTGCTAGTGGGAGAGGACTGCATCTCCCTTTTCCTAGCCAATATTTAGAGCAATAGAGACTACAGAGACCTTGATATCACCAAAGCTCCCTATTTTTCCCTTTTCAGTTTGATGTGTCAAAATCAAACATGAACATTAGAGCTACTTTAAACCACTTGTTAATGTTTCCAAACACAAACACATGCTGGTGCATGCACTGATTTTCAGTTATGGTTGCAGAGATGTTCAAGCAAGCAGTATCCTTCTAGATGATAAATATGAAGTGCGACTTGGAAGTTTAAGTGAGGTATGCACTCAGCAAGGAGATAGCCAGCAGAAGGTCTTCACTAGGATGCTGAGATCATCACAGTAAGTTTCCATTTCCAGTTTCATACTAGGATATATTGATGGCACTTTGCTTGTTGTTTGCTCCTTTATATTGTTGCCGCAATTCAGGCCTTTCCACCCTTTAGTTCAAAACCTTTCTTTCCTTGTTATTGCTGTCATAAGTTTGCCTTGTGTTGGTTGTTTGTGATGCTTCATTTATGCTAAGACAACACTTGAAATTGCACTAAAATTGTACAACATAATTTCCAAGGGAAGCTACGCAGCTATAGTTTTTATATTAGAATGATGGAAACTGTGAAGGGCCTACTAGCAATGGATGAGTCTGCAGACTAAAGAGATGAGGAAGTTGTGGTGGATATCTAAGGGTAGTGAAATTTAAGATAAATGGGGCATAAGTCAGAGATGGCACTGGTTGGGAGAAGGTCTGATCTTTGATAGATCTGGAAAAGAGAAGAGGGATGCTACATAAGATTTTGTTAAAATTTTTCAGAAGGGATTTAATGTAACTTCCCAGGAGGTTTATGCTTGGATGGGAACTGCTTGCAATGTGCAATATGAAAAGCTGATCACGAATAAATTGATCAAAAAAAAAAAAAAAAAAAAAGCTAAAGATATGTGCAGGTAAGAATTGTTAATTGAATGCTATATAATTAGATATTTCTTCTTCTTCTTTTTTTGGTTAAGGTTCCCACAAAACACTAATTTGTGAATCCTTGCAAACAAACTTGCCAGCCCCTGAAAATGCAGCGGTCAAAACCTTGTCCTACTGCTTAGGGCGCATCTCTTATGTTCATATTGCATGCATTAACCTGATCTATTTACCCTGACTCTGCTGCCGAGGAGGCGTCTCTTATGTTTACATTGCAGACACTGACCAAATTTATTTGCTTTGCTAGGGAGTCTAGGGGGAGTCATGGTAGAAAACTAATGTGACACTGTTTTTGCATTATGAACTCTTTGCTGACTCGATAACACTTGTCAAATGGTTCCTCTGAAGATTTTAATGCTCTTTCATTCTCCCTGGTTGGTTTTTACTCTGCATAATTTTCAAAGGCCAAACAATTATTCCTGAAGAAAGATTATGGTTTTCAGTATATTGGCCCATTTCTACAGCCTTTGACACAAACGAAGAGAAGTGCAATCCTATCTTTCTGGGCACTCTAATGGTGAATCACATCTGTCTCAGCATGGGTGCTGTGTGAAACAAGCTCGACTTGCACAACCTATTCTCTAGATGCACAGATCATGTCCATAAATTATGATCTTTACTTTATTATTTGATATAGAAGATGTAAACTTGGGAGTTGGAAGAATAAAAAAGTTGGTTAGGTACCACAAACTTCGGCGAAAGTTCATAATATATCTTCAAATCTCAAACCAGATCCATTTCATATTGGTACTTAAGCAGGCATCCTAGTTATAGATTGAAAATTGAAGGTTTGCACCACTTGAGGATGCTTCAAATTGTGATGGCACAAAACGTGCAAACTGTGACATTCCAACTTCTGAGGTTTTCATGCTTAGAATTTCAGCACCAAACTTCTAGCGGTTCAGTAACCACCGTTAACAAAGTAGAAAAATATCTTATTCAATACCACTCCTATTGGAAGCTGGTACCTACTACCTTAAAGAGAGCCGTTGTATCTGCTGGCAGCCAAATGCATTTATTAGTTTATCCCTTGAGGCCATAGTTTATTTCTCATTGATTATTAGAGAACTCACAACAATGTCTTTCTCATTGATTATTAGAGAACTCACAACAATTGTCTTTCATGTTCTGACATTATCTTCTCTCCTTTCATGACGTGCAGGACATCCGAACAGGGCGTCGTTGGTAGGTGGTGGCAGAAAATTCAATAAATCATCCTTCTTCTTTCTCTTGCCTGTTATTCTGTCCCCACCCAAAGATAGCTGACTTTGTTGTTTGTTTGCCTGCTAAATGGCTCAGGTTCTTCTGGTGCAACATGTGCCTATGATGTCTATTGCTTCGGAAAGGTGCTTCTCGAGCTGGTCACCGGAAAGCTTGGCATCAGTGGCTCGGACGGTGCTGCCATGAATGACTGGCTGGATCACACGCTAATGTACATAAATTTCTATGAGAAGGAGCTGGTGGCCAGGATCATGGACCCAACCCTCGTTGTGGATGAGGACCACCTGGAGGAGGTCTGGGCAATGGCCATCGTGGCAAAGTCCTGCCTGAACCCAAAGCCCTCCAAGCGACCGCTCGCCAGGTACATCCTGAAAGCTCTCGAGAACCCGCTAAAAGTCGTGAGGGAGGAGAGCCATTCCAACAGCTCTGCTCGCCTTCGAACCACATCATCTCGGAGCTCGTGGCGCAACGCCTTCTACGGAAGCTGGCGGCATAGCTCCTCGGACCTTGGGCCCATGTCGGGGCCTATGAGGGAAGATCGAAGTCTGAAGTATTCCGCCACGGCAAGGTCTCTAGGGAGTGGGGGAGACCGCTCGTTTTCATGCCGGAGGACGTCGAGGGAGATCTTCCCCGAGCCGCCGGGATTGCCGGGCGAGTTTGATGAATAGATGGAAGGCTTTTTCTCTTTCGTTCGTCGAGTGTTGTCGCATAGTTCGAGTGCCAGCCACCGTTTGGTGTTTGTTCTACGGTCTTTGCTCCGAGCTCCTCCTCCTCCTCCTCTTCCTCCTCGAAGGAGCCGTGGAGCGGTTCATTGGAATTATGGGGCGACCGCTTCGCTTCCAACGCATTTGGTGGTGGGGAGCAGCGCGGTGAAGTGAATAGATATTGCCGGATTTCATTTTGTGCGGTTTGGTTTATTTCGAGGGAAACGACGAGCTGCAATGTTTTCTGGTGTGATTCATCCTCCATTTGTTGTAAATTGGATGACTGAATTATTTTATCAAAGGTTTTTCCTTATCCTCTATGTTCACGGAAAGAAGATGAATGGTTCATTCAGCCTTCTTTCTCTCCATTTCTAATTTGAAAAATTTTAATCTTAAGAAATATCAGTAACGGTTGGAAATCATGCTTGGAACGGTGCTTGCCTAATTTCAAATTAAATTGAGGAGAAAGTGAATGCCTACAAAATATTGCATGAGAATATATATATATATATATAAAGAAGAGTGAAAATACCATAGAGATCTGGGCTTAGGTTTGAATGTTTGCGAAATTATAAGCAAGCAAAACTTCTATCTTATATATTATATTGGAGACTCCCCTCCAATGACTACTCAAAATCCTCCTTGGAATGGCGCCTTTCTGTTTCTATATTAAACTTAAAGAGAAAAAAAAAAAAAATTGAAGGTTTTCTATTTCTAGATTAAATAAGAAAAAATTATTTTTTTAAAAAAAATATCTATTAATATAGGAGCCTTCCATCCTAGTGACCATTTAAAATCCTTCTTGGAATGGTGCTTTCATAATTCCAAATTAAATTAACTTGAGGAGAAAGTGAATGATTGCAAGGCATTGCACGTGGGGAAGAAAAAAAGTAGCTCTTGTTTGGAAAACAGAAAGAAGGTATTTGGAAGTAGATTCATGAAAAAATTATACCTGAAAATTTTTTTAAGAAATTGGTTTTCAAAAAAATAGAAAGGATTGTTTGGCTGACGATGTAAAAGTTGGAAAACATACTTTTTCAATTGACTTGTCTTTGGTTGGCCACCTATTTTTACGAAAAGTGAAGAAAAAATATTAGAAATATCCCTTCTTATAATATAGAACATGAGCCACTATTCATATTTGTATGCTTTAATTATAACGTTTTTACTTAAATATATATATATATATATATATATATATATATATATATATATATATATATATATATATATAACCATATATTTAGATAAGCATGATTGAATATGGGTCATTATCCTTATATTTTAATTATAACTTCTTTGAAGTTCTTTTGATGATTTTAGAAGCCTTAGGTACGGATCTTGGGCTGAGACAACCATCTTCCAACATCATTAGTTTATGGTTAGAATGAATAAGGAAGAAAGTCTCAAGTAATTGGGACCAATTAGTTGTGGTGTTTATGAGTTGTATGTGATGCAAGAGAAACTTCAAATTTTTCTTGAAGAAGGCCTTCCCAACACTGATTCATCACAGTGTCATCTCTATCTTTAATTTGTGAGGCAACCTTAATCTCAACAAATCGATAGATGCTCACCAATCTCTTTGTAATCTTCTTCATTCTACCCCATTAACTCTCTAATCTTGTAACTCCTTCTGTCTTAAAAAATTCATGAGGAACCTCCTTCCCTCGCTTTTTTCTAAAAAAAAATCTTCACTGAAAAATAGAAATATTTATAAATAACAATATATTTGTATAAGAATAATGGCATGTGAGCAACTATCTTTATATTTTAATTATAACTTCTTTACTGAAGAGTAGAGATATTTATAAATGATGGTATATTTATATAAAGATAATGAGATTGAGCTACTATTCTTATATTTTCATTACATCTTTTTTCTAAAGAAAAAAGATATTTATAAATAACCATATATTTGTATAAAGATAATAGAATATGAGTCATTATACTTATGTTTTAATTATACTTTTTTTAGTGAAGAATAAGGATATTTATAAGTAATCATATATTTGTGTAAAAATAATAAAATATGGATTATTATCCTTATATTTTAATTATATTTTTTACTAAAAAATTAAGAATATTTATAACTAACTGTATATATATGTATAAAGATACTAGGATTTTGGTCATTATCTTTATATTTTAATTATAATTTATTTATTGAAGAATAGGAATATTTATAAATAACCATATATTTACATGAAGATAATAGAAAGGTTGTTATCCTTATATTTTAATTATAAGTTCTTCACTGAAGAATAAGGATATTTATAAATAACCTTATATTTGTATAAAGATAATGGAATGTGAACCATTATCCTAATGTTTTAATTATAACTTCATCAAAGAATGATGATATTTATAAATAATCATATATTTATATTAAAAATAATGAGAAATGGACCATTATCATTTTAATTATAACTTTTTTATTAAAGGACATTTATAAATAACAATATATTTATATAAAGATAATGAGATATGGGTCATTATCTTATACTTTAATTACATTTACATTTTAATTATAACTTCTTTGCTAAAAAAGAAGGATATCTATAAATGATAATATATTTATATAAAGATAATGAAATATGAGTCATTATCATTATATTTTAATTATACTTCTTCATCAAAAAATAGGATTATTTATAAATAATTATATATTTGTATAAGGAGCTATTTGGTTCATGGTAATCTACCTTAGTAATTCAAATTACCATGTTTAGTAATTAGACATGGTAATCTAAGTGGTAATTAATTTCTGATAATTTAATATTATTATAAATTATGATAATTTGGCTCTTATATGAAATATGGGTATCTAAAATTACCAAAATCTAGTAATCTTAAATTATACTCTTAACTTTTATATAAATATTTAATAATACTTAATCTAATTATATATTTAATTTGTATTAGATAATATTTAAATGCTTAATATTATATTTATATAATATATAATATATAATATAATATTTATATATTAAATTTAAATTTAATATTAATATATTATTTAATATTTCAAACACTATTATATATTTACATAATAATAGGTAAATATTAAATTTTAAATTATTAATATTTATGACCTTCTTACATATTAAATTATTATATAATATATTTTTTAAATATTTATATATTATATATTAATATTATATATTAATATATATTATATAATGGTTTATTTAATAATAATAATATATATATTATATTATATATAATATATATTAAATATTTATAGTATTTAAATATATAATATTTTTAAAATCATTTACAAAGAATCTTGTTTTTTATCAGAATATTTTATATTCTAATAAAAGAAAAGAGGGTTATGTAAAAGATAAAAAAATTATAATAAAATTCAAATAAAATTTAAAAACATGATGATTGTATTTTATTATTATGAATCAAACATGATAATCTTCTATTTTTGAGAATCTGATTACCAAGTGTAAGATTACGAGGAATATAAGATTCTCAGTAATATAATAATGAGTCATTATCCTTATATTTAAGTTATATCTTTTCACTAAAGAATATGTATATTTATAAATAACTATATATTTATATAAAATAATGAGATATGAGTCGTTATTTTTATATTTAAATTATAATTTTTTACTAAAAAATATAAATATTTATAAATAAAGACATATTTGTGTAAAAATAGTAGGATATAGGCCAAGTAAATGATGTTCATTTTTTGAATGGAAACCTGACACATTAGTCCAAGTAACCATTAATTTCATATTAAACCTATAACAAAATAACCAAAGCATGGCATGCTAGTCAAAGTAAATATCAATTCTAGCCTAGCTAGACATCATGAAATGCATGTAGAACTTGTTAATCTTGCCACATTGTAAGACAATAGAAATAATAAAATGCTTAGAGTATGAACAAACATACACACACATTAAATAGTCATATACCATCCATCAATATATAAGAAACATCCAAATATTAAGTAAAAATGCCTTAATATTACTTTCATATTAATATAGTATAATTTAATATTATATGATAATTGTATAATATTATTATATGATAGTCTTATAATTATAATATTATAATAATAATTAAAATACGATATAACATAATTATAATATATAAAAATCCTTAAATAAAAATATCATTTTGTTTTGTTCATGGGCTCAAGGATTTTTTTGAAAGAAAAAATTTTCAACCAACTTTTTAGCCCATAGAAAAATAGTTTTCTCATATTTCTCATGGGTAGCCACTTCTCGTATATAAACATGAAAAATAACTTTCCATAAGAAGTCCTCTTTGTTGTTGACCTTGCAACCGAACCAGTCCATTTTCGTTCAACCAAATGATGACATTAAAATAGAAAGTCAAGATCCCATTGAGATCTTGGACTCATATTTGGATTTTTATAAAAATATAAGCAAAATACTTATCCAAAATTGAGGAAGGAAATATAAAATATAAAATGGTACTTTGTTATTTTTAGATTAAATCGAGGAAGGAAAAAAAGAGAAAATTTCTTACTTTTTGAGTAAATTGAGAGAAAAAATGAATATTTAAAAAAAGGTAAAAAGTCAATGTACCACTAAGATTTGAACTCAAGTTGCTAGGTTCAAAGGCCAATGTCATAACTACAAGACCGTGTGACTAAATGAAATATGGATACATGAGCCTTCTCACTCACCAATCATCTACCAGCCATCTCAAAATGTTGCTTATCCTTTTTCAATTAAATTCAGCTTAAAAAGTAAATGTCTATAAAATTATAAACAAAAATTTTATTTTTACATAAGAAATATCAATTAATATAGGAGGCTGTTTGGTATGGGATGATCCATCTAAGATCACCAATGATCTGGATGAAGGTGATGAGCTTATCATTTTTGATTGCACCTAAGTGATCCTACATAGCGATGATCTCAGATTATCTCACTTTTAGAATCACCACCTCACTCAGTAATCCCACATCAGTCTACGAGGTCAGGCATCCAAGATTACCTTGAGGCAATGGTCTTGACTTGAGATTTAGGGATTGAAATACCCATCATCCATTAAAAAATAATGTTTGATAATATTTTCATAGTAATATAATATAATTTAATATTATAAAATTATATCATAATAGTATAGTATAATATAATATAATATAATAATATTATTATATATAATACTATAATCAAGGGCAGAGCCATAGTGGGGGTCTAAAATTTTAGAAGTCTCCTTAGTAACAGTGAGAGGCACTGAAAAGGTTTTTTATTTCATTAAAGGTAGCCCTTTGAGAAAAGTTCAAGTACTATAATATATAATAAAAATAATATGATGAAGTCAGGCTTATACTTATTGCAACAAAAAAAATAGTTTGATGTCCAATCAAAATCTATGCATTACATATTTATTATTTTATTCAATGTGGCATTTTGTTATTACTTATCTTTTATTTATACAATACCTTAATAACATATTAACAAACATATAGCTTAAGTAAAAGAAAATAGTAAGACCAATTTTTGGCTCCTTCGAAAGAAAATTATAATGTAACTCAGCCTTTTAAGAGAAAATTCCTAGCTCTGCCATTAATTATAATTTAATTATGATATAATATGATATTATAATGTTACATCATAATATGATATTATAAAAATAATATTATAATTTGTCCAAAGCATTATAAAAATAATATGAAATAATGATAAATTATTATGCTATTTGCAAAATATATTAAATGAAGTTATTTTTAAGGTAGAGAAAAGTTAACTAATTACAAGTAATTTTGGTATTCCATGATAAGTGATATAGGATTTTCATGGTATACTAAATGCGATGATCTTAGATCACTGGTGATCTTTAATACATATATCATACCAAATATGATAATCTTATATTAAGGATCAAATCATCTTAATATAAGAATAACTAGTGACCTAGAATCACTATGATGATCCAATTTGGATTACCAAACGCCCCTAGTAAACTTCTACATGGGTGACCATCCAAAATTCTTCTTTAAATGGTGGTTTACTAGTTTCAGATTAAATTGAGGAGAAAGTGAATGCCTCCAAAGTACTATGCAAGAGGAGGACAAAAAATGTAAAGGAAACGCCAAAATCTCATCAAGATCTAGACTTAGGTTTGAATGTTTGCAAAAGTATAAGCAACATGTCTAGCTTATATAAGAGCGTTCTCTCTTGGTGACTTCCTAAATTCCTTCTTGGAATGATGCTATCTTATTTCTAAATTAAATTGAGAAGGAACAAATGATTTTTTCTAGTTCTAGATTAAATTAAGAAAAAATAAATATTTTTTAAATATCAATTAATATAGAAGTTCTTCATCTTAAGAGTTCAACTATTATACTTTTTTTATTTTTTTTTAAAAAAAAGTAAAGTCCTAATTTATACCATTTATCCTCACTGTATAAGCTTTCATTCTGTTATATGATGCCCATATATCTTTACAGTTCACATTATTTATGGTATCATTTATAAAAAATTAAAAGCATTATATAATTATACTTCTTAAAAGTAAAGGAGTGAAAATACATCTAGACTCAAGTTTGGATATTCGCAAAAATATAAACAGAGATATAAACAGAGCCTTTCCTCCTATCTCCAAATTAAATTGAGTAAATTGAGGAGGGTTTTAGAAAATAGCCCTCCTATCTCTAAATTAAATTGAGTAAATTGAGAAGGGTTTTAAAAAATAGCAAAAAAAAAAAAAAATCCCCCAAAGATTTGAATTTGGGTTGCAAAGTCTCAAGGTACTAAATAAAACTTCTAATATAATAATCAACTATCTTTTAGTGGTATAGAAAATCACAAATACCAATATAATATTCTCATATTTCACCTATATGCACTCATGCTAGCTTCCAATATTCCTATCACGGAGCCCTGGCACCGTCCGGACTCCACCGGCCCTTTTAGAGATCCTTGTAATGTGGCCGGCAACTCAAGCTATGGCATCCCGCCGGTGGTTCTCGTCGTCCTCCGCCGCCGCCTCTCTTAACAAGAGGAGGTGGGACGCTCTCGTGGTGGGCGGCGGCCACAACGGCCTGACCGCGGCCGCCTACCTGGCCCGCTCCGGCCTCTCAGTCGCCGTCCTCGAGAAGCGACACCTCGTCGGCGGCGCGGCCGTCACCGAGGAGATCGTCCCCGGCTTCCGCTTCTCCCGCTGTAGTTACCTCCAGAGCCTCCTCCGCCCTTCCGTCATCCGGTGATCACTCCCCTTCCATAGCCTTCCACTTTCTTTCTCTTTCCTTGATCTCATTCTAAGTTGGCTTAGAGAGCTCGACCTGGGGAGGCACGGGCTGAAGCTTCTTCGAAGGAATCCCTCATCGTTTACTCCTTGTCTTGATGGGCGTTATCTCTTACTGGGCCCTGATGGTGATTTGAATCATTCGGAGATTGCCAAGTTCTCGAAGAAGGACGCGTTGGCTTATCCAAGGTGATGCCTCCTTCCGCTACTACACTTGATGCACTTATCTTTAAATCTAGTTATGTACTCAAACGATTGCATCAAAATCATAGTCCGATTCCTTAAACAAAACACCAACTACAATCTGCCAGTCATTTAGATTGATGGAAGTTACACTAATTCGGAAAAAAGTTGGAGCCTAGGAGGACCTCCTTCATTTTAAATATAAACAGCATGACTGTTTTCATCCCACTGCCTCACCTTGTTAAATTACGTTGGATGGTTTTCATTATTTTCCGTCTGTTGCCTTTGGTCCCATACTTATTAACTATATCGTACTTTGAGAATTTTTTTTTGAAAATATCTACTGATTCTCTCTAAACAACACATTCTATAGAAACCATTAATTTGTATTTCCTTTTATGCTTCCTCCTTGATTGTCTTGTTTTCTTTGAGAACTGCATGCAGTGTAGTACTCGGTAGATTTTATCTTATACAAAATGCATTTATAAATAAGTTCTTAAATTACCTGAGATGAAAATTCATTTTATATTTCAACAAAGTTATTCCTCTCCTCTCCATAGGCTTACATTTAAATAATTAAATTTTTTGGATTCCTGTATCCCATAATTAAGTTGCACATTGTGGCATTTGATATTCTATGTTGGAATGGGTGAGAGGTCTCCTCAGCTCATTTCATGCATACTTCTTTCATAAGTTGCATGTTTGCATGCACTACTTCTCTTTATATGATGCAGTCTTCAGAAACAGTTAATATATTTTTATGCTTTCTTTTGGATTGTTATGTTGCGCATGCAGTAGAAAATGCCCAATTTCATTTTTGTTGTGAAAGGTAGTTTAGTTAGGATTTTGATCTGTATGTATCTTCTCTAATAATGCAAGTTGATGGTTCATTTCATTTAAAAGTGTAACTTATTTTAACTCCAATGAACTTGTCAATGCATTTAGAACCAGGGAACATGATGGTTGGTACCATTTTGAGTTTCAAAACTGATGCATCAATCACCCAGTCCTTGAAATTGTAGTATTTCATGGGACATTTTGAGCTGGAAATGTAGTCTTGATGACTAATGGAATGCCCTCATGGTGGAACAAAGATGAGATGTTGAAGATGAATGAGGGCAAGTCCAGAGTTTGGGATAAAATTCAAGGCATCCACCTCATGATGACGATTGACTCGGGAAATGGGATGTGGGTAAAGTTTGAGGACAGAGCTACTCACATGGTTTACCTTAGGTGGAAAGAGAAGCAGTTGAGATGGATCTAGTCTGTTTTTTATACACATACTGTGTATCCACATGATGTTTTTCATTGTATTTTTTGGGTTAGACCATGCACGTCTGCATAGCTCCTGCAGTACCTTTCCTTTTATGTATCAAATTGTCTAGATCTTCATGGATAGTAGTTTATGTAAGTTAGAGCATGCAGTGCATATGGTAATAGTTGTTTGAACTTTTGCATCACTTTTGTTTTGACTTTTGTTAAATCCATAGTATCCTGGAGCAGATTCAATGAGGCATTCTATACTCGCATTTAAGGCTAAGCCTGCGAAGCACTAAACACATGAATCGTTAGATCAACCAATTACCTCTCTTCTCTTTACATGTAAGGTGATGCTAAGACAGTTCAGTGCCTAGTGATGCAATATGTTGGAACAAACATCCATATATTCTGTTTGTGTCCTCTGCATCTGTTGGATATGCAGCTGAATATTCATATTGACAGACAAATCCAAATTGTGGCTTTAACAATAATCTTTTTAGTTTTCTTTTTTGGAGAAATAAGCTCTATGACTATGTCTTAAAAACATTAATTAATATGCTACTTGTTTTAATCATATTCTCTTCAAAAGTTACAGATCCTGTAGTTCTTTGTTCATGTTATACTTTGTGACTTTTGGACAATAATAAGTTGTGGTATGCATTGATTTTTTTTTGTTTAACTAGACTTAGGCTAAAACCCTATTTGTCTGATTTGGTGTTTGACAATATGAACTAACTCCATGAATTTGATTTCAGAATAAACTCCACCAATTATGGTTTTTATGCAGATATGAAAAGCAGCTACAGAAATTCTGTGAATTTATGGATTTTCTTTTAGATTCACCAACACCAGAAATTAGGCATGATGTTCCGTCCCTACTTGGTCGGTTGAAGGATAAGTTACACAAGGCTACATTTTGGAGTCGTTGTCTCCATCAAGTTGTTAACTTGGGTCAAAAGGACATTTTGTAAGTATTTTTCTTTTCTATTGTCCATGAGGGGACTTGCATGTGCTTGCATGTCTATAGCAAGTGGAACCAGCTAGATCAGAAATGTTGAATGATAATATGCAGATCTGTTGAACATGATTTATATAGTTACTGCAGATTCACCCTTTTTTTTGCTTGTAATGATTTGTCATTTATGTTTTAATACCATTATAATGCTTTTGACAGGGATTTTATGGATCTTTTACTTGCACCAGCATCAAAGGTTTTGAATAACTGGTTTGAGGTGGTCATCTCATCTTCATTTTCTTTCATGATCTAAAAATCCTCATTGTTTAGATCTATCCTTTTAAGTGCCCTGTCCAGATGATCTATATACACTTTGTTTATTGTTTAAAAATTACATGTTCACTCATATCAATAGAATCATGGACCAAGTTTTCAGTTTAATCTGATTGCTTAATCAATATGTTTTTGTTTGATTATTTCACACAGACAGAGGTGCTCAAGGCAACACTTGCTACAGATGCTGTGATAGGGTCTATGGTAACTACTTCCTGAGCCATTTCTTTTGTGTTAAAAAGATTTTAATCATTTTCTTCAATTAATTAATTAAAACTTTATTAGAGTACAAAATGGCAATAAAAATATGTGTTCTCGTTGTCATTTGTTAGAGTGATATCCTTTCCTACTAACTTATGGTTTTTGACATTTTTAAAATAGTATTAAATTTGTTGAATGCAATTTCCTCTGTATTCTGGATTCAGTTTGCTCTGAATTCCCATCTTGTGTTTCTGTTGAGACACAATACAGTGGCTGGCTTAGTTTACTCAAAACGTGTATTTTGCAGCTTTTTTAAGTTTTAGAAGACAATCCTTGGACTGAAATTTTTTGTAGGTTATAGGTCAAGTTCAAGTAATTTGGCAGGTACCATCTCTGGCCACTGCTGACAGACATATTAGTAGAAAGTGGCAATTACCTGATGAAGTGATCCAAAGGGGAATTTTTAGGTTATGTTCTGATTTTTTACACGTTATTACAAGTGTCTAGTGCCAGAAGTACTGCACACTGGAAGGCTGAAAGTTGTGACTAAGGATTCTTTCCCCTTACATGTTTATGGAGGATGATTGATGACACAAATGGCCTCTAGAGAGATGTTGTCAATGGTAGAGACTAAAGGACCAAAGAATTAAGCTAGCACATGTAAGGTTTGGCTGTTTGGAAAGATTTCTGAGAGACAAAGGTGTAATGTGGTCGGTTGGGATCATTTAGTAAGGTTAGGACTGATGGTGTGATGAAACCTAGTAGGGACTTTTACTGATTTGCATGCAATTATTTTTGACCCTATCCTTGGGTGATGATTTTGCTAAAGCAATTGATAGGAAAGTTACGTGTCTCCTAACTTTGGAACAAAATATACCAGCAGCTGAATTCTGTATGGGCAGGAATCTTGGTATTCATGTCTAATCTTATCAGATTTGATGTATACGGACAAGTAGGAGATAAGTCATGATTGCAGATTTCTGGTTGAGCATTTTCTGTCAGCTAATGGCACGATCTGTCTTCTGGCAAGCAAATTTACATTAAATTGGTTGTTTTTGTCCAGATTAGAGGAACTGGCTTTAGCAGTATTACAGATGCAATATATTTGCTCTTCTGCTTTTCAACATAAGTAGCTTTATTTTGTTGTTTGCTATTTGAGTAATAAAGTTTGAAAAAGGAGGGAAATGTCCTTTCAGTTTTTTCATTTTAAATCTGGTAGTCTTCTAAATGCTGTTGTTTGTGGCATCATCGCTCTGCTATTTTTCTTCATAGAGACTAAGGTTTGGCTCATGAACCTCTTGTGCAGGCAAGCGTCCACACACCGGGCTCGGGCTATGTTTTACTTCATCATGTTATGGGCACAACTGGTGGTGAACGTGGTGTTTGGTCGTATGCATCTAACTTGATGTCACAGTTTTGATGTTTGCTTTATGTATTTATTTTTGAAAAACATGACCCTCATTTGGTGTATATACTTGAATAATATTCATATTTTTTATTACATCTTTAAAGCAACTTCCTCCGATTCACCTATGCCTTTGTATTTGTTATATATGTTTACATTTCCGATGTGAGATGTGAGATAACATGAGGATAGGAAGTCATTGTGCTAATTTGTCTATTATTTATCATCCAAAATACATATAATGAGAAGAAATTTCACACATCTGGAGTAGTTGGAGCATCATCTCTACATGAGTTACATACCACAGAATCTCACACAAGTGCACGCATTAATGTGATAAGAAACTGCATTGTAGAATTCTGTAGCCCACTGCCCTTTCATAAGTTTTAAGTTATGACACACCTCAAGTTTTTAACATATAGGATGAATCAATCATGAGCATCTCGAGTTTATACCTGCACTGTAGTATGGGTGTTATCATGCTGATGATGCAGCATCTAAGTTTCACAATGCTGAACTGACGTTGAAGACAAGTTATGAGCACGTGAAATAACTATGGATAAAAATCAAGCGCTAGCGAGGAGATGGGCCCATGAGCAAGCTGAGAAAGATGTTGGAAAGAGTCGTTCAGAGCATGATTTACGATGAAGGAGTTTTAAGTGGAGAGACTGGTGGGGACTTATAGGGAAAGTGGGCTTTGAGCTGAGAAAGGTGCCAAGAGAGACAATTCTAGCAACTAATAGAAGACGTGGAGATAAGAATCAATAATGCTACAAGGGTTTTGTTGTAGGCTAATGAGTTTGGCAAAGTGGATTTATAATAATAAGATGACATTTGGCATATAGTGGTTTCTCAAGAATAATTTTTGGAAACCACTGACTATTAGTATTAATTATGAGAAGTGGAGGCCAAATATTAATGGATACTTGACATGGCAAAGATGACTAATGGTTCTCAGAGAGAGATTCTCAAAATGATTTCAGGATGGAAAAAATGGAAGAGGGTTATGCACACGAAGTCAAAGTGGCCTAGGCTTAAGAGATGGATCTTAAACATAGACAAGGGTTCTGAGTTAGTCATGTATCAGTGCAAGTCTGAAAGCAAAAATAACTAATGGATAATATGCCAAACTTGAGGAGGCCCAACAATTGGTGACATGAAAATGATTAGAGAAGATATCATAAGAGTTAAGTCTCAGAAGTGCTTAGAGGGATGATCCAAACCTTTACAGTTGTTGGCCATTTTTCTTGTAAGCCTTACTACAGTTAGTTAACTTTCAACAAATGTTTTCTCCTAATGGATCAGAGTCCCTGTAGTTGCAAGGTTGACAACCAAACCTAGGCCCAATACCTATTTTATGGACAACAAATTCCTTTTGTCAGTTGATTATTTTCAGAATTGACTGGACAGGTCCTGCGATCTTGGGATGGGCACTTATACCTTGTGATTTGTGGTAAGTTGAGAAGCTGAATGAATTGATGAATTTATTAGTGCTCAAGCTAAATTTATGCAGTTTATGTATAAGCTTGAATTTGGTAATGATGAGTCAGATGATATGATTTATGTACTGTACAAGCACGAAATGGTGATGATGATGATGACGATGATGACAACAATAATGATTTGTTAGCTTTAGATAATTAGTTACTGACATACTATAGGGGTGATACTGGAAAGGGTTTGGTTTAGGAATTCGGCAGAATCTCAGTCTAACAAGCAACAACTATAGGCTTGACTGGGACCTGAACCTGATGTGCTAGTAAGTTCACCTCTTCTACACAACCTGATTTGATTAATAATAACAAAGAAACAGTTTATTAGCTTTAGACAATTAGTTATTGACATACCGTACTGGTGGCAGTGGAATGGGTCTGGGTTAGAACTTCGGCAGAATCTCATTCTAGCAACTATAGGCTTGACTAGGGCCTGAACCTGACCTGCTAGTAGGTTAACCTCTTTTACACAACCTGACCTGGTTGACCTGTCCCACAAACGGTCAGACTTCATCCACAAACTGTCAATCTTGACCAACAACTTAACAAACCCACATTAGCCTCTTTCAGTAGCAAAATATATGCATTCATATATCCATATATGTAAATATTTATATACCTGTGTGTACAAAGTCAAGCATTGCAGTCCTAAATTTCTAAATGATTCATATGTAAGAATCCAGATATTATGTCAGATCGTTAACAAATTGAAAAACTACTAAATTTAGGGAAGTTCAACAAATTATAATAATGACTTGAATTCTTAAATGTTTTTCACTTTGGATATCATAGTTCTTAGCAAGGTCTGCAAAATCGGTACAGAGACTCATACCAGTATATTATGAGCTCAGTATGGTATGGGTCAGTATGGTACACACCTCGTACTGAGATAGGGTACCATTTTTTTCACTTTTAACTACTTAATATGGGTCGGTTCAGACAGATTCAACGAATTGAAACTCGGTACCCTACCGGTACCTTATTGGTACGGTATGATACAGTCGATATGGCAGACCTTAGTTCCTAGAGTATTGAAGGCTAAGGAGTTAATGGCTTTCTAGGGTGTTTGTGCACGTGCATGCACGTGCACATGTGTGAGAGAGAGTCATTTGTGAACCTTGAGATATGTAAAGTGGTGGCTTGCTGTGGATTTCCTAGAGAAGTTTATATTTTGAAGATGAGATACGGCACGAGCTGCAGCATTTTAGAGTTTTAATAAACCAAAATATTGTTATGATTTATTGTGGCCATTGGAGGTATATATGATCAATATCAAATTTGTCTCATCAGAAGCTGGGCTATCTGGGCTGGCCTTTGCAGCAACTGCTAAAGCCAATTAGAGCAAGCATGGAATTTGACAAACTATCAAATTGATATATAACAGCTCCAAATGATCTTTGACCTGAGCCCAGCCCATGTGATTTTGGGTTGAAAATCCTTATCATGGCCTGATCCCACTAAATTTGGTTGGAACCAGTTGGCTTATTGGGTTAGATCAAAAAATTCCCACCTCTGATATGCTACATGTGGTGGAGATTATCAACTTACATATCAAAAGTTGGTGGAGATCAATGGGTTGATCCTTGTGCCTCATGTTTTTTGAGCAATACCTTAGATTTGAATCTTGAACCTCCTCCAAGGGCAAGTCCTCAGGGGACATGTGCCAACCAACACTTGTTGGCCTTGTCCCTCCTATGTTATAGACCACTCACATAATCTATTGAGGTGTTACATTGATGCTTTGTTTTCTTACATTATTTAGTGTATTGTGGAAGTGATCTTTTGCCCTACCGCATGGGTAGCAAAAGGAAAGCGCACACGCATAACCGACTAAAGTTATCCTATATCAAGGGTATATGAGATATGTTTTAAAGGAGGAGTATGTTGTAGGTATGTTGAAGGTGGAATGGGCTCAGTGTCATTGGCTATAAGCAATGCTGCACGTGAAGCTGGGGCTCATATTGTAACAGATGCAGAGGTATACTTCTTTTGATCATTGATATCTTTTCCTTTATGCAATCCATAGAAGTAGCTCAGAGGTTTTATGTTTTTAATGTCTTTCACATCAAAATTTTGTATTTCTTTTCTTATTGCTATTTTAACTTAGTGCATGTTCTGTGGTCGTCTTTAGATCCATAATGTAATTATTTGATGTTTAGTCTCATCCGTGAAACATAAGATGCCATAGTTGTGCATCATGGCTTTCTTCTGTAATATCTGTTTTAAAACCCTGTTCTGGTTCTGTTCCTGTTCTATTGGTGCAACTTTTTCAATTTCTTGTTATATTAAATCTTCCAGTATTGTTGATCAGGTTGCTCAAGTGATAACTAATCAGAACACTGGAGCAGTAACAGGGGTAAGTCCTATTTTATTGGATCCTTGTCAATGGATTTGTTTAAGACATTGTAACCTTTGTGTATTTGACGCAATTACCCAGGTAGCACTGGTAGATGGAACCAAGGTGCATTCAACAGTTGTTCTATCAAATGCAACCCCCTATCGGACTTTTGTGGTATATTTTATGTTGCTGATTATGATGTTTTCTGCAAGCCCCTAACTGATGTGATGCTTAAGATGGTCAACATGGTATTGCCAAGTGAATTTACATTTTTCTCTTTTCTTTTTATCTTCCCAAATGCAGGAATTAGTGCCTCCAAATGTCCTTCCTGAAGATTTTGTTTGTGCTATCAAGAACTCTGACTACAGCTCTGTAAGGTCCTCCTGTTTAATGTCATTGCTTGCTTATGAATGATCTAATGCAATGATATGTAACATTTTATTTTTTTTATGAACTTAGTTGAACATTTATAAATTCTTAAGCATTTGCTGGATAATTATTTTCATATTGAAGTAATTAATTCATTGTTGTCTGTCCTAGTGTAATTAGATTTACATTCCAAGAAATTGAATATTCATGCATCCTATATATGTTGCCTTATTTCAGCTAGATACTTTGCCTGTAGCCTTGATTTTCTCAAAGTGAACACATTTGATATATCTGACTTAAGCCTTTTATGTTTGAATTAAAGTGATGCAATACATCAGCTTTAGGAAACTGTTGGAGATTGGAGGAAAAAAAAAAAAGAAGGATTGTGTGCCATGAAATAAGATGAATTTAAGCTTTTTGTTGCATTTCAACAGAATGTCTTTTGCAATATGGTATATGGGCACCACCTTGCTTTGATTCCTAATCCATGCATCCTCCTAATGTTTATTTCTTTAAAATCCTTATTTGGATCTTCAAGACAGATTCACTAAAAATCCATCTCTATTCTCTACTCTTTGTACACTTCTGCAAATTTAAGATGCTTTCCTTGCTGAGGCAATCTTAGGTTATGTTGCACTAACCAAATCATTCAAAAAAGTTGGGTCCCCGCGACATGATTTCTTATCGTACTTTTTTTTTAATTAAAAAAAAGGCCTCCTGCAATCTTTTGAGAGAATTCAGATAAACCCAGCAACCAGTTTATATATCATAAATGTCATTTCATACCCCATAATAGGCCTTAGCTCTTTTGATTGAGATAGTTTGACCATCCTGCTTTGCCATTTGTTTCTTTCAATTATTTGATTCAAGCATTTTCATATCCTCTCTCACAATTTCCATTGGATTATTCATGGGAATTTTTCTGCTATGATCCTTTAGTAAATTTGATCCCCTCTATTATCTTGATCATGCATATCCATATAAACTTAAACTGAGTTTCATATTTTTCCTACTTCTATTAGGATGAAACCATCTGATCTTTCCATGTTTATGATGTAAGCCCCTTGGTATTTCTGTTACTAAATCATAGCGTGCATTTATCCTCTTTATTAAGCTTGTTAATCCAAAATCTTCCAATATTCACACAACTCTCTAGAAGCATGTCTTCAATTCCCCATTTCTTTCACTGAATTTTAATTCTATATAATTTTCTTCATCTTCTTATTTATTTTTCTGCCAACAGATTCTTGACACAGAAATAGTTGGTTTGCTATCTATTGGCCATCCATACTATGCGCGTCATTTCATTTATAATATTCATCCTTCTTTTTCAAATTAAAATTAAGATCTAGGCTTTAGAATATTTTTTTGATTATTTTACCATTGTTCACATTTCTTAAACTTTTACCCTTTTTGCACTTCACCATCTGCATGTGACATAGATAATGGTGAAAACCAAATATATTTCATATTTAAAGTTTAAAACAGATGAGACTAAAATTGTCCCTCAGTGTATGCCAGCTGCAAGAAGAAACTCATGGGTCTTGTACTTTTACTACAGCTACTTCACTAGCTTTTATTAAACTTCATCTTAGTTGTCAGAACTTGCATTTGCAATGACAAGCCTAGGTTGTATTGTACTAGGTCAATGATTAATTCCATCATCTTTTAATGGACAGGGAACAACAAAAATAAACCTGGCTGTTGATAAGTTGCCACAATTTCAGTGTTGCAAGCCTAACCTTCTGGAGGCAGGTCCTCAACATGTGGGCACCATACACATTGGATCTGAAAGGTATGCTAAGAGTAAGAAAGTTTTATGGTTTACCATTTACATGTTGATGAACTGTACTTGTTTCATATCTTCATCCAGTTCTTATAGAGAAACTGCATCCCTGTAAGTCCAAATACTTAGTATTTATTTTAGTAAATGTCTTTACTTAACCGCACTGATATTTTCATGCGCTAATGGCAGCAGCTTAAATGTATGATACCATATTCTAGAGATTCTTGTCTGTTGTCTGCTGATGATGATACAGAGTATGTAGGTATATGGATATGTGATTGATAAAGTGGAATAGGAAATGATGCCTTCCAACAAAACATTTGCTAATTTTAATTTCCTTGTTTAGTTTTCACTCCTGGTACATAAAGCACAGAATATCTCAGTTTTTCTGCTAATTCTTTAGTTACATGGGCTGAAAATTTGCTTCCACATGGTCATTATCTCTCAACTGGAAGCTTTTTACCTCTATTAATCTACAAACAACTGAGCATCTAGCTTGTCACATGTGGGCTGCCATGTTTTTCTCTCACTGATAATAGGTACCACAGTAATCTGTGAGCATGTAAAGTCATGATAGATTATCATTAAATGCTTCAATTTAGATTTGTTATCGTTTTTTCTTTCTTTTTCTTTTTATTCTTATTGTGAGTTCTTGTTTTGGTAATTCATATACAATCACAAACATAAGCATAACTAACAAGTATTATGCTGCCTATTTAGGTCAGTTGGATTCATCATTTTTTCCAGCAAGCAAGTTCTTAAATACTGGAGGGACTGTAGGGCATCTCACCATTCCAAGTGTCAAGATGGGATCAGTTAAGAAATGGATTGGGATAGGATGGGATATCCAGCATCCCAAATTAATATATGGAGCATCCGGTTCCAAAAAAATCAGGATGCCCGCATCCCACAATATTTAAAACCTCGCTAATAAGAGCTAAATTTTTGTCAATTATGTTTTCCTATAAGAATCATTTTTACCATTTATTATTTCTCTTTCCTCTTCTTTTACAATGTGGATGGGTTTTAGAGCTCCACCCTCATCCCATCCCGTTTCCTCATAAGAAGGAGATGGAATAGTAGGGACACCCCTCATCCTGCCAAGACCTAAAACCTTGCTAGGTAACATTAGGCTGGCTGATCATATTGGCATTTCTGCATTTTATTTTACACAAATCTATCGATATGCTGCAGTACATTATACTAGGCTGGCTGATCATATTTGGCATTTCTGCATTTTATTTTGAACAAATCTGTTGATATGCTACATTATGCCATTGTCTCACTAAACATGATATTGTGGAAACTTTTGTTTACTTACTTGGATGTAACATTTTCGGTATTTTCCTTAAAAATTTGTGCCTGGAAGACATTGCTTCTAAGATTACTTTTTGACCTTTTGACTTACTCTTTTTTTCTCAAGCATGGAAGAAATTGATTTAGCGTGCAAAGATGCTTTGACTGGTGTACCATCAAGAAGACCCTTTATTGAAATGACAATCCCCTCTGTTTTGGACAGAACCATTTCTCCACCTGGTATGACAAGTTCGTGTCTGCTTCTTTTACAGAGGGTTTATTGTTTTTTCGATCCTACAATTAGATTTAACTTATATGACAAGATGTTGAGGTATTTAATCTTATTAATATTGAAAAAATTATCATGTAGATGAGATCTGGAAGACTTCCAGAATCATTATATTCTTTTATTACTTACAAATATCCAAGAGTTACTTAAGAGATAGCTTTCCAATTATGCTTGATGTATTTAGATTTTATCTGTACCCATATATGAAAGTGAGAAGCAAGTATTCCCTTATGATGCTTTCATCTATACTTTTGGTCCAGCTAATCTGGCCGCTTAGTCATGCTTCCTGCCTCTCTTGTTTGCCCCTGAGAATATATTAAATACCATAAATTGGAGCGTGGAGTTGGACTCTTTAACTGACTTTTGTGGATTTAAACAACACTTTAATTACTAATTTCTGTGGTCTCAATAAAATCCATGTTTTGGAGCAATATTTTTTCAACATGGGTATATATTGAGTTTATCTGGCAGTAAAATAAAGACATTGTCATGACCATTATAATGCATTATAAAAGAAAAAAAAAAGAAAAAAATGCCATTCTTTAATTGTACTATAGATCTTGAAAAGAAATTTATTTTTTGTGCTAACATAGATATTTGAATCTTAAAGTACTATTGAAGTGATCACCCAAAAACTACTATTCGAATAATATTATTATCGTAAATATCAAATAGACAATTAATAAGAACATAAATTTCAACCTAACATAGATATTTGAATCTTAAAACACTATACACAAATACTACTACTCAAATCATATTATCATTGTACATATCAAATAACGGCTATTATCTCTATCATGTAATAACTGTTAAGACTAAATGACACATAAATAACAACCACTGTCTAGCAGCCTGTCACTCATTAGTGCATACACGAACATGCACACAAGTGCACACATATAATGGGGGACCTCCAAAACCATTTTGATGATCATAATGTTTTACCTTGCCAATTCCATGCATTAGTTTTCGTATAACAAAAATGACAATATTTATTTAATTTTTTCCACTATTTTCAAAATGAAATACTTCTAACAATGACAGATTACTATTTTTATACTTAGCTAGAAATTAAAGTTTTTTTCTAATACCAAGAAAAACAATGACTAGCCAGTTCTTATTTTGTTAATTTAATTAAATAGTTAATGTTACAACTGAAACTCAATAGAGCATCTAGAAGAACAAAAGTAAAAAAAGAAACTATTCCTTTTGTACTACTTGCTGCTACTATCATAATGAAATGTGATGATATATAGAACAAAAAATAGATAATATGGAATTTTAGTATCAAAATATCTTTTCTATTCAATATTGATGTCATGATCGCTATATGATATGAAAAATGTTCTAGGTAAATGATAATTTGCAATTGCCTTGCACTTGCAATAGTTTTGGTGGTGGTTTTTGTGTATTAATATTGCTATTACCAAAATCTCAGTTCATCTTTTTCTTTGATTAATTAAACTATTATTATTGTAGTCCTCATTGCAATTGGAAATTATTACTAATAGGTTATAGTAGCAATATCATTATTATAGTCCTCATTGCAATTGGAAATTATTACTAATAGGTTATAGTAGCAAATAGTTGTATAAGGGATTTTTTTTAATATTCAAATAGTTTTACTTCTTAAATTTAATGATATTATTATTTTTTTAAAGAGAACATAAAGTATAAACAGCTCTATCAATGTGCTAGCTGATTGTGATCCAAGTTGGCTTCTTCCAATACATTTAATTGCAAAAAAATAATTTTAAGATAAATTCTCAACATATGTATAGGTATGGATCATACTAATTCATGCACAATAGAAGTTCATTATCATAAAATCCATTAATATTGGTTTCAAATAAAAAAAATAGTATAGCATATTAGATGTGGAAATTTTTTTATAAAATTTAGTATGATACATGTCAGTTAAGATTCATTTATTCTAGCTAATGCAATTTGCACATGCCATCCAACCAGTGCCTAGAAAATTTAAAAACAAATCAAGAGTTATCGCACCTTGTGAAGTATTGCAAGTGATTCAACATCACTGATAAGGGAAATGAGTGCATCTAAACTTCTTTCATTCAATGTGTAATTCTTGCTATTGTGTAACAACTACTCAATTTCAAACCTTATAAATGACATATATAGAATTTTCTTTTCTATTCTTTTTGATTGGAAGGGAGGGACACCAGTTTATGGCAGATGTACAAAATTGTGATATCCTTAGCACAAAGTGCAATATTGGCATAGATTTGTTCTTGGTAAAAGTGTTATCTTCAATTTAGTATGAATTTCATGCAATGTGGAGACATACTTGTGATAAATTCAGTTCCAAAACTAATCGAAAGCTTTCCATTGGCATCAATATTTCCCTTGTAATATTTTCCATCCATTCTACACTAATTTGACTAAGATGGATACGTCCTTTTGTTTTTAGGTCAGCATGTGATAAATCTTTTTATCCAATATACACCTTACAATCTTTCAGAAGGCAGCTGGAAAGACCCTAATATCAGAGTGAGTTGGGTTGAAACTCATATTATTTCACATCTTTACGCCATTGATGGATGTGAGATGATGGCATGTTCAGTGTCGTCTTGCATCTGTCAGCACACTAGAAAGCAATATTTCAAGGACATTAATATACGAACATGTCATTTTCAGGAATCATTTGCTAAAAGATGTTTCTCGCTGATCGATGAATATGCACCAGGATTTTGCTCATCGATTATCGGCTACGACATGTTGACACCACCTGATCTTGAAAAAGAATTTGGCCTGACTGGTAAGATTTCACCAAATGGATTCACATGTAATTCAACATGTGCTGGAAATTAGAATCATCATTCAAATAAAACATTTCCTTGTTTACTAATATTAGTTATTTTACAATTCAAACAATTTATACAGGAGGAAATATCTTTCATGGTGCGATGGGATTGGATTCTCTGTTCTTATTGCGACCTGTCAAGGGATGGTATGATCAAGATTGTTAAGACATCATATGCTGTGATTAAACAGCAATCCACTCTTAATGCAATTTCCTACTTTGTAATCATGAAGTTTCCAAGACATTTCATTATCAGGCATCTATTCCACCTTCATTTTTGTCTTCTGGATTATGATCACGCACGCTTGCTTCCACACAGGTCGGATTATAGAACACCGCTTGAGGGACTGTATTTGTGTGGGAGTGGTGCACACCCTGGAGGTGGTGTGATGGGGGCACCTGGTCGTAATGCTGCCTCTATCGTCATTCAAGATATGAAGTCTCGAACGAAATGAGAAGAAGACTCTCAATGTTTCCCAGCTGTAGGTAATTTAAGCTGATACACTTATCACGACACCACATTGTTTCCCAATAAAATCTTGGTTCATATTTGTTCACTCAATAGTTTGTGTTTGGCGTCTTTTTCAGGGATGATGTTGTTCAAGATTGCATGGCACTGAATGCTAATTAGGGCACCCCCTTTATAAAAAACCAAAAACACTTGTTAAATTAGAAAATCAATCCTTCACTGTATGGATTTTTGTTCAGTCGTTCCATCTATTTTCTGGAGCCTGGACGTTCCCTATATTGGTTTTAAATCCAAGCAGGGCATTTTGATGCTGATGATGCTGATCCAATTTACTTCAGAGGACTCAAAAACTTGGCACTGGGAGAACCTCAGAATCACACCGCGGTCTTTCATCATTCACAGGTAATAGTGTTTCATCGTAAAATGCTGGTTGTGAAAAGATCTCAACCATCGATCAAGAACTGGATGTAGCCTGAAAAACTTTTGTATTCTATTATTTTCATTGGAAACAGGAAATTTGGTTGTTCAGTTTGCTGAGTTTGAAAATACAGCGATCTGAAGAGTGAAAAGATTTGGTTCACATCATAAAACAACTGAGGCTCAACTTTTCTCCTTTTTTTTATTGAAAAAAAAACTCCTCTTCAGCAGTTATGATAATAGTGTTTTAAATACTCTATACTTTCCTATAAAATAAATATCCCAAAAAAATGAATTTTCAGAGAAACTCTGAATTCTAGCTCTCTTTTTGACGTGAACCTCATGTTACAGGCAAGGTTTCAAGTCCTAATGTAATGGTGCTTTACAGTTATTCTGTTTCATTCTTATGAAAATGGGACGAAAATAGGGAAGAAAGAAGGGAAAGAGGAAAAATGAAGAAAGGAAAGGAGAAAAAAAAGAAACAAAGGAAACAGCAGAAAATTAAAGAGGAAAAATGAGGGTATTAGGATGCTCTGTTGAGGACAAAATGAGAAAGAAAATTGAAAGAGAGAGAAATAAGAATATGAGGCACGTATCAGGACTTAAAAAGCAGTAATATTGCAAGTCAATTAACAAAAAGTAACAATTCTATGACATTGTCTTAATATGCTGGTCAATTTTATAATGAGGACCTGTTTGGATATTATAGGTAGATGCATTGACACGTTAGTTATTGTTAGGGTTGAAAGTGAATTAAGGCTAGCTTGTGGTTCATCAGACTCAAGTTAATTTAGATTGGATTTAGGCTTAAAGTTAGGCACTCCAAAAATTTAAGTTGACCTTGGGTTATTATATGGCTCAGCTTAGACTGGTTTGAAGCCCAAGCCCAAAGCATTGACCTTTAGTCAATCTTAATTCGAACCTAAATTCCATCCTAAAATTTTAAAATATAGTAAGTCTTTTAAATTTTATTCTGAATTTTCTCTTCACCATTTGGGAACAATTCTCTATGTCATAGCGAACTTTTTTAAGTTATGTTTCTTATTTTTCATGCAAGTGCTAAAGAACTAAAATTAACTCCATCGGCTTAATTTTGGTCTAAATGTGCTGCTATGGGTTGACTTGATCGAGTTCTAGACCAAGCCTGCACTTGAGCTTGGGTTGGGCTTAAGCCTAAATTCTCAAATATTTTTGAACTTGAGCCTTGAAGTCCAAAAATAAATAAATTTCCAGCTAGGTTCAAGCTAAGGTGTGGTCCAATCCGGTCCAGCTCACTTATATCCTTAATTTTGTTAGTGATCAAGTTGAGTTGTTGTTGCATAGCAAGTCACCCAAATCAAGGCTGTAAAAAAGGCCCTCAATTACAACATATTGGATGGACCTTTGAGCAAGCTACAGCCAGCAAACATGTGGTGAAGCGTTTATATATACAACTAAACAACTATCTATCACCCTCTCTATCAATAATAATATAAATAAATAAATAAATAAATCACTTAAATATTGATAATTATTGCCACGTGTAATTCTAATTACAGTTAACTAAACTAGTATTTAGCATGTTGCACAAGATAGAATTGGCGGATGCTTGTCTTCCTTCTGTCTGGTTAAAGATTAGGGAAGAAATGTACTAAATGCCAATTTTTCAGGATTTGGACTTAAGATTTTAGTGCAGGAAATTTCTAAAGATTTCATAAGATTTGTGTAGGAAGCTACTAAAAATTTCTTAAGCCTAGCGTAGAAAAAGATATTTTTGGGATGCTAATTGCCGATTTATGAGGTTTAAAATTCTTTTTTTCAAGTAAACAAAGAGACAGGCATAAGGTATATTTTTCCTCTATATTCTCCATCTCTATGGCTTTATTTCTCATGTGACTTTGCTTGCAACATAGTGCATTGGACATCTCATGGACTTAAGATTGTCGTTATATATATTAGATTCTCATTAAGCAAAGATGCTTTAGATTTTGTAAATCTCATGTAATAACACACATTGCGTTGTTTATTGCTTCTCTCAGCTAATCCAATAATGAAAATTGATCCAACTTCAATCCATAAATCCAAGGGCCTATATGTTTATCCTATTTTATTTTAAAAATTAATATATAATCTAGTCGAAATGAACTAACAACGCTGGTTGCTGCTAGTAATTTATAAAAAGTAAAAGATACATCCTCTACTTTAAGTAAAGAGCGACTTGTAAAAATTTGTTAGTAGCACCTTGGACCCTAACCCTTAGTCAAGATTTTCTAATAATAATTGTGTTGTAATTTTCATAAGTTTTAGCATTTCAGTTGCCATTATCTCAATATGCTGTACTACCAAAGTCAGCTCCCTTATCTCAATTGGAAAAGAAATATCAATTGCTACAATCCATGAGGTGGGCATCAAGGAGCCACCCTCAATCTAAACTAATCGAGCTGGAAGCTAATTTAGTTTAGGCATGTCTATGCCATTCAAAGTTCAACCATTAGGATAGGTTCGATCAACCGCCATTATCCCAAAAAAAGGTTGAGTGATAGCAAATTCAGTCTAGCATTGTTACCCCCTAGTTTCTAACATTAGTTTTTCGTTATTTGTTCTTGGATTATATATTTTGGTGTCCGAGCTAATTTTCCATCAAGCGAAGGAATGAAAGTGCCATGCCATGTATCAAAGTGATGGTACTGGGTTTTTGCCAAAGGAGATAACCACGCTAATGCTGAACCAAGAATAAATATAACCTTAAGCTCGACGAAGAAGGTCCCTAAGCCAGAGCTCCTGTAAAGACAGAAGATGAGTATGAGCAATGTCGAAAGCTATCCGGCGAAGAATTTCTGATTCTTAAGTCAAAGCTAAGGTACGTTTTTGGCTTACCATGTATAAAACTAAAGAGAAAAAAGAGCTAGCAGAGCAGAGCACAGAAAGAGAGAGAGAGAAAAAAAGAGAGAGGTCCCTTAGCTTCTAAAAGGATATCTCTTTGTATATAGTTTAAAGATCTTAAGTTGGGATTATCCAATTACAATCATATGCTTCGCTACGATAGAATTGGTCATTGGGTGAGATTGCCTTAATTGCCATGGATCATGCTTTTTATATGTGATTGATGGTTATGATGGAGTTGAATGAGACTACTTTAATTGTTATGAATCATGCTTTTTAATATGTGGTTGATAGCTAAAGATATGTGTGTTCAGTTTTATTAAGCCTATGCAGTAGTATTTTTTTTTTTTTTTTGGGTGCATGCTCAGTAGCTTTATTGTTCATGTTTTTTTTTATTGTTGTTCCATCGTTACATGCTTTGGTGGTGACATGGAGTGGATGTCCATGCGTCACTTGGCTAGCTGCGAGATGGAGATGGATGGCTACCGGATTTGGGCTTATCGCAAAGCAAAGTGCGGACAGAGGGAAGGGAAATCCCACGGCCCACCACGCGACAAGGTCAAGAAAAGCAGTCTCGCATATTTCATCAATTCTAATAGCGTTCCAGGGCCACAGCGAACCAAAAACAATCCACGGGATGTCCCTCGCTCCTCATTCCAACAGGCACCCGCTAACCCCTCGTTATCCCTTCCGATGCTCTGCCATTCTCACCACCACCCCGCCTCTTTCCTCCATGGCTCCCTCCGCCCTAACCCTAAAAGCCCTAACCTTAATCCCTTCTTCCCATCCTTCTCTCTCCCATTCCCTTCTCTCCCCTCCCGCAAACCCCTCCTCTCCTCCTCCTTCCTTGCCTTCGATTCCAATAACCAATCCGTAGACCCGTCTCCAGAAGAATTCGACTCCCAAATCGACCCCTCTTGTCTCTCCCGTCGCCAGAACGCCCGCTCCACCGCTCTACTCCTCCGCCACTTCCAGTCCCAACCCGAGCAAACCCAGTATGACCCAGTCCTCGACAACGAAGAGCAAGAAGAGGAGCTCCAGCGGAAGAGAATAGTCGATGAGGTCTCCCTTGACACCAAAAGGGTCCCCAGGTTCCCCGGCTCCATCGATTTCCCCAAGGCCGAGCAGCTCGACCCTTCCCCTGATCTCCGCCATGTCGTCCGCAGCGATGATAGGGTCCTCAAGCGGGCCCTCGAGGTCCGCCGAGGGGTCGCGGCCGAGATCTTGAAAGAGGCCCTGCAGGCAGGAAGACTCAGCATTAGATACTCAGCCAACCTTGTCTCCAAATTGCCGGATTTTGTCGATCGGGTCGTGATCGAGGCGGCGGCGATGAAAGGGGTTTCGGAGTTCTCGCATCTTTCTTTCAATGCTCGGGCAAAGAGATACATCCAGAGCTCTGGCCTGGTCCCTCTTGTCAAGTAATCTTCTTCATCTTTTGGGGGGAAAAGGATTCTTCTCCTCTCTCTTTATTTATTTATTTATTTATTTTGCTATTTGCTATCGAAGTTTGAAGTTTGATTTGGTTTTATGTGTTTTAGGTGGTTGAAACACAATTCAATGACGTACCCTCAAATTGGGAAGGTAATTTGCATGTGTTCTGGTGATCTCGCATCAGTGAGGCGTCTATGTGAATGGTTGAAGACAATTCATGTGCAGGGGAAGTATCTCGGGGTTGTGCTTGTGAAGGCAGGTCCTATTTTCGACCGCAGTTTAGACATGCTGGATGAGCTTGTCGGCTATATAGAGAAAAATGGGGTGAGGAGGGATTGGTTGGGTTTTGTTGTTACCCGATGCCCTCAGGTTTTGGCTTTAAGCATGGAGGAATTGGAGTGCCGAGTGAAGTTTTATCTGGATATGGGAATGAGTGAGAATGACTTTAGCACGATGGTTTTTGATTATCCAAGAGTGCTTGGGTTCTACAGCCTGGAAGAAATGAACAGTAAGGTGTTTGATCTACGTGAGTATTCTTGGTTGTTGTTTATTAATTCCAGTGCATCACCTCTGAAACATATAGTTTTACACAATAGACCTACAACAACAAAGCCTTAATTCTAAACTAGTTGAGAATTAGATTCATGGTCACAAGGTGCAATTATAGTTTTACACAAGGTTTTAAATCTAATGAAAAAGGGCCATCTAGATTTTTCATGGAATGAGATGCACCGCCATCCCGTTCTATCCGAACACTTGGGATAGGAATAAGAGATATCTTAGGATATGTCAATTGGAACATCCCGTCAGGGTTTGAAATCGTGTTTTTTCATTGGTTATCAACCTAGCACAACCTCTAAAACCTAGTAGTAGATAAATTGTAATTTTTTTGTCATTGTTGTTTCGCATTGTCTTAGCTGATTTTCTGAGAGATAATGTTATGATTTCTTTACTATATTGTCAATACCAAGTACAATGCTCGCATCACTACCTTTTTCTTTCTATTCAAGGCTTTATGTACTTCATGTTATTGCCATGCAGTCCATGTCATTGCTCAGCACCCACTGTCAGACATAGATACTGTGGTGTGCCAAGCATTAGCATGTAGACATGCCACATGCCGGCCCTGCACTGGCACAGTACTCACTTAACAACACAGAGCAGCATGAACGAGACCTCAATCCATGATTTTCAACCATGATATAATGCTTGCGTGGTGCACATGAATCTAATTCACAATGTATCATTTTATTTATACAAGTTTGTTTAAATTATTTTAAGTGAGCCAATTGTAATTTATTTAGGTACCACAAGCAAAGCCATGTAAACTATGTTGTTTGTTCATTTTTAAGTCTTTCCATGCACATTATTGGTAAGGGGAATATCTGGTTGATGTGAAAGTTTCGCAATTGAATTTTATAAATCTAACTTGTAAGTTCTTGTATATTGACGTATGGACATACTTTCACATTATCAACCTATTGGTTGTATCTGGTTGTTCTGCATAGTAAAAACCATATGTGCATGTGTCATATGATAGAAATATGAGTGAGGAGCCAGAACTTTTGTATTTGTATATATTATTAACCTGTTTAACAAGACCCTTTTTTCCAACTTGCTGTGGGACTGTAGCTATTACTTCTCAATCACATTATCTGATCTGTATTCTCATTTCAAAGTGCTTTATTTGACTTTTTTCTGGTTTACTATTAGAATGTGACATGTACTCATGATATCAGTAATCTTCCAACATTTTTTTGTTATCTTGCTGCATGCCATCATTGAAAAGTAAAAATAGACCCAGAACTTTCATAATATGTTTTTTTTGTTACGACAAATTTTTGCTATCTTGATCGATGACATCATTGATAAGCAAAAATTGACCAGCTGCTGTTCCAGGTCCAATACCTTAAGGAGTTTGGATTGAGCACTGAGGATGTTGGACGATTGTTGTCTTTCAAACCTCAACTAATGGGTTGCAGCATTGAGGAGAGGTGGAAACCCCTTGTAAAGTATCTGTATTATCTTGGTGTTCGTCGTGATGGTATGAGGAGAATGCTAATAGTTAAACCTATGATTTTCTGTGTTGACTTGGAGACAACCATTGCACCAAAGGTATGGATCTTTGCCATTTGTTGTTATATCATATATATATTATTTGAAGTTTTATGATAAATGTTCTCCTCATTTATGCGGTACAGTGCTGTTGCAAGAAGGGGCTATCATTGAAATGATGCATGCGTTGTGTCCTTTGCTGTATAATGCTCTTATATTTGTGCTGATGTGCAGTACTTTTTCTCCCTGATGTTCAGGTACGATTTCTACAGGACATAGGCGTTAAAAGTGAAGCCATCGGTGGAGTCCTTGTCAAGTTCCCACCCATACTAACATATAGCCTGTACAAGAAAATACGCCCCGTGGTTTGTCCCTTTCTGTTTAAATTCCCATTTATTTATCAAATATTAATGGAAATCTGTTTTTGCTTCACTTGGTATTTTGGTGATTGAATTCTGTTTTGCTATTTCTTGGATTTCACCTGTCAATAGTGAATGAATCAATCAAATCAATCAACAGTTTGTAAACTGTCTGCCTTTATATATCACTGTCAACAACTATAATGACTGTGCATACAGTTGAATCAGACAATGTGGCAAACTGAATGGTTGACTCTCCAAAATCAACGGTTGTCTCTTCATCAGTACACACTTGGCTTTTGGTTAATGTCTCCATGTGCATAAAAATTCAAATTAATGTTTGTTGGTAGTGATCCCAACACACTACTGGTGGCATACACTGAATCAACATGGGACCCCTAATATTTGTTTTAGGAAAGTAGTGGCAGAAGCATCAAAAAACTTTTCTACTGGATGGACCCTACCAAGAATCCATTGTTCATAAGATGCAGCAATCTAAGGGGAGGAAAAGGGGATTTAGTGTACCAAGAGAAACATAGGCCAGCACTACATAATTTGAACCTTCCTGTTCACTTTAGTTACTCAATTGCTAGGTCATCTTTCATTTAATAGTTTTTGTTTGCAGTATTTCTTTTTATTTAATAACTTCAAGAAAAGTTTGGAGCCATGTGAGTCCCTAAATTAAGAAATGGCCAATTTTAGTACTAGTGTAAGTCACAAATAGAGTGTTAGGACATCCGTCTATCTTTCATTTGAAGCGAGAACATATCTGTTATATTTATAGGTATAATGGAGAGGGGGGATAAGAATTATAGAATCCTTTTCTGTAAAATAGACTTTTGATCAATGGCATTCCACTAGGTTCGTTGCAGTGGGAGGCCGCTAATAGTTTATATAGATCAGCACTTAAAAGAGAGCAAAGCAGACTCCTTAATTATCTTTTCCATAAAAATCAGAAAACCAAATCTAAAATCAGGCTTTTTTATAAACTATAATATTTTGGAGGTTTCCTGAACATTTTAGATTTATGTTATTCTTCTTTGGAGGCATTGTCCTATGTCAGGTGAAGTTATCAATTCAAATTGGCTCTGGTGGTTTTGTTTGATAAGCTATATTAGAATATGGAAATTACTGCTGCTAACTCTGTCTCAGAACATTTAAGATATCATTCTTTTTAAACTGAATATCTCCACTGCCTGCAAAAATGGTGGTTCTGTATCTTTTAACAATATTTTTTTTAATACAATAGCATAGAAGAAAATGAATTGTTTCATAATTTCTTTGTTCAAGAAGTAGGAGGATATCTCAAGTGCTGTACTGTGTTTCCTACATTGCAAAGTGTACATTTTTCATTTTAAGTTGATTATAGGAAGCAATTGTATTATCGCAAGGTTTGGAGGTTATATGCAAGCGCTCATTTTTCTATTAAGTGATGTGATTCCAGGTGTTAGTCTTTACTGTTTTCTCACATTGTTTAATATAATCTACTATAGTCGGGAATATATTCTTTACTTCCATAACCCCAAATCAGATTCTAGTTTAATAGCTACTCATTGCAAGCTAACGATGATCAATCGACATTGTTAGGTAGTCATAACCATTCAAAGAAGACTATTAAAAGTTGCAATGATTTGTTCTTGTCTAACAAATGCTTGGCTTAAAATTATGTTTTTACAGCTTCTGTTTATTGTATATCTCATTAAAAATATATTATTCTTTAAATTAAAACAGGGTGCAAATTATGAATTACAGCTGCTAATTATCTTACACGATCTCTTTATACTATTTTTAGCTTTTAAATTTTGATGCTTCTGCACCTCTGTCACTAAGTCATATCTTGATATCTATACACGCTTTTGTTTCAAGCTTGGTACAATGTGTGCAGGTCATTTTTTTGATGACAAAAGCTGGAGTCACTCAAAAGGATATTGGAAAGGTCATTGCCTTGGATCCACAACTTGTGGGCTGCCACATCATACAGAAGCTGGAGGTTAATGTTAAGTACTTCCTGTCCTTGGGTATACGGCTCCAGTCGCTAGGCAAGATGATTGCAGACTTCCCAATGCTGCTCAGATATAATGTGGATGTTCTTCGCCCCAAGTATCGGTATTTAAGACGAATTATGGTCCGTCCATTGCAGGATCTCATTGAATTTCCTAGGTAAGTCATGTAAACCTGCCAAATTGTTCTCTTGCTAGTTATGATCATTTGTGAAGTGTTCAACTTTGCTACTTATGTGGGAATAAGCATTTCATCTGTTATAGGTACGTTTGCTTGGTTGTCTCTATTTACCTAAGCTCCTGGTATCCTGGCAAAAGAAATTTCTTATAGGCAGTTGACAGTAATCTAAAGATGGCAAAAGGGACAGGATATTTAAAATTATTATTGCTACCATTGTATGTTAGCTGGGATATAATTGTAGTCTGACATGGATGTAGGGCCTGGAGGATTCAGAATCTTGCTCAACTCTTGTTGGAGTTGCCTCTCACTGGATTTAGATAAAGGAACTCAGTCCATTTCCATTTCTCACCATATGACCATCCCATTCTTGATTGTTAGGGTTTCATGTAGGCATCTAAAAATTCAGTTCCCTCTTAGCACTTGTCATCAAATTCCCCTAATTAAAGCTAGTATCTATTTTAAAGCATGATCTGTAAAGCCTTACGGTGGCTAGTGACTTTGAGTTTCTTCATGTTATTGTTGCTTGTGCTTTCATCTGAATTTAATAAATATATTAAAAATGTACAACTCTGCAGGTTCTTTAGTTATTCACTAGATGGAAGGATAGTTCCAAGGCACAAGATTATGGTGGAAAACAGGATAAATTTTAAGCTACGATACATGCTCGCCAGCTCCGATGAAGATTTCAAACAAAGGGTGCAGGCTGCCATTGAGAAACGAAGAAGATTTGAATTTACTAGCACATATGTTGAACCTTCTGATTCTGACTTAGCTGATGAAGCTCAATTAGCATCCTAAATTTCAGCCTGAGAGAACCGTTATGGCTGCCTGCCTAATCCTAATTGTAGATGTTAAAGAAAGTAATGTATTTATTCTCATAGTTTAATTAGTTAATTTTGATATAATTCTGCATCATGTTTCATTTCAGTCAGATTTTTCCTTTTAAAATGCATTTTACTTACGTCCATCCCCCAAATTTAATTTATTGAAAGCATGTGTTTTTTTTCGTCTTAGATGTTCATATGTGATTATCTCATGCATACCTATGAATGTTTCAGAAACTTATCCTTAAATAATTGTTCATGACCTATGATCATCCAGAAGTTAAATCACCTTATTATATATATATATATATATATATGCGTACATGTATCCTTTTTCTTTTGCAAATTATTTTTCTACACGAGCTCTCTGTATTTCTGTTGGTACTGCTGCAGCTTCTGCTATGCGCGCGGTTCTTCCTTGTTTGATGCACCGCACCGACTTACAAGTGCGGGGTTTCAGAGGTTCGAGTGCCAAATTGTTTCTTTTGAAGCGTGCAACTGCGTGCTTGAACGGTTGTATGCCTTGTCTGTCAGTGAAAGAGGGGGAGAAAGTTCGCCGCGAGTTGCTTCTGAGTTAAGAGCTAACACGCCTTATGATCCGAGGCAGTTCAACCCAACGAATGTCATCACAAAAATCAGAGGGAAGAAGCGAGACGAATGTTCTTGTGTTTTCTGATCTTTCATATTCAATACTCACTCACGTGACAGCGCGCCTGTAGCTCAGTGGATAGAGCGTCTGTTTCCTAAGCAGAAAGTCGTAGGTTCGACCCCTACCTGGCGCGAAATTGTTCGTATGTTTAAAATTTTGGCTTTATTAGTAATATTAGAGAATAATTTTTTATGGACCAATAATAAAATTATTTTTTAAAAAAAGTTAGAACAAAAAATGTTTTTCAAATTTTATACGATTTGAGGAAAAAAAAAAGCACTTGCTAGGGTTGCCATAAGGATTGATTCTATTAGGCTTCGTTTTTTTTTTGTTTTTTTGTTTTGTTTTTTTTTCTAAAATGAGGTGGCAATTATGGTGGAGGCGGCGGAGAAAGGACGGCTCCATCAGAATGGGGACACCATCTATGTCACTGGCGGTCAAAATCCGGCAGTCATAACACCGGCAAAGACGAGCGGAATTGCCCTCATGCTGTTGTTCTACGTTGCAAATAGGATTGGAAAGAAAACATGAAAGAATAGGAAGTCGAGAACGTGAATCTTCTCCAACAAAAAAAAACAGAATATGTGCATGTTTGCTTTTGATTCACTCTGCAATTGGAATTGGATGCAGTTATTATGGGGGAAAAACATGTTTCCTTCCATGAATGTCTCCAGAAGTGTTTACTGCTTAAACATTCAAGCTGCCAAACCTAAGGTTTCCTTCTTATTATTAGAATTCTGGACAGGAAGAGACTTCCAGCTAGCTGAATTCTTCATAACAAGTGCAACAAGAATAAAATCAGCGATAGAGGCTCTCAGATCTGAGATTCTCAGCGATCTCTGTTTCCCAGCGGTCTCCATTTTCCAGCAGTTTCTCCTTGTCATACAGCAACTCCTGCAAGATGTTAGATAGATGAGAACAAAATTTTACTCAGCTGAAAAAGGGTGAACTCGGTGGAATACAGAGAACAATGGATGGTACAAGAGAAATGAAAAAGTTCACCTCATGAGTTTCAGTTGCAAATTCAAAGTTGGGGCCCTCAACGATCGCATCTACAGGGCATGCCTCTTGACAGAACCCACAGTAAATGCATTTGGTCATGTCAATATCATACCTGTGCAGTTAACACCCAAGGCAATGATCGTAGAATTAGAAAGCACAAAACAGCACAACAATGATCTGAACAAGTGATTGAAGACAGCACAGCACCATGCTTACCTCGTAGTACGACGGCTACCATCTTCTCGTTCCTCTGCTTCAATTGTGATAGCTTGTGCTGGGCAAATCTGGTCATAATAATAATCATCAAGTCAGCATGCAGGATAATGACATGATAGAAGGCTGATGATATCAGCAGGATATGTGAGATTCACAACAGATTTCCTTTGTTTTAGTTTTGATGTCAGTCTGCCAAGCAGTGGCTGCAAGCTGGTCGATTTGCTTGCAAACCACATTGTTGGTTATCAGCATACACCTTACAGTTCAAAGCTCACAAAAGCAAGATGATGAAATGGACTATAGTACCGTTAGCTCTAAAGAGATCAATGACAAGATTATTAATTGTGTAGAACATGCAACATCTTCACACTTACAGCTTCACAAAGCTTACAGGCAATGCACCGTTCCTCCCCAGTTGGATAACGCCGGAGAGCATGCTCTCCTCGAAAGCGGGGGCTTAAAGGTCCCTTCTCAAAGGGATAGTTTATCTGTGACAGGCAGATGCAAGGAAACCCATAAGAAATGGAACATAACCGATATCATCTGATGCAAAATATGTGAGAGTGAATGAAGGGACTTACGGTAACATTTCTCTCAAAGAAATATTTCAGTGTCAGCATCAAACCACGCACCATTTCAGTCAGAAATAATGTATTTATACTTCGCTCAAAAACTGCAGTCAAACCTCTTAAATTAGACGGTAGCAAATCTTGCAGAAATGCAAGTAGACCAGAAATGTGAAGGCATGTTAACCCAAGATGAATAAATGCAGTAAATAGTTAAGAGTCTGCAGGAGATTACCAGCACTCCAGTCCTTGGCAATCTCCTTGGCAAGTTGCTCTCTTTCCTCATCCTCTGCATATAAGCACATATATAAGCAAACAGCAACTGCTGCCTTATTGAACAACAGCTTTACGCGTGCAAGCATGAACATCTCAGTAATTGCCCTATTGAATAACAGTTTTATGTACAAATGCAGGCATCCACATCTCAGTGCCATCAGTATGAGAATCTGATTGAGCTGGAGAATAAAGAAAATTTGCCACCAAAAACATGAAATCTCATTAGCTTTGGTACAAAGGACATAGCAGGGCAAGTAACTTGCAAAGGTGCTCACCATTCTGAAATAATTGCTAATTTATAAAGTCTTAAAAAGGTCACAGAGATTCAAGCCCTATTGTCAGCATTGAGAAACTTTCCATCTATAATTTCATCAGCCTTAAACTATTTGAGATAGTCCCAGGCATTAAACTGTTCAAGTCTTCTGGATCTGACAGCTTTTGTGTTCAGACAAGAGTAATGCTTCCAAAAATTTGATGAAGTTTTCATAGATGTCAATTTTCTAGAATTCTATGAAAACCTGAGCTATCACCTTTAGAAATCATTATTCTTCATATGTAAAGTACAGAAGCATTTTTAATCTTTATTACTCAAGCCGATGACTCATGCAACTACCATTCCATTAGCTACAAACTCCTCAGCAAAGCTACTTGGTTCATCAGAATGCTAGGGATAAGAAGTTTAAAGAGGACTAGGTTCAATGTAAAATAGCTACGACCAGTTGGTTTGTTTTTGCTCTTCAATATCTAGAAATTTTTTTCCTCCGTAAAGCAAAGGGTTGAGCTTACAAATTAATAGATATCAACTTCCCCCCATGTTTTCTCAAATTCCTATGTACAGCTCAAAATACACCAATGTTGATATTTTATTGTCCACAGTGTTGTCGAAGAATAAAGGTGCACCAAGACTCCAACATCTCTTAGAGCCAATGCAAAGCACATGCCTTGACAAAATGAGGCACAAAAATATCAATATACATATTTGCACATGACTCTAAACATACGTAACAATGAGTTAGCAATTTATGAATATAAATACAATAACAGAAGCATTACAATTTAGATCTGTACATATAAGAAGAACATGACATGTCAAATATCAAAAACTCAAATATAATAAGACAATAACCAGCCACAACAAAATAACTACTATGGTACTACCACCAAGTATAAGTTATTGACCTACATTAAAATATTAAACTAAAGGAAGTTAAAGTGTTCAAAGATCAATTATCTGGATTTTAAAGTCAAAACATGAAAGCAAGCATGTAAGTCCAATTGTCTGAAATGCAACTACAAAGAGAACAAAAACATCTATCAAGAAATCTAATCCAAAACTTTAAGGCATCATAAAGTCCCAAGCCCTAAATAATATTATCATTAACAAGCATCATCAACATGTATGAAGAAGAAGAAGCTGCAGCTGCAGAAGTCCAATTGTCCAAAAATGCAACTACAAAGAGACCAAAATATCTATTATGAAATTTGGTTCAAAACTCTAAGGCATCATAAAGTCCTAATCCCTAAATATCATCATCAACCACTAGCATCACCAACAACAATAAAGGAGAAGAAGAAACTGCATCTACAACAGCAGCTGAAGAAGCAGAAGACCATGATACAACTACAGAAGAAGAAAAAGAAAATGAAGAGAAGGCATGGTTGGAAGCCCTAGATCCAGTGATCACCCATTGTCATTGCTGCTCCCTATTGAAGCTCTAGATCTCATCATCTTTTCTTTTCTATGTCTTTTCTATTTTTCATCCAACAAGCCCCAAAACCTCGATCACTATCAAATGGATGAGTAAAAAGATCTTATGCATTTTTCCCCCCAGCTAGGCTTCCTTCAAGGTGCAAAAAGGCATGCCTTTTTAATGCCTTTGCAAAAGAAATTGTTCACTTGGCTTAGGCCTTGGATCACGAGCAATTGAAACATTAATCTGAACTATAGGAGTTAATCATTTCTACCCCAATCCAAAGTGCAGGTCACAAGAGACAAAATTATACTTTAGATATGGTACCTGAACCACGTACATAATTAAGCAGTAGATTTAGCTTGCCTGCATTGCCTTATAACAATGCGACTAGTCATTGTACACTTTCTACAAGCTAAAGATATCAAACATATTTCGCTCTACACAATCATAAAGGGGATTTCAGGTATCAATATTTTATATAATTAAGATTGACATGGAGCAACTAATGTCAACCTAAAAGGACTTGTACCGAAGTATGATCGATAAACATGACAAACACCCAAGCTTAAATACTCAATATTTATTTGTATTAACACAAGTACATGATTTCCTCAATTACTCAGTGTATCATTAATTACTACTTAACAATAACCATAATACTATTTCAAAAAGCTTTTTTGAAGCAAACATAAGATCTCCTAGTAACGCGCATATAATGTTGTTGCAAAACAAATAAATGAATCTGATCACCATTACAAAGATGATAACATAATTGGAGCATGCAAGGTGGCTGTATTGTGACAACAAACATATCTTCCAGAAAGAATTTCAGAAAACAGAAATTGAGACTTGAAGAGAAGATAATAAAAGAGTAAACACAAACTCAGATGTGATCATCTCATAATCTTATGATGTCAATGCATTATCAATATGGTGAATAATAATCACCAAGGTAGTTAAATGGAGATCAATCGGCATCCATCAAATCATCTCAGATGGATTGTTAGGCACTTTCATTACGGCATGCTAGTGGTCCTACAAGATATAATGCAAATTTCAACATGGGCATTGAAATGCAAAGAAGAATGGGAATTTTTGAGGGAAAGCATATTAGAAAGCTCATCTTGAGAAAGAAATTTACATATAAAAATTAAGACCAGGAGAGGAGCACATGAAAGAGTAAGGGGTTTTAGAGCTTGGCATATAAAAGCCAAAAATCTGGCTCATTGCTTATGTATTGACCTTTTTGTTCTAGCAAAATATAAGATTAGTACAAAAACAAGAAGGGACTGGAAGAAATATTAAAGGAACGATAAAAATCAAGGTTTGTTGTACTAAAAACTAATACTATTTCAAGGTTCGTCATATTAAGAATCAATACCATTTCAGTACCAGTCCAGGGCATGCTATACCGTTTTGGTACTCTTTCAATACTATTTTGAGGTAACACAGTGTGGTATGAGCCTGGTACCATTTCAAAATGGCAAACCATCCTAATTCCCCATCGATACAGTTTGGTAAGCCCTGAACCGAATGGTTTGAGATTATTTGAGACAATATTTTAAATCTCATGAGGCAAAGGCATTACAATTTTTTCATGGAACAAGATGCCCTGCATCCCATCCCACCCCAATCCTCAAATCAGTACTTGCTTTGAATGCTTTTTTTTTTAAAAAAAAAATATTTGTGAAGCTTTAATGTTTTATTTGATTTTTAAACATATTTAAACTTCAAAAGTTTCATTTTTATGATAAATTAGATATATTTAAAATTATAGTATCAATGTATTATGGCTAAGACAAGATTGGATGGAACGGCCAAGACCAGTCCCAAAATCTCTCTGGAACCGAATGTGATAATCGAGACGGCTCTATCCTGCTGAAACTTGAATCATCGATTTGATGGTAGCTTGATAAAAATGCAATGCTTAACTATGATCAATGTCTAAGGGTGTTAGGTGGCTTGGGTCAGGTTAGAGGAAGTGTTGTCAAATGCACACCTAGGTGCAGGGCACAATCACAGCCCAACCCAAGCACCTTGGTGGCCTCAAATGAAGTAAAAAGGCACACCTTTTCTATCCCTTGAGAAAAGCCCAAGCGTAGAAAAAGTATGCCTTACCATTTGATGGCGAGCCATAAAAAAGGAAATCACAAAAGGCCAAAAGTGGAAAGATATGAATGAAGGGTAGATTAGGGATTTAACGGCTCAAATGAGAGGAACCAACACTCCTTTAGGGGTCTATGGCTCTGACCAGCTTCTCCACTCTCCGATATGTCCTTTCTTCCTCTCCCAACTATAACAAATGTCAAGAGGTCAAAACCAAGCAAATTGGGTTGAGTTGGCAGCAGCGTTATCAAAGGCACACTTGAGAGGTGCAAGTGAAGCCTAATTCAAGCAACTCACCTAACCCCAAGCAAAACAAAAAAGCGCACCTTTGCACCTTGAGAAAAGCTAAGCATAGAAAAAGCATGCCTCATCATTTTTGAATCTTAGCCACTTAATCATGATGATCAAACAAAAGGCAAAAGCTATGCAGGGAGGCAAATTAGGGATCTGAAGACCCAGTTGAGAGAATTGATGCTCCTCCAACATATCTAGGGGGACCAACTTCTCTCCTCTTTGGTAAGCTACTGCTAATGCTCTTGCTAGCGTGCCCCCCCCCCCGGGCCAATGCTACTGCTACTGCCAATGCTCTTGCTCCTGCGCCTTTTCTGCTTCTTTCTTTTTTCCTTCTCTTCTTCTCTTTCTCTTCTTCTTCTTCGCTGCTGCTGGTGCTCCTACTCTTCTTTTCTTCTTTATCTTCTTTGGATTTTCTTCTTCTTCACAGCTGGTAGTCCCCTTCTTCCGCTCCTCTCCCATCTTCTTCTTGTTCCCAGCAACAGCTACTACTGCATGATGGCAAACAGGGGACTCGATCCCTTTTCCAAGCAGCGGACTCAATCCCTGCCATGTGATGCAAAACAGAGGACTCAATCCCCTATCTTCTTCTTCTTCTTAGCCGTTACTACTACTGCTGTATGATTGCAAACAAGGGACTCGAACCCTTTTTCCCTTATCTTTTTCTTCTTTGTTGCTGCCAAACAGGGTACCAAATCCCTTTTTCCTCCTTTACTGCCAGCAAACAACGGACTGATTAGTCCCTTCTTTTCTGCTGCTGCATGAGACTAATTAAGTCCCTTTCTTCTTTCTCTGCTAGCGAACAGGGGACTGACTCAGTGCAGCCATGGCTACGTCCATTAAGAGAATGGAGGACAGACACATCAGCCATAGTAATCATTCTGTTGTGACTTATCATTTTAATATATTTATATTTTTGATAGCCTACAAGCCATATCCTTCGCATGTGCATGAACCTGAATTTTAATGATTCTTATATTTGTACTTATATTTATAAATCAACAATTCATTGTTAAACATGTTTAGAATCATTTGTTCAATTTTATTTGCATGTACACTGATATTTTTGTGCGTCACTTCATTGAGGCACTGACCTTGTACCTAAGCTCTAAGAGACCTTAGCATTTTTAGTGAACCTTGAGCCTTTGACAGCTTTGGTTGGAGGACACCGTAGGCCCAACCTGAAACCTTGAGATCTCTACCCAAAACCCATCCGACCCAACCTTTAACCTGATCTCCTCAACCCAAACCCAACTCAAAATCAATTTTTTGAGCTCAGGTTCAAAATCAAGTTGGCTTGGGTCAAGTCGGGTTAGGTTAGGTTAGTTAAATCAATTAAGCCAAATCACATAAAGATACTACCATGCCATATCAATAATATCTAAAAGTATAAAAAAATGAACTAAGCATCGCCATGCGAGTATAATGTATATCCTAATTTTATATGGTCAAACAACACTAGTGAGATCTTGGAAAATGAGGAGACATCTAGCATATGTATATTTTATATTTATTTGGGTTCCAAATAGGATGGGTTACCTGATATCTCAGTCTAAAGCCAGCCCGAATTTGAGTCAAGATTTTCAACCTAAACTCAACCTGGGCTGTGCCTAAACCTCCCCAACCCTGGCCCAACTTTTAGTTGATTTTGGGTTGACTCACCCAATTTGCACCCCTATCAATGTCAAAACCAAAAGAAAAACAAATTAAAAAGGAAAACCCTATTTGTCAATGGCTGATGAAGCCTAGATAATTATTAAAGGTATGCCACTATTTTTTTTTTTTTTTTGACCCCTAGTCATTGAATCTAGGCCATGATGCATCTGGAAGGCTTTTTTGACAATACTAATGCATATTAGGATTCAAAGACAGAGATAACTAGTTTACCTTTTCTCCCTAAAATTTATGATAACTAAGAAATTTTTAATTCCAAAGTCTTTTCAGATGCATGATAATCCATTGACAATTGGATCAACTCAAAATTGTGTATGACAACCATCACTTATAGCAGCAAACAATATCCCTCTTTTCAGGTTTGTAGATGAATAATTTAAGGAACCATTAATCACACTTCTCATGCAAGTAGAATAATCGAACAAATTTCTTCTCCATTAGACAACAAATCTTGTGGTCATATACTTATATTATGCCACATTTCCAATAAGTCATTATTCGCTGTTATTCAAGAAATATCGCTATAATTTTGTGGAGAACAATAGAGATGGGTTGTAGGTACCCCTTCGAGAATCCAGCCAACTAGGCATCCAGGTTCCATAGCAGGCTGTACTGTCAGCCACAGCTGTCTTGGCAAGGGCTAGCAACTCATAGATGACTGACGTCAAGCTGAGGACTCATTGTGCACCAAAGGCTATGCTATGTTTTATGGAGCTGACTGTATAGATGGAGAAAGCTATGCTATGATTTAGAGAGCTGACTGTGTAGATGGAGAAGGCTCACAGGCAATGGCCAATATACATGGAGATGAGTGTCTCACCAGCCTGGTTGGCAGAGCTACGTCACACAGAAGATAATCACTTGCATATCTTGTGATTAATTTATCATGCCAACAAACAATATCTTTTCAACCCAAAGTAATATACACCTAACATATGACAGTATATATAAGGAGATGAGTGACCAACCAATCCCACTGGCTTAGAGATAATGACATTATGGATTATAGCCAACTAATTTATGTTCACGGTTGCAAAGTTATCATGCCTATGAACATTATATTCTCAAACCACATTGTATATACCTTGATTGTGGTGGGTATATATGGTGTAAAAAAGTCATGCACGCCAGTGGAAAATAAGATGCTAAAGATATAAATTTATCATAACTTGACTTCAAACACATAAAATTACTCAAAAGTAACACAATCCATGGAAAAAAGAAAAAGAAAAAGAAAAAGAGTATTGTGCCAGCATGGCTATGTAAGACAAACCTTTAAATTTCCTAGGCGGTAAACGAGTGCTGAATGATTGCCAATGGTTTTGTAGAACCAATGCAGATTGTCCAGGTTGAACCTACATAAGACAAACATTTAATATTTATAGTTGCTACATATGCAAAAGATATAGAAAAATAAACAAAAGACAGCAATTACAAGTAGGAATTTCCCTCTCCCATCTAAATACAGTGATTACAAGAATGAGTGGAAAAAAACTGCCCTTTCCAGATATCTTTCTGAATCATGAATCAGCCTGGGGAGCTAGCTTATCTAGAGAACAATAGACATAATTTATATATCAAGTGAAAAAGAAAAATGATAAAAGGAAAGAGAGTGTACATTGTATTTTGATTTCATAAGATCTCAGAGCAACATTGGTTTCAATGAAATAGTTATCTAAAACAGTTGTAGGAAGGAGACATTCAACATGAAGAAAACAAAAGAGCAATTAAGAATAAGAAAAAATTGTTAAACTAAAAAGATCATTATGGTCCAAGGCAACCTTGCTAGACGTCATTGGTGAGAAGACATAAGAAAGTAAAGACATAGATGCCCACAGATTCTGTTTCCAGCAGGACTACAAAAACAAAATGGAAGGAAAGGGAAAAAAAAATAAAAAAAGATCTTCCATCTAAAACAGGGTTCTTGATTGCAATGACGAAGGGATCATTTGGGTTTTGCAACCGAAACAATAACCAATTGAAAGTAAGATTTATGAGAAAATTGGAAAAGAGAAGAAATGAGAGAAATAAGAAATACAAAATAGAAAAGGTCCTTTATGTTCTTCTGTTAGTGTCAAGTTATCAGAAAATTCAATCCAACAACTGATTCACATCATCATTGGCTTACAAGAAAAGTTTACAGAAACTTCTTAAATCAATTTCAAAAATTTGTTATTTTACAATTTGGATTATGTTGGTGGTCTATTGGCCAAGTTAAGACAGTCTCTTGGAAAAAGAGCTGTGTTTCCAACTTGACACTATGAAGACATTTCTATGTTTTTTAGGGGGTGTAATTGTCTGAAGTAGGAAAATATTCTGTGATAAAGGGACAACTAAAAGAGCAATCCTATTTGGTTTAGAAAGGTCTCCTGGCAGTAGAATTCAGGGATTTCAAGACATCTGGAGATATTTTTGGATTTGGCATGGTGCCTTCTTTTATGTGGTCCAAAAAGAAACTTATTAGATCAATTTTAAACATTTTCTATTTTAAAATTTGGATTACATTGGTGGTCTATTGGCCACCTTATGACAGTCTCTTAGTATAGTAGTTGCACTACTAATGCGAGACTAGGACAACATTTCTACATTTGTTTCCAGGTATAAATGTCCTAGGTGGGAGAAAGGAAGTACAATTTGGATCCTACTTCACTAGCCTCTATAGGTTCCATGATAAAGGGACAACTAAAAGAGCAATCCTTTGTGGTTTAGAAAGGTCTGCTGGCAGTAGAATTTGAGGGATTTCAAAACAACTGGCACTAATTTTGGATTTGGCATGCTGCCTTCTTTATGAGGTCCAAAATGTTATGATGACTATAAACATTGATATGCATAGCTTTTTCAGTTTCTATGGTAGATATATATCTTGTCATTTCCTCTATTGCCTTTTAAGTATTTCCCCCTCCCACACCCCTACTTATCTTCTTTCATTCACCTGTTCCTATTAATAAAGCTGAGATATAGACAATTGGACTTTATTTGTGATCCCAATATTACTTCACAACCAGTCCTCACTTTTGCCAATAAAGCCCAAAAAAAATTTCCATAGATCCCCTATCAAATTCAAAATACAAAATCCAGCTATCTTTTAAGAAATCTGGATGACATGATTCCTCTAAGTCTTACTCTACTGGTAGAACCAACTCGTGCATATGTGAATCCCCTCCTTCTATCCTTCTGTTTAGTTCGAATCCCTTTCAGCAACCAGCCATCTCTTCTGATAAAGTTCTGTGTGTTCTTAAGCAAACCATGATGGAAAGACAACCCTCACTAAATCTTAATATTTTTCTTTTTCACTTCCAAACACATTCCAAACTCTTACATATATTTAGCCTTTTGCATGTTATCAATAGTGCTTGTCAAGATGTCATTTGATAGCATCAGATACACTCTTCATGTCCAGCCCTTTGTGTGTTTCCCCATTGCAAATTAGGATCCTATGCGCTATACAAGGTATAATCATCTCAACTTGAAATTTCGTTGCAATCACCTATGCCTTAATTGAAGGATGACTGTGACTACAGAGAAGTGTCGACAAAGTACTGAATTTTCTGGGCTAGTCCACTCAGGTTGGCAGCTGACTGAGTAGCGGCTCCTAAGTTTCCAATCCATGAAGAGACCCTGTGCCTATCACTGTTAATGAGATATGCAACAAATTCCAAAATATTGATGGCAGACAAGCATGCATACAGAATATTATTTTTCCAGTAACAAATGCTTTATATTTTCACAAAGATTGTGTCAACATGTGCAGTTAGAACATGAACAGCCTTGCAAATATGATGCAAAAGAAAGATGCACAATCCAATTAGCTAGTTTAAACAGACTAATCTACACAGAAAAAAAGACTCAAAATCAAGCTGAATGAAGAAAAAGAATTCATATAGCCGACTCCAACCAATCTGGGATTAAGCCTTTGTTGTTAATGCTATTAATATCATCTAAAATGCAATAAGGAGCAACAATCCTTACATATTTTTTATTAAAAAAGTATACACCTAGAATGGTCGATCAATCAAAATAACGGTGCTACCCATTATTTTAAGCCAAAAGACACCCCAGATCTCTTAAATCACTTGCCAATTAGAATGATCTATTCAACCAAACCCAGATAAAATACCAACCAAACCAGAAAATTCAGGCACATCAACTGATTAGTCTGAACACTTAGATAATCACAAAATTGGGCATACCACTAGGTGGCAAAGTAAACCATGTCACCATGGATTAAAATAAAATCTCATTAATAGCTCAAATGAGATTTCAGGGACAATGATTTTGGATAAGGAAGATATTTACAGACTTGCATAATGACAATCACCAAAGCTTCTCCCAGCATTATAATTGTGAGTTGGCGCCAAGACCTTTCTAGGCTGTCATAAAAAGCCAAGAATTCCCCTGCAGATCAATTTTCATGCGATCCTCAATCCCAAGACCTGCAAAGACCACGTATTTTCCATGGCTGATCCCCATGAAGAACAACTTTCCAAGCCCACCAACAGCACTTGGGAAGAATATAGATCCACTAAATGCCTGTAAAACTAAACCAGATTAACTCACTCCACAAACTGCCATGTTAAAAACAGAAGCTTCCCACACCAGCAGCCTAGAAGATCAGTCTTCCAAATGCCCATACTCCAAATACCAAGAGCTTCGCAACCTTCTTAAGGGTGAAAATATATATCCCAAACAGAAAAACAGAGTTCCTTCCCCAGAATCCCCTTTTCCCAGAGGAAGGTAGTATAGCTTTTCCTCATATCATTCACAATAGATCGGAAAGTCCAACTAGCTGAGCCTAGATGAACAAGGATAACATACTGACATGAGAGTGGCCCTATCCAGGTAAGTAGTTTAGCTTCCCAGGTCCAACTCTGGACCTGACTCAATCCATGAGGCCCTGAGATCTGTTTCTATATATATTTACCCAAATGGGGGCCCATTCATTAGACATGATTTAGCTATGTTCCTTAATCCCAGGTGTAAGGATATAAATAGGTACTGCCTGTGGTGAATAAATGAGGTCTGTCTTATTGTATCTTTAACAAAGATGGCCCTCTAAAAAGAGAGTACAATGGTGGACCACGGACCTGAGGGTGCTGGACTCAAGTTATGTTGGCATTGTTATGAAAGGCAGCCACCAACAAAGTTTACAACTTGAGATAAAAAAATATAGTTTGTGCCGAGGACAAGCTGGAAATGAGACCCCAGGAATCCTTAAGGCATAGAGGAGAGGTTTCAGACTTGAAGATGAGGAAATATGGCGATACTTGGTCCCCTGTTCCTCAGTCCAATAGTCTAGGAAAAAATTGATTTGAAGATTCACCAACAAAACTTGCAAATAAGCGGCTGTTATTCCAGTCGAAGTCCAAGAAATCCAATCTTGTTAATGAAACTACTCGTCTTATCTGGAAGTCCAAATGCCTTCTACAAACACTCTTTTCCATGGTAACTTTGACCTCAGCCATTCGACAGCTGGGCCTTCTCAAGGGAGTACTTGCTTCCCTTCTTGAGCGGCATAGATGCTAGCGAGTATGCTCCTACCATGGCAATGGTGTTTTATCCAAGCGTAATCAATTTAGGAGAAGACAGTCTTATCATTAGCATAAATATAAATAAATCAAAGAATTAAAAAAAAAAAAAAAAGGACAGCAAGGGTAGCAGAAACTTCGAGCACAAACATTGAAAATATAGGGTTCCAAGAAAATCCAATCACGCACATTCCATGAAGTCACATACAAATTCTAACACAAATTCTTAAAAAAAAAAAAAAAAAAAAAAAAAACTTTGTAACATATCTTTAACATTCCATCAAATTCAATCGCACCAGATCAAAATAAATTCCTATAAAAATCAGAAACCACGCCAAGCAAGATACAAAGTACCACAGATTCCAGCGAAGCCAAGCCGAACCCTAGGGTTTTCCTTCGGAAAGAATAAGAGATTCGTTTCCATTTGTTCTTCCAGGAAACAACGGACAAACTCAAATCATCCGAATAGATTCGATCGGCCATGGATGCGAGAATCGAATGAACAGAATACGGTACGGGGAAAAAAGAAGACGAGATCTGAGATCTTACCGGTTGCCTGGCCCGAAGAGCCTGGAGGGTTTTCCGAGCTAAGATCCCGGCCATGGAGGGAAAGCGGAAGGGCCGCGAGCTCGAGAGGGCGGAGCGATTCGGGACGGAAGCGGAGCAAAAGAGGAGATGGGCGCAGCGAGTCGGAATATACTACGCCGCTGGTCCTGGAAACGCCTTTCCGCCTCCGTGTTCGCCACAAGACCACCACTCGCAAGGGCGTGTGGTTCCGCATCTATAACCGTCCGTTCCCATCATAGGGGAAAACTGGCTGGTTTCCTAGTGGGTCTGGGTCTGGGTCAGGCCCAGGTATCTCTAGTAATGGGCCGGTCCAAGTCTGGCCCGCATTAAAACAATTTCGATACTCGCCAACCCAGGCCCGGCGCGATCCCGATGACAAAAAGGCCGGTTCGGCCCAGGAACCATGGCAACGAGCTGACCCTCTCCAGCCCATGGGCCGCCTCCTCGTTTCCTCCTCCTTGTCATCGCATTTTTGTGGGGATTTCTAGGGTTTGATCGATTTTCGCGTTCGTTTCCGTTCTTTATAGTAAATTTGGATCTTTTGTTATGTTAATTTCTAAATTTTTTGCAATCTGCCCAGAATTTTTTAGTGTTAATAATTTATCCTATTTCAGTTGGACTGGCTTGGAATGATTTTTACTGGAGGGGGTTATCAAATAACAATTTTAATGGTAACAAATAATAAAACAACAATTTTTTTTAAAAAAGATAAGAATGGAAAAAATAATTGTCATTTGTTCGATAATAAGACATGTTAAATAATAGGTTATAATGCTGTTATCTTTCTCCTCGTTATTATATAATTTAATGAAAGGGGTTATGATGGCCATTATAATATTACAATAGTCATTAAATGTATTTTCTAATATAAAAAGCCAGTGGTCAGCAGCTATCCAACAATTTTATAGGTTTATTCAATGTATAAAATTGTATTGATTTTTTTTAATAATACTATTATATCATAATTAGGATCTCTTTAAGATTAATGTTGTGGAATATATTCAAGGAAAATAATTGCTCTACTATATCTGGTCATTGTCTTTGGAGAATAATGGCTTTTATTAGCCATTATGAAGAAAAAATTAGAGAATCAAAAAAATGAGTACAATTATTTTTTTAAAACTCTTCTCAATTTTATAATTAAAATATTAGTATTTACTTCTTTCGTATGGCTTTTTTATTTTAAATTTCAAAGATAATTTAGTATTTATCTTTTTTTTTTTTTTTTTTTTTTAATGTGGCTTGAAGAAATAGAACGAGCAATCTCAACTTATGAGTAGCATAAATTGGCAAGAGACAGCGTACTTTTCTACATGACAGTAATTTCTAGAGAAGCAAAATGGTTTGAGAGACGTAAACGGGAGCTTGTTAAGTATATATATGAGACGTCAGAAAGGACTGCCAGGAATTGCCAAGATACTTCCGAGGTAGAAGTTTCTCACCGGTTTAGCTTGGGTTACCTTCTACGTCTTTGGGGAAACCACATCTTCTCATTTTCTATAGCCATTTATATGAAGGGGCCAATTTTAGTGGAAAATACATCTGCCAGTAATTATTTAATAATTTGCACTGTACACTGTCAGAAATTATCTCAAAATGATTATACCATTAAAAGTGGATGATGCAAGCTAGCAAAATGTACTTCTTGTAACAAGCTTTCATGAGGAGGGCCTTGCTAGATTTTTTTGCAAACCTTATGATGACACATATGAGGATGAGATATGCCTCAACTTTAACCTTGGTAAGGCTGCAAGCGGGTTAAGTTGGATACTGTTGAGCCCAATCCAAGTCAAATCATATTTGTATTGGGTCAAAAAAAAAAAAAAGAATTCAAATTTAATTTATTTCCTTTTGGATCAGATTTGATCAGGTATGATATTAATTTGACCAATCCATCAGATTTTTTTGGATCAAATTGGGTCAAAATAATTGAAATACAAATCATAATAAAGATATAGAAACCAATTGTCTAATTACATCATGAATTTATTATGGAATAAAATAATGGTATGCAATATATAGATATTATTAAAAATGTATTATACATAAGAGTTGATTTATAACTTTATATATTTATAATTAACAACACAAAATACCGACTAAGATATTACAAAAGGAAAAATAATTTTTTATACCGACTAAGATATTACAAAAGGAAAAATAATTTTTTATATTTAAGGAGGCCTTTGAAGTGTTATGTGACTCTAGTTTGAAGTCTGTTCGAGCTGATTTTCATTCACATTAGGAATTCGATGTGAATATTGATACAACAGCAACAAACAACCATCACAGAAAACCCTTGCTGAACAGAGTCGATGCTTAACAGACATCAATTTAGGGGCTGCAGCCTCGTGACGCTTCCCCTTGCCAGCAGAAGAACTTCGAGGGGTTCAGAGGACACTGAGGGAGCCGGATTGTCACTGCAGCACTGATCGTGCATTTAAAATGTTAACAAACATAAGCTGATGTTTTGCATGAGAAGGTATGAAATATTATCCCCTTGCCCCAGATGGCATTGCTTCAATCACCAAGTCACCAATGCCCGCAAAACAAGAATATGTTTCAATGATTTCGCAGTTCACAGCGTAGCATCAACCTTACACGTTAAGCAGTAAACCAGGCTTCCAGTGCCACCACACAAACAAATTACATGCCTTCATCGATGGCAGATTTGACCACCGAGAACAAGAACATTGCCTGGTTGCAAGCCTTAGCGCCTTTGACTTCATCCATGCACGTTTGGAACACACGGCACGATTGCCAAGGTTTATTTTTTGCGTTCAGTCAGCAGAATAAAGCACTATTCTCAAAACATGAGTGGTTATGCCAGAAAGCCACCCAACAGAAACCACAAGATCGTCACATAGAACATCTACATTGCCAACAATGGCGGATGATTCCGTTTGGATATGCTAGACACCTGCAAGTAATACAGTAAAATGACTTTTCTATTGACCAGTCAAGTGAAAATGAACCCTAGACAGTAACTGATTCAGTTGAGGTCATTCTCATCATTAGGACAGGCATGCTGATTCATTTAAGGTCATTCTCATCATTAGGACAGGCATGCAGCCTTTCTTACATCAGATCAAAATGTCTTTAAATTGCTTACATGTAACCATTAAAGTTAATTTTCCTTTCTATTCACATATTTCAGTTGCCAGTGACCCCCCTCAGAACCCAGGGCTGTTCTCACAGATAACACAGAGTTCCCTCAGAGCCCGAAAATATCAAATTCATGGGGCATGAAATCTTCACTTGGTCTGTAGTATTTGTCAGGAGAGTATAAGCCCAAATTTGTTACTTGGCTGGTGTACAAGCAAGCAAACCTCTCAACCTGCACAACCACCAAAGAAATTAAAAACTGACATAGAAATTCTTTCCCCAATTCGGCTCGATTGAATAAACAAAAATACATAAAAGAAACAAGGTTTATAAAGAAAAGATACCTGATGAGCAAAACGAGAATTTTGGAAGCCAGTCTTCATGAGTTGTCCCCAGACCTTATGAAACTATATTTAGATAGACAAAACACAAGATGAATGCTGCCAGAGTTAAGCAGGAAAACAATAATACACCAGCAGATACATACTAAACGAAGCAATCAGAAGGAACCGATGAGCATAACAAACTGTTGGAATGCAAGAAAAAGTATACTTCATTCTAACAGCAACAGCAATTATCTGATACAAGCTTCTCCAAATGAGGCTTTAATAACTGTCACAATATCATTTGTTTGTTTGTTAAGTGTGTGCATGCATGATTGCACCAGCATGCTTCATACTAAAGGTGTGCAGCACCCCAGTATTTAGCAGTGTCTGTAATTGGAAAACGAACATTGAATGTCTGCTGAGTGAAACAAATAAACAAAAGAAATCATGAAATATTCAAGCATGATTCGAATATGAGTATGACGTCACATAATGAAATATGGCAGTTACTCTGTCGACTGCAAAAGCAAAATTGCAGCATACATACTTCCAAGAATCTGCAAGGTTCTATATCAACAGGGTAGGAATTCTATGTTCCCCTTTTCTTTAAGGGTCAACATATTTGTAATGTCAGTACACAGGGATGAAATGATTCATGTTACCTTTTGATGGTATTCCCGCTGAGCGTCTTGATGAAGGTGACGGACATTCTCCCTTTGTAACTAAAAAAATATGTTAACATAGTAAGAAACTTGATGTAATGGAGTTGAAAATTTACTGACAAACATCAAATGCCTCTGATAATTTTATATGCCAAGAATATCACAAGCCATATATAAAAGAAATTATTTAAATAGATCTCAATATCCTATTAGATGTCATTGCCCCTGCCAGTTTGCAAACTATTACTCCGGATGGGATTAATGGTCATACAAGAGTGGATATAGGTTATTAGTTCATAACCTCCAGAAGTAATATATTGAACAGGGAGATGAGCTTCCTAGGAATCAGTAAATGAACTGCTACATTAAGAATATTCCTAGTGACATAATATATGAGGCAAATCAAGGTCATGTTGGCACGAGAAGTATTTTCCCAAGAAAAACAAAAAAACTGCAGGACTTTCTCAAGGAACATAAGAAACTTATCTAGCAGTGGTCTCATCAGAAAGATAATCTATCATTTAAAGTAAATGATAAAGATAGCAATATAGATAAGAAAAGGACATCAACAGGCAGGTGAAACACTATTCTAACATAGTATGATACTGCCAACATAAACAAACAAACTTAACAAATCAGATTATTGCATCAGGGTGCAATGAACACGGCAACAACTAGACATACAATAATCAATAGTTGGTCATCTGGTAGGGGATTTTTTGGATGCAGACATTGTTGATTCATGGATAAGCTAAACCATTGATCCAAGGTGAGGTGAAGGTTACCATACCAAGAAAATAACTCTATGAGAAGGTTACTTCATTGCAAAGTCTCTAAAACTGGCATTGAAAACTGCACCAGTACATTACTAGTCTGTTACAGTACTGGTTGGTACAATATAGTATGCGCTCGTCAATGCTTTTCTCACTCTTAACTATAATACCACCCAAGGTCCGCCGACCGATAGCCTATGCCGGTCGGAGACCGGTTCGGTATGGTACCAGTATGTATCATACCAAACCACAGCAAACCAATGTCGTAGAACAAAGAGAGGAGGAAAGGGGGGGTGAAAAGGGAAAAGAAAAGGAAAAGAGCTTGAAGAACAAAAAAAAAAAGGAAAAAGAGAAGAGTGAGAAAATTACCTGACGAACGATCAGGCATGACGAGCAACGAGTGACCTCCTTTCCCCCCTCAAGACTAACGACGATGGATAGTAAGTGGTGGGCAATAAGAGGAACTAGGGTTCGTAAGAGAGGCATTAGACGAAATCGAAAGGGCGAACATGAAATGATGCCTTTTATTGTAATTAAATGGATCGAACCTAAACCCACCCATTTGACCCAATAGCGTGAATCAACTTTAATAACTTAACTGACCTGGTTCTCAACCAATATGATTTGGTTCGCCCCAACCGACCGGTTCGGAATGGTTCAATGATCCATGATACCACTTGAAACTAAATGGTACAGGGTAGTTCTACTTGGTTTGAACTGGTTTAGATTATACTAAATCAAATCTTGGTACTATACTGATACCTTACCAGTATAGTGCAATTGGTACAAGTTGGTACAATATACCTTGCTTCTTTGTAGCTTCCATAGATTATGAAATCTAAAAATAAAGGTATTCGCAATCCCATTCAAAAGTTGATTTAACTCATCCTATTTTCTTAGGGCTTCAATGAAGTTAAATTTCCTCAAAAATAAAGTTCCATCCCTCTTATTAATAACCACCATTCTAACGATTATCATGCATCCAAATATCCCATTAATGAAATTGAGATGCTTGAGGGAAAAAAAATCTAGTAGCAGGTAGTAGTTCCACACCAACGTGAAATAAGAATGTTGAACGTTGATATAAATTAGATACAAGTAGACCAATCAGGTTACCATGGCAAGTTGCTTTGTGAAAGCAAAGCAACCAAATGTATACTAGTCATCGAGTTCTAAATCAAAGATTTGATGTGTCACTTAGTTGCTTGGCAAAAATTTGATTTTTTTTAATCAGTAATTAGGTTGATTTTATTAATATAAATTAACATGTGGAAGCATTCACGCTGTTGAATACTAGCATCTGGTCTGTAACAATCTTTGGTGAGTCATATGCATTCGCTTTACACTCTACCAGTTAGCATGGAAGAAAGAATGCGATGTGAATGATAATAATGGTGTATAATTGGACCTCTCTCTCTCTCTCTCTCTCTCTCTCACACACACACACACACACTACCCCACCCACCTCCCATCCCCTTTCCTCTTAATTTTTCTGAACTTAAAAAAAATTATATAAGAAATTCAATAATTTCATAGTGAGAAAGAGTCATGCTCACTTGGCCCTATAGCAACTATTCTCATTTCAAGTTATTTATTGAAATGAATTTTTTTAAATCATATATAAACCTGCAATTCAAAGCCACCACCATAAAGATGCTCATGAGTTCTTTCTAGAGGTTACCTTGTAAAATATTATCTAATAATATACTGATCAGTTATGACATATTGTGATTACTAATATTGTTGCTAGGACAGCTAACTCACCTCCAACTTATCAAGTTCAGATGATAAATTTTGCTTTTCATCAGCATCGAGGTCTTCAAACCTGAACCGAGACAAATTTGATAAGCCCAAAAAACGGAATAGGCAGAGTGTACATGACAGTTATTTAGCACAGAAATAATATGGGAAGGTGGATGACACCATATTACTTCTAGAACACAGTGAAGAGGGACGAAAGCTTTAAGTCTGACAACCAAAAAAGCCATGTCACCTATCTTTAATCTGGCACATTCAACCAAGTTTAAGATGACCACATTCTAAACCCCAAAGCCCACTCTTTGGGTTAAACATCTTGAAAGGACAAGAAGCAGTTAATTGTTAACGAAAATGTTGGACTAAATCATTATGGGTTGAGCCCAAGTCAAAGACTACCATAATCTCCATCAACTCTATGTTTCTTTGCTTTCCTTTTTGCTTGGTGCAGAAACATATTCCCTGTACTTTACTAGAGAGCTTGTAAAGGAAAGAGAAAGAAACAAAGAATGGTGATAGTGGTGAGCAAGCAGAAGCTAACACCAAGAGATAGCACAGAATGGTAGCCATGGTAGGAATTACAAGGGATGGTTAGCAGCCTTTCTGGCCTCTTTGGAGGCTAAACAATCTGTGCCACGTTTAGCTTAACTCTAATATGGAGCTGGTTGAGTTGAAAGCTGATCCAACTCATCTGAGTTAGCCTCAGGTTACGATGGGTGGGGGTCAAAATCCTGCTCCCATCAAGTTGAACCAGGCCAAGGTCAGAAAAGCTCTGACTTGGTCTGTTTGTATTTTACCTATATTAACACATAATGGAGTAGACGAAAAGCAAAGAAGACCAATTGATTCGAAGAAATAAGTGAGTGTATATGATAATCCACAAAAAAAAAAAAAAAAAAAAAAAACATTTTTTAATAGAGAAAATTTGCACCAATCCTTGAAGGAAAAGCAGTAAGGATCACTTGTCAGTATCATAAAAGAATGAACCATGGTCACCTAAATGTCACTGTTATCTTCCTTTTCAAACAATGATCATTGAATAGAATCCACCAACAAATAACTAACTTGATAGTTGCAATATAGTTAAAAAAATACTAAAGTTCAACTGACTGACAGTAAATTGATTATGCTTTTACTCCATTATTCCAACAACAGTGAAATCTCTTAGAATTATGACCTTATTATTTATCTAAGCACCTGACAGATTAAAATGGTATCTACAAACGGGATTTCTATGTTCATGAAAAAAAAAAAAAAAAAGAATTTCAACTTCCAATTGAATCAGTAAATTCTCATCACAGACTTGCTCACCGGAGAGACCATTTCAAGTGATGAAGTTTATCTTCAACAATATCCCGCTCTCTTCTTAATTGTCGAAGCATCTGAATATAAAATATATCCAAAAGGAAAGGAATGAAAGAAATATTAATCACTTGGGCATTCCAATCAGGTGTAAATAAAAAAATAGTACAATACAAACGAACATTATTGTAATTTCCAATTTAACATATAAAATGCAGAATTTCAAATTTTCATGAAAATTATTTGGATAGGAATTAATGCTAATTTCCAATTGCCAGACTAAAAGTGTACTTCTTTGTTTCCTGCATATACTACTTCCGCGATGCAGTTGTCATGGGATCGTTGGTATTCATCTGTCTGATTTATCTGACCCGCATTTGAAAGATGCTTCATAATTTATGCCTTTCCACTTAGTTTACATAAATCCAACAGTTATGGATCTCAAAAGCCAGCTCAAACTTTGAGCATAAAATTAAAATCATATTAGATTATGCTAGGACAAACCCAGGTTTTATCTGTATTAAAAAGTCTAGCTTATAAATGATTTAGATAGATGTATCCATGTTGCTCATTGGATCATAGTGACAGGGCCTTTATGAAGGAATTAGACCATACACACTAGTACGGTCGGGAGTCTATCTCAAATGACTCGAGTTTCCTTGTATCATAATTGTGGTACTTCCACTATTCTCAGTCGAACACCTTGCAGTGCTCTCCAAAACTAGATTAAATCATTTGGTATCCAAGCTCAAGCTCAGTTGAGGATTTTTATTTACTAGAGCAAAGCTTTCCCCAAAGAGGCATCATGTCAATTGTCATAAAGGGTTTTACCACCCACCACAAGAACATAAGATATAACCACGACAAACTATATGCATCCTGTTATGATGACTCTCAGGTGTGCTTGCAGAAAACACAGGAAAAATAAATAAATAAATAAAAATCAATATACATACCATTATAGAGAACAAGACATAAATGGCACATGGATGTTGAGTGACTCTAGTAACTGGCCGACGTCATAATTACTAGGGGCAACCGGTGTCCACAAATGAAAGAAATTTTTTGAAATCATAAAGGAAAAAAAGTTCAGATAGTACCTTTCGTGTATCCCTAGTTTCCCGAAGAAGGATAACCTCCTCCTCCAACTCTGGAACAACAAGCATTGTTCTCCAACCTAAATCCAGAAACTTCAAATTGTGATGACAACACAAAGAACAACAATGTACTTTCTTTAAGAAAATAAAAGGAACAAGATATGAAGGACAAATAAGAATTCACCATGCAGTAAAATTGACAGGAAAGAAAGAATACATAACTAATATATAAAATGATATGCATCGGCCCCATATAAATTCTGTCTCAAAAAACACATTGCCTGAAAAATATCCTATAGAAAGCTTAGACAAACTAATAGAATTAAGAGATATACAGCCATCAATTTATTTCTAATATCAAGCATAACATTTTTCATATCAATAGTTCTTGAACAAAAACACAGTACAGCTGAGCCCTGACAATCTGCTTAAAAAAAAAAAAGCTTTAAAATTTATAGGCAAGGATATGAATACCTCCAGAAATAAATCTAACTAAAATTGATATAATGAAATTTCATACATTAGCCCAACTATGTATTGATTAATGATAGTTTGAAACATGATTTCAAATTCTTACAGGACATCCTATGGGACACCAGGATGATTTATTCTCCTTAAGTGTCGGGACGGGATTATCCCACCATTATCATAGAATTCTAATCAATATGTCTTGGGACATCCCTCATCCCAAGTGTCAGGACAGGACGGGATAGAATAGCAGTGCATCCTATTCCATGGAAAATCCAAGCTGGCCCAGTCCTACGAAATTTAAAACCTTGCTTTGAAAAAAAGAAAAAATTATCTACCAACAAGTCCGCATTCTATATCAATTAAAATGATAAAGAAATAAAAGATAATGCAAGCTATTATGTGGAAGATGGACAAAGAGGCTCAAAGTCTGTTCTGTAATTTATAGTGGTAAAACTTATTTCTGTTAAGCAAATGACACTCTTAGCTTAGGGGATGCCTTAGGATTACAGGTCATTCAAACTAATGACAAAGAACACAGCTTTATCAAACTAGAAATACAAAAATTCCCACCCTGTTGTTTTATATGCATATAAAGGAGGATGGCATGTTTATATAAAAGACGAAGGGCCCTATTTGGTATCATTGCCGTTTTGGTGTTTTCATTTCTCTACAAATTAGTGAAATAGCACACATGGTAGATTGATGTTGCAGATAGCATTTGCACAAAATTTCTGCTATTCCTTAGTTTTATCTTCACTCTTCACGAAAGCAATAAATCTTTGCTATCAAAATCTCTAAAGATTTTACAAATAGTTTTAAAAAAACAAGAGGGTTTTGCCGTACATGCTGTTCATTGTAGTCATTTTTTTCTTGGGTCTTTGAAAACAAAAACTAATTCTGCAAAAGTCTAAGCACTGGTGCCATATCATCAAAATTGTGATCGTGATTAACTTCTCTGCCTAAAGTTATTTTGTAAAACCACATTCCCTCTCTGAATTTAGGTCTCTAAGCTACAAGAAATTTAAATAATCAAGAAATATTTATCTAAGCATGAAACCAATGTGTTAGATCATACAACACCAGAGATGCAAACAAAATCTATGACAAATGGTCAACATGATTTGTCTGATTATAATTGCCTTGTTTGTAGTATTCTTTGAAATCCTGGATATAGGATTCGAAGTTTTCTTTAAAAAAAGTAGCTTTTCTTCAGCTACAAGTATAGAGTAGAACATGTGAAGTTTTGGTTATCATATTGAACAAATATGCGTTTGACACCAACATCACAGTCAAGTAACATACTCTGGGAAACATGATGAATTATAAATATTCACAATGATGACCACACAACTTAGTGAATGAATATTAACAAAATCAAGTGTTCAGATAGCATGGGAAAATTCTTTTCATGATGATCCAACAAAGAAGCAAAATCAAGTGTTTATATTCTTTTTAGAGCAACAAAGGAGCAAAATCAAAGCAGCCACACAACTTAATAAAAGAATATTACCAAAATCAAGTGTTCAGATTGCATGGGAAAATTCCTTGTATGATGATCCAAGTTGATTGCCCACTGATGTTTAGACCAACAAAGGAGCGAAATCAAAGCATCATTCAACTCATAAACAGTCCAGATTTGATTGATAGTAAAGGGCTTACTTGGACTCCAAGTTTGTGTTTAGAAAATTAAGAGATTTAGCAAGTGTTGGGGAAGAAGCATTGAGTCATGATAGCTAAGATAGGAATTCTTCTGGGGCTTGGACACATCATTTCCTAATATTTTTAAATTCTGCAATTTGGTGTTCATGTAGAGGAACAAATTTTAAAAAGTTTTTGAGTTAGTTTAGTTGAAGGAAAAGAAGAAGCAAAGGCTCCACTTCCTTCTTTTATCTCTTTCTTTATTTCTTGCACTTAAATTTCCCATATTGCTCTCTTACTACCATCATTTTCCCAAGATCTTCTCTCTCAACTATTCTGCTACCTTTCTTTCTAATAATCTCCCTTCTACCAGCAAACCATCATGAGTTTATTCCTTTTAATTCACTACTACTTATAATCTGCATCATATAGTCTTGAACTTGGCAGATATGTACCACTATAACCTGAATATGGGCTCTGGATCAACATCAAACACATACCATGAGAACCAAAACCTTAAGAATCCCTTTTATACAACACCTTGCTACTTTCTAAACCTTAAGGCAGCTCTGTCAACCCTTCCAATTTCCTGTATTCCTTGATTTTTCTTAGTTCTTTCCCATCCACAGAATTAGAAAACCAAACTTATATTTTCAAATAAACCCTGGGATTTCTTTTATGCAAGGTTAACTTACAAAGCCAAACTACTTCAGTTCTGATTAAATAAATAGACTACAATATAAATTATCCTAACAACACCACTTTCTTTTCCCTCAACCTTGAAGTTTGTAACTGACCATGGGACAAACAAGTGACATCCAACAAGCAAGCAATAGAGACAAGGTAGCATAGCAACCACGGCACCAGACGAATCAGATTTGGATTAGCCAGTCATACGTATGCCAGATGAGCTCAAATGATGTTCAAGGATGCAAGCCACTAAGTGTTCATTGAGAATAAGATGCAGGACAGTAGTTGATGCATCAGAGACGGAAGTTGTAATGTTTGCAACTTCTAAAGCCCTATATGAGCTTACATAGCCCCAGTAGGATTTTGGAAGAGGAATTCTTCAATTTTTATAAAGAATTCATTCAGTAACAGAAGGAAAGATCTCAGACAATATAGTTGGAATTCATGAATAACGAAACGTCAAAACTTTAAATAATATTAAAGATGGCCCCAAATATGCATGCTTTGCACATGAGAATACATGAATCAGACTATCAATGACATGAATAGACAGATGATCTACATGAATCAGACTATCAATGACGTAAGATGTGATGAATTCAACAAGAAAATAGACAGATGGCAATGGAGGGATAAAGCAGCATTGCAAACAAATGAAAGGGATATGCAATCTGACAAGTTATGACACGAAGAGAGAAGGCATCATTAGTCGAACACATAGGTGGGTTACATAAACAAATACAAGTGACGCACACAAAATGAGAAAACAATTTTCTATCTTGACCTTTTTTGTGATGCAAAGCTTGACAAAAGATGTTTAGGTACCTGGCATTGATTTTACTTTTCTTGAATCACAAGCAAGAAAATCAAATTCAAAGGCTAAGATGGTTAACTAGTTCAACCATCAACTAAGGCCATACAGATTGTAAGTTTGTATCTCAGGACTCTTGTGAGATTCCAATATTTCAAGAGCATATTTACCATCATCTTGAAAAGACCTACAAAATCCCCAAATGATTTCCAATCTTGCAAACTTTTCTAGCGGGCACTGTCAGCCAGATCACCACATTCCATCAAAAATCCAGAAGGTGAAGTTGACTAGGTATCACAAACCAAACACAGGACAAGTTGCTGCATTCTAAGAGCTATCAACTATCCCAAAAATGTTTTTTGAATATAGATCTACCAAAAAATAAGAGATCAGTTTTGAAGATTTTGTGGTCTTGCACCTACAAATTAAAGAAACTAAACCATGAAACTTTAAGCACTTGCTGGACGATTGCACTTCCCATTTGAGCATCAAGCAAAGATATAAACCCACAGGATTTGCACCCAAAATGAGCATTAAGGCACTATAAGGCTGTGCATTTATTAAGATCATATATGCACTCCATGGGAAGATTAGTAGAAAGTACCAAGATTACAAGTGCAAAGTAGAATCATGAACATGTTAATAGTGTGTCTACAAAATACAAATGAATAGGCTCCTATTTCTAGCAATATGTAACAATAAGAACAATCAAAGATATCATATAATTGTGTTGTAAACAATGAAATAATATGAAGTTTTAGTGTTATATATTGAAAATAAAAAAAAATACCTAGCACTTTTTTGCTCCGTAAAATATCTCCGTAAATGTGGTCTCCAACATAGAGAACCTATGAAAATGTAAGAAGAATGTAAACATTTAAGGCATTGATGTTTAGATAATCTAATTCACAACAAAGCACTCCATCAGACAAGATAATTCAGTGGTGAATATGAACTCCATCACTTAATTTGGATAGGCAAACTACATAATTTGCTGACTTGGAATAGAATATTGGATAAAATATGCAAAATATTAATCTGAACATAAATAAATAAAAAGTAAATTTATGAAGGGGAACCTTCATGAATTCGCATGATTGAGAATTAGCTAAGTGATTCTAATAACTTTCTTTTATTACAAACCAAAAATATGCATAATGAGAAAATTACAAACACCTTCTAGAAGCAGAGTTCAAGAGACATGTAATCAAAGGAATAAGCATGAAGGAAATGGTCATATCATGATGGAATGACAAGCAAGAGGTACTGCCATAGATCCATAAGCACACCAAACTTAACCCAAATTTTGGAGACATTTATATAGAAAATCAACCAATTTCTTTTTCCATTTTTAGCTTAGCTTTCTGTACTATAATGTTTAATGCTTCAAAGTAACAATAACCTTTCATTCTTTTTTTTTTTTTTTTTTTTTTTTGACCAAAAGACAAGTTTGTCTAAACAAGAAAAAAAATTCAAAAAAAAAAAAAAAAAGAACAATCAAAAGATGAAGGCCTAACCAAATGCAGATCTTGTACAAATGTTAATAGTAGCAAATGATATCAACCAAGGTTTGTTGTACTGACCTGTACCAATTGTACCAGCAAGGTATTAATACAGTATCAAGTTTTGATTCAGTATGAACCGAACTGGTACAAACCGACTCAGACAGTCCAATACCAAGTGGTTATGAGTAAAAATAGAATAGCATCCTATCTCAATATAGAGTGCAGACCATAGCATACCGACCCATATCATACTAAACCAGTAATGTACCGATACGGGTCTCAATACTGGTTTTGTAGACTTTGATATTAACCTATCATATCTAGCAACTTCAATCCAAACATTTGTAATAAAAACTTAGTTGACATTAAAAAAAAAAAAAAAAAAAAACATTCAAAGATGTATATTAGTAAATGGTTTGCAATCATTTGCATATTAAAAAGCAGGAAGATGAAACAAAGTGGTCCATAGCTAACAATATTTATATTTTCACATTGACATATGAGTCTCTAACTAATCATTTTTGGCAGATTTATAAACAGTAAATTACTTATAATTAAACATTTTCAACAATGTGAACTAATTAGCATTTCATTATATGATTCAACTAAATCCTTTATGATTCTACCACATGTTTGAATTCCACAGTCAAACTTGCTAAGGTCAGATCACCAGAAGCTCAATCATTACAACAAAAGAGCCTCACATGAACCTAGCTTTTGCCAATAAAGTCTCTGGATCACTCACTTCATAAGACTCTCTCTCTCTCTCTCTCTCTCTCTCTCTCTGTGTGTGTGTGTGTGTGTGCACGCGCACGCGCACGTGCACGTGTGTGTGTGCCAATCTCCAGATAGTGTTCAGCGAAAAACCGAAACAAGTTTATCTATGAAAAATGGAACTGTATATATCAACTGACTAATTTTTTTAAAAAAATAATGGCAGAATAAGTAATTCCAAACATTTAATGGGTTAATGTAATCACAGCATCCATTAGATGGTACTTTCTTTTGAATCAGACACACATATCATATGCGCCAAATGTTAGTTAAATAAATATAAAAGAATAACACAAGTCTTTAAAAAGTTAAAATTAGCAGTTTTGAGTTTCTCATGGATTTTGACAATCTGCAATAGTAATACCCAAAATCTAGATACATAAATAATTCCACACCTCTTCCTTCTTGGATTTTTGACAAGTCAGACAAAACATCACAGTTTACAAGGTATAAAAGCTCAAGCAAGCCATGTGCCTGAGTCATGATAAGGGGCTTAACTAGCACTTTATTTCAGCAAGGTAAGCATGTTAACGGAAAAGGGCTTGGCAAGTGCTTGATTCACATGCAATTTAGCATTGTATTGGGCTGGTGACTGATGTCAGGGGGCAACTTTTGGCTGAGCTTGAGACCACATTTTTCTCTTTAATGCTTGTCAACTTGCAAATAAAGGAATATATGGGTATCCAGGTCTTGACATCTGTCAGAGGAAAATTCAAATATGTAGGGTATCTAATATCGCAAATTCAGAATTACACCTTTCCCAGGAATGAGAAAAAAGCTCATCAGCCATCAAGTTGTTTGACTCATTGCTAGTTTGCCATATGTTGGAGTTTTTGTCCATAACACCACTAATCACTTGCTTTGTACAAATTAAATGTATCATTTTAGCTTATAAGTGTCAGGTTCAAGCAAAACATATGTAATTAGTTTGTGTTGATGCATGAAAGGCCCAAACATAGTGAAGGATATAGGTAAACAAGACCGATGCTATAGTGAAGGATATAGGTAAACAAGACCGATGCTATAGTGAAGGATATAGGTAGACAAGACTAATGCACTTCTTAAACTTCTTTGATTGGACAACTTGTTTGATCTATATCTCCGGGGACAAAATATTTGCATTTAAAAAACCTCACTACATGTTGGAAATGATAGAAATTGTAAATCAGGGTCTGCATGCTGCTGTACATTGAAATATTCCATATGCCTATGATGTTAAAGGGGCATTGTGGTGCATTGAGCATTGTGGTGCATTGTGGTGCAGGAAAAGTCCTAAAGAAAGTGCAGTGACTGTGCACCTCAATCTTAATTCAAGCTGAAATATTTTGAAGGAACCCAAATTTCCTTTCCATTGTATTTTGACCATTTGTAACCTGATAGCATCATGAACTGTTTAACCTTCCACTTTAACAAGACTGAAGTAAGAAATAGTAGAATAATATGCATGCCTTTTTTAAAATATTACATTCTAAGTTGTTGGTATCAAAATCAAGAAGTTCCAAGATAACTACATTTTCTTATTTAAAAGATCAGTGACTATTATGAAACTATTGCAGGAAGAGATATAGAGATACCTAGATGAGGCCTCATGAAAGCATGGCCAAAAGATACCATAATGTTTCGATTCAAACTCTTTCAACACCCAACTAATGTAAATAGATGAGCAAGATTTTAAATCTCGTAGGACAGAAGTGTCTTGGTTTTTCTATGGAACGAGATGCTTCACATCTCGTCCCATCCCATTCCAATTCCCGATCTGGTCAGGCATCCCAATACTTATTAGGGCACTGTTTTTCTTTAAAAAAAAAATTATGAACCTTTAATATGTTATTTAATTTTTAAACATATTTAAACTTTAAAAGTTATATTTTTATGATAAAATTTATTTAAAATTAACACTATAATGTATTATAGTCGAGGCAAGATGGGAAGGGATAGCTGAGATCGGTCCCAAAATCTCTCTAGAATAGCATGGGACGGCCAAGATAACCCTTGTTCTGCTGAGACTTGAAACACTGCAAATGAGCACTTGAATAGTAATGGCATGTCTAGAATAACAGAAGGTGTGATAAACTGGAATGTTTATAGGTATCTTTCAACTTAGCATGCTAATAGAGTATACATGAACGTTCTATCAACTAAAACATACATGCATGCAAAGTTTTAAATCTCATGGGACAGAGGCGTTTGGTTTTCTATAGAACGAGATACCTCGCATCCAGTCCTGATCTTCAATCTGATCAGGCATCTTAATACTTGCTTCGAATACTTTTTTCTTTAAAAAATATTTGTTAAGTTTCAACGTTTTATTTGATTTTAAACATACTTAAACTTTAAAAGTTATATTTTTATGATAAATTGGATCTATTTAAAATTGATAATACAATGTATTATGCTTAAGATGGGACGAGACAGCCAAGATCAGTCCTGAAATCTCTTTGGAATGGGATAGAACGATCGAGACAACGCCCATCCTGCCAACACTTGAATCACTGCATGTACGTAAAAAGAACACAGCAGCATTAAATCATAAAATAAGGATAAAATTTACCTAAAATAAAATCCAAAAGCCAGTGGCAATAATAGAATAAGAAACAAATCAACAGAGGCAGCACCGTCATGGGCAACAAAGAGCCCATAGGCCTTATTAAGAAAAGGAAACTCTTGGGTCGAACATGTAAGAAAGAGCTTTAGGATAATGAAGTATGATCTTGTATAGGGTTAAAAGGTGAAACCTGTTTCATGATACTCACCACAAATAAAATGGACAGGCTCCTTTAGTTATAATTATTGTCACACAATCACCACAATGAAAATAAAGTATAATTTGACCTATCAAGTACTTTCTGACCAAACAAGCACGATCTTTGAATTACCTTGGCGTCATTACTTAATCATGAAATATTATAAAAGACAAGCACCTCAACCACATTTGTGCCAGCCTTAGTGTTTCACATCGTGTTTGTATATGGAAGATAATATCGATTTATGAATTATAATTGAATGATACCAAGTTAGTACTTCCCACTGAATTATTATCTTATTTGATTTGTTATGATCCATTGGGATTGCAACACTTTTTTTTTAAAGATTTTTACTTATGTAATTAATTATTGGAAATGATACCTTTTGGGCTGCCTTGATCCCTAGTGCTTAGGTGCTAGGTGGCCCCTTGGCAACCCACTCCCCACCGACAATCATTTAAAACACTGATTACATGCCTCATACTTATCATCAAACTAGAGTCCTCAAAAAAGTTGATAGTGTGTAAAGAACAGAATTTTGGTTGGATGATGGTTTTAAACTAGGCCAAGTGGACCTTCTAACTTATCGCAAAAAACAAGCAAGATTATCAAGGAGTTTTGCTAAGATCTTGGCGATCCATTGCAATAACATAATTTGCCATGTCCAAAGGCATACAGTCTAGCAAACGCATCAATACCTTTCATCCCAGAATCAACACTTCCCATCTTGTTCTTGAGTATATATGTTCTTTCAAATCTTACAAAGGTTTATCTATAGAAACCACAGTCAAGACAATATGCACCAAGGATGAGTAATGCCAGGCATCCTAGATCAAAGTGATGAAGCATGTACACCTAGGGTTGCCCCAGTACCCTGGGTCTCCACAAACTGGGTGTGACCTAGATGGTACCACTTGATAACAACCTGTACCAATCAAGAGAGGACATGCACCAGCTGAGTTTACCTAGTACCTGTGATGACCAATCAAATCGCTCCCAAATCTTTTTGTTCTTTTTTCTTTTTTCTTTTTCTGCCATTTGCTTTCAAAAAAGGATAAGAAAGAGAAAGGGAAGCTAAGGAAAAGAGGAGAGAGCTAATCCAGCCATGTAGCACTAGATCCGTTCCTAGCTGAAATCTACTTGGAATCAAAGTATACTCCTTTTCCCATCCCTTTTTTGCCATTTAAAAATAGTTGATTTTCAGAAAATTTGGGAAAATGCAGCAATTATTTTAATTGGCATGAATTTTTGACATGTTGTAGGTTGGACATCAACCTACAATGCCAGGTTCTTTTTGTTGTATAATTTATTTTGTTGTAATTATCATAACTTCAAGATAATATAATTATTAGCAAAACTAATTTTGGGCAAAAAATGTTAGCATGTTTGTAATATAGGTGCCACCATAATATTGTTGGAATTGCATCAACTTTCAATGGCATTCCAAAGCACCCAAACCTATGCCAATATTTATGTAATTTTACAATGATTGTGACCAAAACAACACTGTTTAGGTTAAGAAAAATATATGCAATATCCTTGAAGGGTGTCAAAAGCTTTCGACCAATTTTAATTTTAAGGATTTCAACAAATTTTAAATTAATTTTGCAATAAAAAATAGTTTAAAATTGATTTTTAACATAAAAAATGGGAGTTGCTATAGATAATCAAGACGGTGAGCTTTTATGCAATGATAAGATTGCTCCATTTTTTGAAATACAGAAACAATCTTTCCACACATGGGGGTAAGGCTCCACACATGATCCTTCCCAAATCCTCTGGAGGTGGGAGCCTCGTGCACTAAGACGCTCCTTTTTTATAGGTAATCAAAATATATTTTCTAAGATAGCTATCTTGCATTCACATAATTGAAGCATCATAAATTAAGAATGTAAAAAATGGTTCAAAAACAAAAAGGAAAAAACAGCCCAGTATAATACTTTTTCGAATCCTAAATCTATCTAACCTTAATATCAATCATAAATACTAGGGTTAAAGCAATACATAAACAAAAAAAGGGAAAAAGATAGCATCCTAGTGGGTGGTAGTATGCCAAAGTGTATAATGTGTTGATATGCTATGGTCTGGGATCGACTTGAATCCTGACCCCTGTAGGAATCAAGACCAATAATTTCAATCTAATGAATAATTTGCTAAACACCAAAATAGAATTGCTTATCAAGGGAATACCACATTTAAGTGAGTACAAACTACTAACATGCAAGAATAAAATTAGGGTTAGCTCAATCGTCTTGAACTGGGTGGTTCAAGCTAAACCAAGCGGCCTGGAAACGAGACGATTCGGCTTTCCAATTTAGTACGAGGTGCGAACTATCTCGAACCGCCCCATACCACCCCCGTATCGGTGTACCAAACTATTCTAAACCAGATTACTCAATTCAACCCAGTATGGTGGCAAACGTGGGTCCGAACCTCTCGATCCAGCTAATCGGTATGTTGCCAATTCAATACAGTATGCACTATACCAGTCTGGTACTATTATGATACCAAAACTCGGTACAATGAACCTTGAATAAAAGAAACCTAATCATGAAAAGATGTAATGCAATAGAACACAAGTTAAGACCTCTAAAAAAAAGAAAAGAGAAATCATTCAAATAGCATGTATTCGAAAAGTCTAAAACATAATCCACTCAAATGTTACATGCAAACATAATCACATCTAACATGTTGTCAATAAAAGCTTCTCAAGAAAAAATAAAATTTTATCTTATTACAATAAATAGGTAGTGAAATGTACAACCTGAGAACTTGCTCCAACGGAGAGTAGTTTATGCAAATGAGCAACATTACCTCCCTAAAATGCAAGGCAATTATTCTTGCGTCAAGTTCACTAAATAAATATAAATAACAAAAAGAATAAAAATGCATTAATAGAATAATTGTCCAGTAAAAGAAAGAAATTTATTAAAAGACAAAATTACTGAAATATGAAGTAATAGAAAGTTTTCCTATATTTATAGCAAAACCATCTTCTTATCCCTAATTTAGTAATTAACATTTTCTGATGAAGCAAAATTTTGTAGGTTAAATAATACCTGGAAAACCCTGCAAACCTTTTTCAGTCGTTCTGGTGGTAATCTTGGGGAAGTGTTTCCAACCTTTACAACAGGTCAGAAAATCAACAAGAATAAGAGCACATACAGAATCCAAAGACAATACCAAAACAATACAACATTTAGTACTACTAACCTGAGGTATTAGAGTGCCATTATCAGTATTAAGTAGCATTCCAGACTCAGGTTCAACTTCAAACAGATTGGCACGATTTTCTTCATGGAAGAAGCCTGGCTTTGAGCTGCAAAAGTCAAAAAGATTCCATTAAGCTGCGTTCGAGGTTATCAAAGATCTTATTCCTGTCACAAACAGAGAATACTACATCACTAATCAATAAACATAGATATCCAAAATTGCCAAGAGGGTCAACACATTGAGTTCAAAATAGCGAACCTGCCTGTTATAACCACATCAAAGTTTTCAAGCCACTCAAAATTGCAAGTAGAGCCCCCATCTGAGTTATGTTTCTCACAGAGAAAATTCATAACAACATTTGTATAGTCCCACAAGCTGCAATTGGCAGAGCATACAATGAAAAGATAAAAACAATGGAAACTAATAATTTAATAAAAGTCAAACAACAAATGGCCATAATTGTAATATTAATGATATTATGTATCAAAAGACTTTCTAGTTCCTTATCTATGTTTATGGATGAAAACAACTTTTAGAAACAAAAAGCAATATAAAACATCATTTTTCCCTAAAAATATTAAAATAATTCAAGGAGACCAATGAATATATGGATGAGACTACCAACATGTACAATACAAGCATCACACCCCCCCGCCCCCCCCCCCCAAAACTTTGAATTTGTTTTGGTCCTACTTGGGTTTTCTGACCTATACACAACATAGTCAAACTATTTCGAGTGGTTCTCCTCAAACAGACTCATTCCTAAATCCATCCTTCCTAACTATATTGCACCACATGCACACTGTCATGCATGCTTGCAAGCAAACAGACATGCTGCTTACGTTAATAAGGCCTTTTCAATTTCTTATATGATTCAAATCAACTTGATATATGCAATTACAATTACTGCATCTTATTTTAACAGTAAAAATGCTCTCTTATATAAATTAATTGGCAAGAACTATAGAGAAGAACCAAGGAGAAAGTAGTACCTGTTTGTGACTAAGAATGTTGAGCGGCCCGAGTCTCGCAGCATTTTAAGCATAGGGACGATCCATGAATCCTTGTTTATGTACCTACCAAGTCAAATTCCAAAAAGATAATGGTGGCATACAACTAGATGTTGAGGAAACCAATACATCATGATTCTTATTTCATAAATTGACTGAATTCAGGATATCAGCACCAAAATGCATCACTAACCGTTTTAATCATGGACAGGAAGAGGGGATAACGGTCCGCAAAAAGATTCAAGATGTTGGTCTAATTAACTTCAAAAGAATTGTGATGCGCAAAATCAGAACTCAAATGATGGCAAATTGAAAAATGAGAAGTCATAGGAATTTGGAAAGACATATAACCCTTCCTATATAATCAGAAGGGTTTAATCTTGTTCTTGTTCACCACGTAAGAATTCTAGTAGTTTTAGTCAAAGAATAGAGTGACACAGTTCATTTTTCCCCATTTAGATGTAGAGTTAATTTGAAATTGTCTACTGACTAGTTTTTAAGGACATAAATGTTTAAAGTACCATAAAGAAGCCATGCAGCTTAACAAGTGTCTCAGGTATGATGTATTGTGAAGTCTTTTCGTGAATCTGGCATATCTGTAAACTTTCATGTTTTTTATAGACCATAGCATACTTTATTTCATAACATAATAAGAATGGAGTTAACGACTGCAGCATCTGAAATTACTTATATTTCAGGACAAACAAGATGTTGAGAACAGATAATGTTCTGCAAAATCTAAGAGTAATAACACATTAGTATAAATTCAGCACTGTTAATTATGCAACTACTGAAAGTTATACACAAAAAAAGGCAGTGGCAATATAGAATCATCAAAAAAGCTCAAGTGGGCAATCAGCAGGATTCAATATAATAACCTCAAAAATATATAAAACATTTATCTCAATTTTTTAAGAAAGAACTTAAACATTACATGGATAGCTAAAACACATGCATCCAACATTTACACAAATATGTACATAATAATTGTATTAACTTCATTATAAGGATTTGTATTGTCTGAATTCTGAAAGTTTTACATAGTTTACTAATTATTTCATGTTAAAAGGGAAGACTAAATTCACCCACTCATTAATTACCTTCCAGGATCCTTTGCAACCATTTGCTTCAAAGTTCCATCACGATGGCATAAGTCTACTGCAGATCTTACATCTTTATACATACGACCATAACTGCACTCAGAAAGCAAGCATGCATAAGTTTTGACAGACCAGATAAAAGATATTGCTAGCATAAACAAAGAAGGAACTCGGACTGTAAAGGCTTTGAAGGATATCAAATATAACTAAAGCAACATCTCAAGCAATGGCATGATTGTGTTTATAGAACAAATGACAAACCACGAAATAATAATCCAGCATACAAATTAAACAGAAGTTGTATGTGTTGCCTCCCCTGGTCAGCTATTTATATGAGCCTTCTCCAGTTAACTCTTCTTTGGACAGAATGCATTTTAGAGATAGACTTAATGCTGAAAACTTTTTCTTGTTGCAAATCTCAAGGAATGATAAAGAATGAATGAAAGAAGAAGAGTTGGGAGAGAGAAGAGGAAGAGATGAGAAAGAGGAGGCACATATAATGGAAAAAGTTCCTGTCTGCTTCCTATTTCGAAATATCAAATTGCAACAATAATAACTAAAACAGGAACGAGCTTCTAAGCAAAGTTCATAAACTTGGTTTCTGATTTTCAATTCAGCTAGGCCTGATGAATTTTAGCAAGTTTTTAATTCAGCAATATTTGGTGGTTCCAGTAATTCTTGTAGCTGCAGATAGAAAGATTTAACTCAATAAGAATATCTTAAATTTCTGAAAAAAAGGGAAACAGGTAAAAACAGATCAAATAAGTCAATGAAATATATCGGGCATCATTTTAAAGTGCATTTATTGGTACCTTTAGGGCATGCCCTGTTCTGCCAACTTCACTAAAACTCTAAAAAAATTAATAAATAATTTAGAAAGCAAAAAAAAGGAGAGTAAAAATCATGTTTCACATCATTTTATAGAATTAAATTTACCATTTGATGGTAATTTTAACAAACATAAAGTTTAAGATCCAGTAAAACTAATACTAGATCAAAACTTAATTCTCTCAATTGTCTCAAAATCAATACTCTAAACCAAGCAGAATGGATAAAAAGGATTTACGCAGCCGGCCCCAATCAATTTGGGATTAAGGCTTTACTGTTGTTGTTGTTTCAAAATCCAACATCACGATGCTTTTTGTCTTCTCAAAACTTGGAAAATATAAGATCAATATGGAGAAATGCTGGATGGAATTCAAAGAAATGAATAAATGAAAAGCAGCAAAATTGCTGATACAATGGAACAGGCCCGTAAGTAAATTCTGATGCAACAAAATTCTGTAGCCAGCCCAAGTTTCCGATCAGTTCCTTGCATTATTACAAGAGAGTAGATTTTGAAGATTCAGTTGAAACTTCAATTCATGCTCCTGATGGCTGCAGCCAACACATGGTATCACAAGAACTTCCACCTAAATCTATTTTGGGTTAAATAGTGACCATATGACAACAGCAGTACACATATTGTTAAATGACCAGCAATAACAGTTTTTTTGGCAACTAATAATGCTTTCTTTCTTATTCTAAAACTTAAATATTTCATCATTTTTGTTTCAATATGTTCTGTTATGAACTAAAATGAAACAAAACATCCAAACATAACCTGAAATATGCTTCAGAACCCAATTTCTATATATTGGTCATCAGACACAACACAATCATAGACACAAACAGCTAAATCTTTCCATTTGACCTGTGGTCAACCTTAGAACTTCAACAGCAATGAGCTTATTGAGCATATATCCTCTAAAATTAGCAGTATCTCCAAATTTTCTGTCATTGACTGTCTTCGAGTCTTCTTGACACCTTATAAATTGACACACAACATCCACTATGGTAGGTTTGTTTTTCAACTGTGCACAAACATTAGTAACCAGAATCTTCAGCTTAGGATGGCATAATCTGCTCCAAATCTCTCCAGATCTTGCTCTGACAACACCTAGCCAGCTGATTCTTCATTCAGGAACTTTAGGACACAAACATTAGTAATCAGAATCTTCAGCTTAGGATGCATAATCTGCTCCAAATCTCTCCAAATCTTGCTCTGACAACACCCAGCCAGGTGATTCTTCATTCAGGAACTTTAGGAGATCCACTTAGTTCCTGCTCCCACCATGCCCCAAATTCAGGTGACTATGCTACAAACCAAGTCACTATATTACAGTTATAACACCCATGACATCGTTGTTTTAAAAGGAGACCACCTTGGCTGCCTAGACAGCTCAGAGATAACTAGGAGCCCACCTACTGGAACGTAAACAGATTGTTACTTACAATTAAATTGCTATGTGCTGTTTAATTAGTAGAATAAGACTTTTTTTAAGCTTTCTCCTGATATTAGTTGATTTTTTATACTATTCTTGGGCCACCTTGACTGAGTGTTACCTAGAAGCTAGGTGGCCCCTGGCTGCTTATCTACCACATGCAGTCTTCTCAAACAATGATATTGTACATATGAAAACTCCTAAACTTTTCTCTAACCAACCACAGCCTTTGCAAATGACCCTCATCTCAACTGTATATGCATAGGCTCCTCTTCACCAACCAACACTGTGAACAACAAAATGAAGCTTGACTGACTTCTCTTATAAACAACTACAATTAAATGATTGAATAACAAACCCAGAGTCATATAGTCAGTTCATCCACTATGCATTTAACCTAATTCATCCACTTATAGACCTTAATTATAGCCATATCATCAATTCCATAAATATTCTCATTAAAGTTGCACTCCATGAGTTAGATCTTTGGCCCACATGAATTTTAACCATGCAGTCCATCAATTCATTTCTGTGACTCAAATAAAGCTGGGAACAGTTTTTAGTCTCGTCAGCTAATGCTGTAACATCTAAATGTAGCATGCACAAAGTGTACTAGGTACAAGCAGAAAATTGACATTTTAGCATGTGCTAAATGTAGGGACTGAAGCTAGCTTTCAGATTCACATCCAAATAACATTGTTGGGAGGCCAGCCCACTAATGATTAGAGCTAGGAAACATACGCGCTCTTGACTCCAGAATAAGATATAAGGTAGTTCTTTAATGCTTCACAACTAAAGATCGAAGAACATGTCGCATCATTTAGTGCCCACCAAACCATGCCAAATATTAGAATGCAACAACACTGAATGATAAGCAATATTGGTCAAATATATGCAAGAGAACTCCAATTTCCATTGTCTTATGCTTGGTTTCAAGTCCCGATAGGACATCTTGTCGGACACCGGGATGGGTTGCCACCTCAGGTGTCAAGACAGAACCGTTCCGCCATCATTCCAACGTCCCAAGCAACGTGCCTTAGGATATATCCTATCCCAAGTATCAAGACAGGTTATGATGCCGATGCATCTCATTCCACGGAAAAACCGAAATGGTCTCATCCCACAAGATTTAAAACCTTGGTCTTATATATTTATGTTTGCTTTACAATAACATGTTTTAATCACCAACAGCAATTCAGCATTCTTCCAGACAAATCTAAAACCTTTCGTTATATTAAATACACTGTTTTTGTTGACAACTTCAAGACTTGGATTGCACAATTTATGGAAATAAAACCTACAAACTAACTTGAACTAGCATCACATGAGATCTAAAAACATGATAGACAAAAGCCTAAAAGCGACTGAGTAGGGTAGAGAGTGGAGAAATATTAATCAAACACACAAACAAACATGCCCGCGTGAGCACACAAAACAGGGGGAAAAGATAGGACATGCAAAGAGATAAACTCCAAGTTTATCTGGCTCTATTTGAACAGGTGAATAATGTGCTGATCCATATCAACACATGTCTGACCACATCATTTGGATGAACCATGCACAAGTCTATATGAGCCAAGGTTTTAAATCTCTACCATCTTGGCCCCCATCCTACTATCTCGGCCCCCATCCTACTGAGACTTGAATCATTGATATGAACAATTCATATATATTCAGGCTGGTATAGTCTTGTATCCTACCCTCCCCTAATAACTTGTCAACAACGTTGTAACAAAGAACGTTTTCTAATGTACAATAATAAAGAAAGGCTCTCAGATTCTTCGTTAGGACAATTTTTCAAATTAAACCCAATGCTTGAAGCACAATGTTTTAAAGGATCATAGGTTGCAGAAAGGTGGCCAAAGAACTAACCTAGGTGCTAGGCAAGTGCCTAGGTGGGCACCGAAAGGTCAACAAACCCGAAAACTAATAAATTCAAAAAATAAAAAAATCTGAAGAAATGTTAAAAGAATGCTAAACTGAAAAAAAAAAAAAGAAAAGAGAGAGGCCAAACACTAATAAATTCAAAAATAAAAAATCAGAAGAAATGTTTTTAAAAAAATGATAATCTGAAAAAAGAAAAATGAAACATGACGTATAAAAGATAAGATTCATAACTTGCCAGCTGCTTTAGATGGTGAAGTGACTGGGTATTGTATACCAGTGACCTGGCTTTTATCCTACCCTTACCCCAACTTCAGCACAGCTTCTCCCAATCCTAGTTCTAAAAAACTAATATAGAAATTAAAAAAAGCAGATTAGTAAGTTAATCAAAGATGCTAATATGAACATTTAATACTAATTCATCTGAGTGGATCTCATTCTCTGCACTCAAACTTGATGCAAATACCCTAAGGCGAGTGCTTGGGTGACCAAGGCAGCAGTTTTATGGATTTGAATAAACCACGATAAATTTTCTACTAGACAAGCAGTGATGGCAAGGAAGAAAGCAAAGTACCATCTTGGAAAGAAAATGATGCTAGAAAATAGGTTTGCTCACTTTATAACCATGAAACAACACTTTTGCATCCATAGAATATTCAACTAAAAATATTTGGTAGACCTAAAGTGCTAGGCATCCATGCATTACTTTCGGGGGTAAAGCTATTTAATTAAGCTCACCGAGACTAATAAATATCATGATGCAACATAAAAATAATTATGAAATGATTTATAAGAAGATAAATTATTCTAAGAAACATAAGTTGAAACAGTATTAACAGATAGAAAGAATTACAAATATAGATATCATCATAGATTTGAGGAAAGATGTCAATGTAGAGCATGTGGCAATATTCCCATTCAGGACATTTATGCATTTTGGAAATTATAATCCTCCCTCCTCCAGAAATGCTATTTACAGCTAAGCATGGTTTCAGATACATAACATTACCACATATATCTTTTCTTAGTAGTTTAACTAAATCACAAAACCATAACCACAATCACGCATGTGATATGTTTCTTTAAGGCTCTCTTTTCCAAAAATACTTAAACATATAATGGATGATGAAGCACACAATTTATCATAAAATTAGAAACTTCATTTCTCCCATACCTGTACTACCTTATGGGAAAACTTGCTGGTTCCCAATAGTTTTTATTTTAATAAATAGAATTTCAGTTACAACTAGGAAAAATTATGATGCAACCATTTATGTACAACAACATTAACATGTCATGGTCAGAAACACATACTCCTTGCCAGAAGGAACTTTTCCAGGATTACTATCCATGAAATCAACAAGCTGGGCAAATAGATACGCTTCACCCAGAGAGAAAAGTGTATCTATGAGAGCATAGTCAGGCTCATCAAATGAATCCCGTATCAATGTATTTCCATAAGTTGCAATTTTGTCTTCCTTGGACATATCCTTAAATCCATGGTACGCTACCTTTACATACTTGTGCCGATCCATCTGGAACAAAAACCGCCTCATTACTGTAATTGCTATACAAGAAACACAAAACAAGGATGAAATATTTGCCCTGTAACACATGACATAATTAAGCCAAAAATAGCCAGAATACGACCAAAATATGTCCAGTTGCAACACAAGCATTAAATGTCTTCAGCAAACATATTTAATGGTAAAAATTTATAATATCAAATGGAATTCCAAAACTGTCTTCTCATTTTCTATGTCAAAACAGTGAATAGAAAGAAACACACTGATTGTGCTAAAAGTACATGCTTGAACGGATATTAAACAGTCCATACATTCAACAAGACAAATAGATTTTGTCATTCCCTAACTGTAATAATTGGATGAAAAGAGGAAGCTAATGTCAGACAGCAATGTTATTCTTTTGCCAACTGTTTTTCCCAATGTCCGCAAAACCAGTACCAAAAACCATATCGATACATTATTGATTTGGTACAATACAATCGGTATAGTACAATACACATCGTGTACTGAGATAAAATATCAATACTTTCTCTCACTTTCAGCCCAAAATCAGATGGTTAAGGGTCAGTACCGAGCGATATAAGATAGTTTTGCTCGATTCAAAATGGTTCGATTCACCGAATCAAACCTTGGTATCTTACCGGTACAGCATACAAGTCGGTATGATAGACCTCAGTTTTCCTTAGGCTTTTACTGCATCACCTTAAGCATGAAAAGTTTGGAGAAGAGGTAGCAAAGTATAATGCTTCAGTTAAAATTCCTTCAAAGTTCATATGAATGATTCTGTCTAAGTAAATAACTTTCTGAAAAAATTGAGATGCATACATCATACGACAACCCAATCAATTTTCCATTTACCATCTACTTTAACAAAGCTATCACAAAAAATCAGATAACTGAAATTTCCATAAGTACAACAGACAGAATGTCAACTTGGTCGATGTTGACCAGCCAAAAGGAGCAGACACACATGACTACATGAACAATTATGCTTGGACAGTCAGACTTCGTGAAACCATAAAACCAGGACCAGGCCCATAATGGACTGCTTTCATATCGTATGAGACAGTTTAGGCTCACGCATAGCCCCAGTCTAAAGGCAGTATTCATGGTAAAAGTGTTTTACAGATATGATATGAAAGACCAGTTAACAGAAACACATCCTAAAAAATATGACATGCAAGTAATAGCCGAAAGACAGCCACCTCCCCGAGAGAACTTTACAAAAGCCATATGCAATCCAGCATCAAACCCTTTAGCTTCTCCAAGTTGTTTGTCATTTAAAACCAAAAAAAGTACCTGAATTTTATAAAAATCTTTAATATGTCACCGGTAATTGGACTGTCAATTTTTATAATTTTGATTGTACATCGAAACCTTAATATATAAGCAAAATATTCTACTAATGTAACAACCAACCTACAATAGAAATGATGAATGAAACATGCATAAGGCTTATGGACTTTTTATAAAACTGCATAAAACAAAGATAAATGAAGGAAAAAATAATTTCTTTCTATATCTATTGAAATACTAGCCTGAAAATGCAAAGCAATGACAGTAATAAAAGGCTAACCTTCAAGATATTGCCTCTTTTCTTATCAAGAACTAGACCCCTGACCATGTACTTCCAATCAAATGTCCATTCCAACAACTGCATATCAATGAATACATGCATTTAAATCATATTGGCAATTAAAACATGAAGCTTATGCACAGAGACAAAATTATTGAGGGGACATACACAAATACACACATACCCCATATGTAGACACACAAACATATGTGCATGCATATACGCATACCCCATATGTACACACACAAATATATACCTACATACACATGTACATTTTGAAAGTTAAAGAAATAGCAAACCATACAAATATATCAAAGAATTTCCTACTTAGAGGTTCAAAAGGCTAGAATAGAGCTTATTGACAAGAAAGATTGGAAGAACAAATGCAGCACATACTCATGGAAAATCAGATCTAGTAGTATAGTGGAGAAACTTAGACCTGGACCCTAAATACATATATAGTTATGCCTTCAGAACTATATCTGTCCCGAAAGTCTATGGGTCCAGAAAATATTGTTTTAAAAAGCAGCTGTAATATGCAGCTAGTTAAAGGGTCACGAGCGCATATGTAGTATGCATATGCATATACAGCTAGTATTTTTTTCTCCATTTAAAATAAATAAAACATACTAAATACAATTAAAAACAATAGTAATGATAGAAATATTTTTGGATCATTAGTAGTAGTATTAATAACAATAGCTATTTACAATTAGTGCTTAGTAATGCATACCAAATAACAATATCTATGACATAATCAACATATTGACATTACTAACATCCACGTTGGGCACATACAAAATCCACATTCAACTTAACCATTTGCTTGAACCCTTTCCATCCACATGGGCCCATATAAGAGTTGGCTGTATATGTGGCCCTACAATGCTAAGTAGGCTACATATACAGCTGCACAATACTAAGCACACTACATATGCAACTGCAGAATCCTAAATGGACCACCTTTGCAACCTGTATGCAGTATAGATGTATATAATAATCACATATAACAAATACACCATGGTCGGGGGACTACATTTGCACATGTGGCTGCATGCATCACATTTTAAGACACGACTAGAATGGGTCCAAGTAGGGTATGGATCAGGTCCAAGTCTTAGGAGCAAGATCCACAAAACTAGTAGCAAGACTCACACCATATATTACCAATTCAGTATGATATGAGTGGTGCAGTACGATATGTACCCCGTATCAAGACAGGGTGGCATTCTTTTTTCACTCCTAACCACTCGGAACCAAGTGGTATAGATTGGGTGCCAAGTGGTTCGGGTTGGTACCGGATGGTATTGATTATTTTGGTTTAGTTCGGTTAATACCAAATCGAAACTCGGTACTGTACCAGTGCCTTGCTAGTACAATATAGCCAGTACGGGTGGTATGGCAAACCTTGCTTACAAGTGATGGCCCTGTCTTTAATTACTTCAATTGTCACGAAGAATTGAAGTAATACTTCAATAAATGATACTTACCTTCAATTCTGAATAAGGAAAGTCCAAATAGGACCCATTCCATTTAATATATTACTAAAGAAATTGCCAAGAAACACGAGTAGCCCAGATCGTTAAAAGCATAACTTCCAACAACTTTAATGGTTCTCCCTTTGCTTTGTTTGTTGTGTCAACACCTTGCCATCCTCAAAATAGCATTCCTCTACTTCTTAGAGTATATTATTTGCCCCCTTCTATATTTCAGATCCTCATGCAGTCATATTCCTCTACTTCTTATGGTATATCATTTTCCCCCTTCTATATTTCAGATCCACACCACAAAGGGATTCAACATGTTGAATTCACGCCACAAAAGTAGTCCCCTAACAACCAACATGCATGTTTCACTTCCTCCAAAATTATCCAGTGGTCAAGCAATGCTTCCTGCTTAAGATTACATATTTCAAACAAATTTATGAATTTAAACAATTTATAGAGGTCACAATAAATTTTCAGGATCTACAGCATTTTCCATTCAAGCCTGTTAGGCCACAATAACTTTCTACTTATTATCATAATTTTAAATATCATGTTGGCAAAGCACTATGCTCTTTGATTTTCAAACTTATTAAACAAAGAATTCTGCTTCCAAATGTTTAAATTCTTGACATCCAGCTTACTAAGTGTTACTACCACGAATTGCTGTTTTATTAACAACTGTGTCATATCACCTATTTTTCCTTATCTGTAATGGGCCCAATGTTTGTAGGTTAACTTAATTGCCATCGTTCATAACCAATCTGTGGATCCCAACACTACCTTCGACTCCACAATGTGCCCAGAAGTATCAAGCCTTTGAATTCAAGCTTATTCCTAAATGGTTCTCTTTCTTAAATATTGCAGCCTCTTAGGCATAAAGAGGATAGTTTCCTTGAAAGAAACATGATATCATTGTTTTTTAGTATTCTCAGTTATTTCTACATCCATACCTATAAAAATTTGAGAAGACTACTGACATTGTATATTTTTAGAGGATAAGCTAATTTGCACTTTGGGTTCTTAAAAAAAAAGAAAAAAAAAAAAAAACCAATTAACAATAAATAGAAAGGAAAAAGAAGAAATTGTTTGATGAGCTTAGATTCTTTGTCGAATCCAATAGTGTCAAAAGAATCGGAACCAATGAAAGACATACACAGAACTTCTGTCGTCTACCCATGTAATGAAATACAGAACAAGAAACAAGAAATTAATGAACATCCATGACTGTGATAGCTTCCTGTCCTAATCCAGGAGTCGGGACAAAGCGAGCGATTCACCACAAAATAAGTTTTAGTATAAAATTCACTAAATTCCATTACTGTACTATGATGGAGTTTATAGATTTCAACAAATTTTTTCTTAACAACAAAAATATAAAAAACTCATGAAAATAAGAAGTTGAAATAGTAGCACAACCACATCTGCCACATCAGACACAGTATAAGATGAACATCAAGAAAACCACCAAGACACCCCAAGAAGTTCAGTTAAAACGATTCTCCCTGCAACCATGCATCAATGTCATAAACCATTAGCAAGCACGAGAACAAGATCATAATACGCAAAAATAAAGAAGAATGTCGCCAATATTCCAAGCCCACGAACCTCAGGAGGATACCCTAGATTATGAACCAGCTTTTTGATCGTCCCATCATACGCCAACGACTCGAACGTCTCCGGTTTGTACTGCGCCAGCGTGTAATCCATATCAAAACCCACCGCAATGATATTCTTCATATTCAACGATCTATTGCAGAAGATCTGCTTCCCCATTGCAATCCCCCGCCCCCATTCCGACGACGACCAAATGTGCCGATCTGGATCACAAAAACCGCTCTCAATCCCTGCCCCCTTCTCATCAATCCCCCTATCCTCCATCGGTATAGCCGCCGCCACTGATCGATTGCTCCCTGGTATAAATCTTGAAACCCCAAATAGTTACAAAAAGAAAAATCGAAATCGAGCAAAATCAAGGAGAGCAATAGAGAGGGAGACATCCGACCTCTTCTTGGAAGCGAAGAGGAGGAACAGTAGGGCCGGGAGGCGGAGCCGTGCGGCCTCGGACGGCAGACGACGGCGTGAGGAGAGGAGAGGACGGAGAGGCAAAGGGCGGCGACGGGCCTCTTGCTAATCCTCATCCTCGGCGGTTTAAATAGGCATCCGGGGAGCGGACAAGAGGAATCGGGTCCTCCGCCTCCCCCTCCCCCCCCTCCCCCTCCTTTCACTCGACTACCAGTTGGCGTCGAAGACATCCACTCCCGCTACCGCGGCATGCCTAGTGGCAGCAGTGGGAGGCCGCGAGGCGAGATACGATGGTCCCCGGGAACAAGTTCAGATGGGAATCATATGCCGATAGCCGGATGTACTCCACCGCACGTGTCGATACCCTTCTGCGGCAAGGCCCTGGGGGTTAACGTGTACCGCAGGTACATGATTCAGGGGAGGGGGAATGGCGGGGCAACGCCAACCGAATAACGGCTGGGGGGATCATTAGAGAAGCTTGCGAGGGAGGTCGGGGAGAAGAGAGGTATGGTGCCTCTCGGATTAACGTAAACACGACCTCCACTACGTGGACGTCGATCACTGACCGTAGGTTTGCGGTAGGGGGGGATGGTGTGGATGTCTTGGAGCTGAGGGATGGGTTAAGAAGCGGGTGTTTTTCCGGAATGACTCAGCGGATTGGGGTGAGGGATTAGCGGAGGGGAGCGAAGGGCTACGAGTTGAGGCCAGCGGTGAGCTGAGCTGGGCGGTGTGATTCCGTCGCTGGACCTTCTGATTCCTTTCCGGCGAATGAGCGAAACCAAGTTGTGGGAAGGAGGAAGGACGTCCATGTTAGATACCACCTCCTCTTGCGTCGAGAATCGGATGCGTTCATGTTTGCCGTAAAACTAATAAAACAGCCAATTTTTTAATGAATTGTGAGGCATCTCATCAACAAGCTGCTCTCTCTCTCTCTCTCTGTACCTGAGAAATTTTATTTTAAAATTTATATTCGTTTCATCATCTCAGCATCCGAATAAAAATGTTTTGGAGCTTTATCATTAAAAAAAAAAAAAAAAAAAAATGAATATTCTTCTATGGATAAGATTGATTATTTTGTTGGGTGAAAGAGACTGTGGCATCTTACCTTACCTTAACCCTTTTGGGGAGACCAACCAGTGGAAGCGCTTGTTTTCATCCATGTGGTGCACGAGGTTTAGATGCAATGGGATATAAAAAAAGGAGTTCTTTTACCTACTTGATATGGACCATTTATATGCATGAGTCTGCTAGCACGTTTCATGAATCACAAAGTCACTCTTTTTTTCTTTTTAGCTTTCCCTGTGGGACCAAATACCAAGCAATGTTTGTCTGCACGTGCGAGTAAGTTGTTGCATTCATTTTATTATTATTATTATTATTATATTTAGACACAATTTGCATAAGAATATTATAAAAAGTTTAAGAGAGAGAATTTAGAATCTTAAAAAGGTGGTGAAAGGTGGATGATAATAAATATATATATATATATATCTTGAATCCATCTCATCTCAACAATGGATGAACTTTTTTTTCATTTTGGACAGCAGTGTCTCAAACAAGAGTATCTTCTTTAAAGAATATTTTAAGATAGCAATGCCTCGGACAAGATTAAATTCTATTTAAAGGATTTCTAATTAGTTGTTTTCTACTTTAGCTTTAATTTATTTGAACCATTCATGTCTTAGCTATACCCTATCACTTTTCTTTTGGATGGTAAAGTTGGTTATAATCCATTTGTTGTTGAAAAGTATGGAGATAAGAATAGTTGATAAAAATTATTATTCTACTGAAAGATAATGTCTTTTTGTGATGGTAAGAGGTATTAAGGTGTTACTCAGATTTGCATAGTAAATTTTGTGATATAATTTATATTTAATGTGCTTTAATATTTTAAAGAGTCCTCGATTGTTCTAACAAGATTGCTGCATAAGAAAATACTTTAAATCATCTTAAAATTAATGTTCAACTAAAATATGATCTATATGTACCAAAAATAATTATTTTATTTTTAAAAAATAAATCTAAAGTAACATTTAAAAAGAGATCGTACCATGCATGCAAGAGAGAGTAGGTTGTAAAAAACATAAAAATAAATCTCTCAATTCTTTTTAAAAAACAAATCTTCCAATTTCTTTGTGTGTTTGTACAAAAAAAAGAAAAAAATTTAAAACTTATATCAAAATAATTTCTAGATAATATAAACTTGAGAAAAAGATTTACGCTATTATACAATGTTATTTTAGAACTTGATGGATCAAAAAGAGCTTAAATGTATTTTTAAAATGGTGTTATCATAAGGCCCACCTTTTGAAATAATTAAAAAAAATGAAATTATTTTATCTTTTTATATAGATTTATTATAAATTTTTTGAGGAATCTATGTAGACCAGTATAAGCTGGAAAAAAAAAAAAAAAGAAAAAAAAAAGGAAGCAAATGATAAAAGAAACCACCAACCTTTTGACATGTAATTAAAATATAGAAAAGGTAAAAATATAATATTACTTTCTCATTGCAGATGTCTTGTATTGTTTTATGCTTGAGCACATCGCATCAGCAAGTTAAGAGGAAATTTTTTTAACCCAGCTAGAGCAACAAAGGTTTATTATATCTTCAATAAATGTCTCACACTTATTAAACGCTTGCTCAAATTGCAAAATAGTAATTATTTCAGCTTTAGATATCCTACTCCATCATTACCATCATAAGTATTCAACATGAAAATGACCATTAATGCTATCATACTTATTCAACATGAAAATGACCATTAATGCATGCTTTAGGTTAAGTCGCACATTTTCCTCTTCTTATAGAAGTCATGTATCATTTTTGGAAAGCATTGACTTGTGTTTTTACACTCTGAGATGCCTTTTCATGGAGTGGAGTATAGCATACATTACATTCCCAAATGATTTGAAGACAAGATCTTCTCCAACTGTATGAGAATTCGAGAGGTCTGATTCCTAAACAAGAATTGCCGATCCAATACTTGAACAACTAGTGATTGAACAGAAGTGAGTGATACATGAAATGAAATGATCAAATTCTTTACAGTACAAACTTTATATTAAAGAATGTCGTGTATGTTTGAATGTTATCAAGTGTTTTATTTCGAACACGAACGACTTTTTGTCATCTATAATCCTCCAACAACAATCACCTAATAATTTTTTTTATTTTTTTATTATTTCATAATTATTTAGGCCTAAAAATAGAGCATAAAGTACCTTTCAAAATATGCATGATATTCTATAATATAAAGCACATATTATAGTGGAGCCACATAATTACCATTGCTTGCCTAAAGTGTAGCCCACTCAACCATGGTTTATCTTAGTATTAGTTAGACAAACTTCATTTAAAAATTAGGCCTCTCTCACCTTCCAATAAAGTAGAAAGAGTATGCATTCAAGTGTGTTAGTGAGATTAGTTAGATAAACTTTATACTTTATTCACGTTTTCTATCCACATTTTTTTTGCTTAGTGTTACCTTCGTTGCATGGCCATGCCAATCTATGGGTTATGGGTTTTAGCCTGGGGGGATACAATTCTTGCAATTAAACTCCATTACAATTCTCGTGTGGACAACAAATATTAAAATAGCTAGTGAAACTGGTGGGCAAAAAAGATAATTTATTTTGGATTTGAATCCATAAATCAAAAAACAACTAAGAACGATCTCTGAATAAAAGTAATAATATAAATAAATAACTCCTTATAACCATATCAATCTCATTCCAAAGCACAATGCGTATTAATTTTGATGGTCTGCAGTTATCTTTATGCTACTCTCAGAATATGTTTTGGTGAATTTATTGGAGGATAATTATAAGACAATGGTTACATGATATTTATTGTATGAAATTTGATTGTTCTTTTAGGAAAACTTAGGAAAAAGATTTATAACAAATATTAATGAATACAGTAAGAAATATGAAAGTTGCACCACTCTTCTGTTTAAAACCTCAACTATTGGAAATCAGCTATCTTAGCTTTATATTAACCAAAAAAAAAAAATCTAAGAATTAAAATAAACTCTTTAGAATTTTAATTTTGTTAAAGAATATAATAATTTATAAAATAATAAATTTATCTGTTCATATTACTGATTATAATATCTTCTGGCAATTGATTTAAAATAAAATTATCCTTCAATTCAATAATTTCACTATTAATTAATTGAGCCCAACAATCGGTCACTACAGAAGCCATGAGTGTAGAGATATTATATATATATTGAAGTGAGAGTAATCTGAAGTACTTATAAATGGCATCTAGAAGGTTGAAAGGAATTTGTCCCCGTGAAGCAGAGCACAAGGAAATTATTAAATAAATAATCAAAGGAATGAAATGACTAACAACCAACATTTAGGACAGAATCAACCACCACTTCAAAGAAAAAGAAAAGAGTGGAATCAATCACCGGTCCAACGAAACTAAAAACAAAGGCAATGAAAATTGGAGTAGAAGCCAACATATCCAGGGAAGAGATGGAAGGAAAAAAATAAGAAAGAATTTGCCATGAGGCAGGTCAACTTTCTCGATCAAAGGATCCAGTTTCCATTCGAATTTTGCTTCTAACCATCAAAAATGAATCACCTTAATTCTCTTGTTGCTTTGCGTGAGAAATGGTACTTGTTCTAAATCTTCTTTCACACGGGCTTAAATACCTTCTATATTGCACCCCCCCTTCTTCCGGGCTTAAAATCAGCTCAGTGAAAGCCATCAATCCTACTAATCCTTCAGACATGATGCCATCAACCAACTCTCCCTTCTGATATTGAACAATAGTTTCCCTGTGAAAATTGCCTCCATTGTGAAGATAGAACCATATCAACATTTATCTTGTGATGGATGAGGTTGGTTGCTTCTAATGAGGTATAGCCTCTTGGCTGGCCGCTAGCTGACCCAGTGGGGCTCCACTAAACCATCACATGGTAACATGCACCATTGGCAATGGCAATTGATCCATCTCTCAATGTAGAAACACATGGCTAATAAATCAATAGACAGTGCACAGCTGATCAAAAAGGACGTACATAACTTGTAGTAGATTGATAGGCCAATCACTCTTTATAGAAGGTGTGACTCAACAATTATAGAAGATGAACTCATCGTGATAGAACACATGGCACATAATTTGAGCAAGCTGTTTAATTTTGTCACCGGATACAGAAATTAACTATAAAAGGAAAGTTTACCTAAAGCCAAAGGATTTTTTTTTTTTGCTCACATCTCATCTTCCACTCTTCACTCTCTATTCTAAACTAACAAGACTACAAGGCTCACTCCTAACCATTATCTCCACTTCTCCTCAGTAACTTAAGCATTGAAAAGCCTTTGCTAGACAACCCTTAGCAATTATTACACTCTTTCTTTACCACTAAAGGAGTTCATTTAAGATACCTAGGAGGCATTTAGTTTATGAAATCTTTAAAGATTTTTAGTAATATTTTAGTGACAATATTAGATTCTTGCGTTTGATTCAGTATATTTAGAAATTGTTTTGACAATCAGATTGCTATAAAATGTAATAGTTTGATGGGCCTAAATAATATCACATTGTCGGTTGATGGGGATGTTCTTCTTATTTTTTCTCTATGTTATCCCACAATACCAAACATATTCGTGAGAGAGAAGGATATTAACGATGGAACGTCCTATGGGATGCAAGGATGATATAATTTTAATATTAATATAATAATATTATTTATATTATATATGAATACGTTGTTATGCTTTGATTTTTTTTTTAATTTAGAAAAGAAAGATTCTTTTAAAATTTAAACATATATTTTTTGTTTTTCATCTAGATTTGTGCTAATGTGTTTTGCCAATCAAATATGCCAAAACATGAGATATTTAGTAATTTATAAATCAATTATCATACAAACCAAATATTAATATTCTATAAGTTCAGCCATCTAAATTTTAGAAGTCAATGCGAAGCGCGCCCTTAACATTTCTCCGCGGCAGCCGCCCTCGTTTCAAAATTGTCGACCTTATCATCATCCTGTTGGCGCCTGGGTGCTATCAACTCATCCCCAGTGACATCAGTCTCCATCAGGGAGATGAGTTTTTTTTTTTTTTGGCATTCTTTAACTGATTACAGCGAAGAAGAAAGACTCGGTAATGGCGAATAAATCTGAACCTCCCCAGCGTTGGCTTGTATGAAGAGATGAACTTCTCTGGATTGCAACCAAACAAACTGAGAGCATGACCGGATGGGCTTTTGAGGGAAGCCCGGTTGGGCCGAGCCCGAACAACAGCCCAAACTCCCCAAAAACGGCGACGGATGGCCGCCATGGGAGGAGGACGGGGTGTCGATGTTCCCGTCTCCACGCCATTCGACCTCCCCCAAGACTTAATGATCTCCGAAGCAAACGGAGCCCTCTTGTTTCCGTAACGCCTCGTCGAGACGCGCTCCTACTCCTCGCCCTCCCCGTCCTCCCACCGACATCCCACCGCCGCCGCCGCCGCCGCCTTCTCGCTCGGCATCTGTACGCCTCTGACCGAAGCGGTGTGTTTATTTATCCACATATGAAGCGGGACCGAAGGAATGGCTGAGAGACCGGAAGAAGAAGAAGGCGGCCAGGTTCGTCTTGGCCCGGATCGAAGGCTCCCGCAAGATCGTCCGCAACGCTTTTCTCTTTAGTCTCTCTTACCTCTTCGATTTCACCCTCTTATCTTTTGGTCTAATTATTAGATTCTGAACAGGTCCGAAGACTTCTGCACTCGGAGGCCAGGGATTGCGTGTGGAGGTCTGAATTCGATCGTTTTACTTCTTTTAGTGGAAGAAAGTGGATAATTAATTATGAAATCTTGGAATTATTAGGCTGAAGTTCTGCTGTATGAACTGAATATGTTCGGTTAAATTAATGTTTTAAAATTCATGTCATGCAAGTGTGCATGTTCCGTTTGATCGTGAGGAATACTACTTCTTTGCTTGATGAAGGTGATATGGTGAAATTGGAATCGCAAGGTAGCTGAATCTGTCCATTTGTATTAATAGACATCATGAATTGCCAATGGTATATTGCAAGAAGAATCAAACTCACTAGTTATTAAGAAAGGATGGATTTCCTTGGTATGAAATGGATTGAATGAGATCATATGGCACCAGGGATGACATTAGCATCCCAGTGACCATAAACAATAGTTTATCATAAATCTGTTTCATGAATTATTTTATCCAATCCGATCTATGATTTCTCACATGCAATCTGATTAATTGCTATCCAAATTTATGTAAAATGTAGTTCTTGTGGCACTATTTGCAGAACTCATCTATTGCATTTGAAGCCATTCTTTAAGGCTTTCTATCATCATGCTATTTCAAGTTTATAATAGGTAGATGCAACTCAAGCAACGTATGTGTAATATTTTGGTCCAAGTTTTGCCTAAGTAGGACTGCCATTTTTTTTTTTTTGGATGATTTCTGATCCAACCTTTTGCAACATTGTATCTATAATTTTGTCAATGGTAATTAATATTGCCAAATATCAGAAAATTTTTGGTTTTATGGTAGAACTGCTCTAACAATCTTGATATTAAATTCATTAGTCATAAATTTTGGAAAATGGTGATTGAGTACAAATTAAGATATAACACAAAAATATTATAGAGTCGATTTGATTTTATCCTAGAAGGTCAACTATGAAAGCTATTTTTCTCCTTTCGAAGTTAATGGAGAAGTATAGAGAAAGAAAAAAGATCTTCATATATTTTTTATTAACTCAGATAAAACATATGTTAAAGTTCTTAAAACAGTTCTTTCAAAGGTGTTACAAAAGAAAGAGATTTTTGATATAATTAAGTACATATGATGGAGCGATTACTAGTATCAGAACTACTATTGGTAAAACTAGTTGGTTTTCAATCACAATATGTTGTGAGAATCACTATTTTATTCAATTATAGAATCAATTATTCATAAGAAAAGAAAGATTGGAGAGAATATTATCTATAGGATTAAAGCAGATTGAATAAAATAGTGAAATGTAACTGGGTTCAAGGTTTTAAATTTTATGGGATAGAGGTGTTCTTTTTTTATGGCACGAAACATCCTGCGTCCCATCTTGTCTCAATCTCTGATCCGGTCAAGCATCATAGTACTTGCTTTGAATGCTTTTTTTCTTAAAAAAATTACTTGTGAATCTTTAATATTTTATTAAATTTTTAAATATATTTAAACTTTAAAAATTATATCTTTATGATCGATTAGATCTATTTAAAATTGGCATTATAACATATTATGGCTGAGACAGGACGAGATGAGATGGTTGAAATCGATCTCGGAATCTCTTTAGAATGAGATGTCTTCGCCATTTTGGCCTCAATCCCATCAAAACTTGATTCATTGGTTGCAATGTTATATAACTATGAGATACCTACTAAGTTGAACGACAAATTTTATAGGATAGTTATACAACAACTATATTTTGTGATACACAATACCGGTCAATTAGAAAATAATGTGTAAATAAGATGAAAGTGAACGAAATGAAAATACTAAAATGGATATTTGATTATAGAAGAAAAGATAGAATAAAATATAAAGTCATCCATAAAAAGATAGAGGTAGCACTAATTGAAGACCAATTGAGAAAAAGATGGCTTTGATAATTTGGACATATATAACGTAGGTTGAGAGATATACTAGTATGAGGCAGTGAATTGACATATGTATAGGAAAAGAAGGGTAGAAGTATACTAAAAATCACATAGGAAGAAGTAGAAATGAAGGATTTGATATTTCTAAATCTTACAAAAAGGATGGCCCTAAACCATGTAAAATTGAGGAAAAGGATTCATATAGCTAACTATAATTAGTTTGGGATTAAGGCTTAGTACTTGTTATTGTTCTTGTTGTGATTAATATGGCCAAATAATTTTATCGAGTGAAACTTGAACCATTGCTTTTAATTAATCATTTCAAAATGTGTTTTGCATGCCTTCATAGTCATAGAAGTTGATGATTTGAGTTGAGTACCGTATATTGTGGGAGCCAAGCATTATATTGAGCTTTAGGATGAACTTACGGTCTGATAATCTGGCATGTTCTTGTACATCTCTTTGTCAAATTGTATGATAATAAATGTCATCTTTAATTTGCTGCCGTAGCAGATCACTTTCCTTGGTTGGCAGTGTCATTGACAGCAGCAACATTGAGCTCATAGCTAATAGTATGTCATATTGCCAAATGTATAATAACACGTCACTTTTCTGCTTCCAAGTAGTCAGTCATCTATGGTCCAATCAGGATCAAATTAGCACTAACAAGCATGCTTTACTCTGCCAGAACTTGGCTTGTCAAAAACACCAGCATCATCAGATGAGTTCACTTGGATAGAAGTTAAATTTAAATCTTTTGATGATCAATTTTAATCCTTATAGTCCATCTAAGTTTTTCTGGTATTCTACACATGCATACTGAATTCAGTGTTCGATCATTCACTTCCCTCCTCTTGTGATCCCTCTCATGTTACAAGTTGTTTTCTTAAAGAGTGTCCTGGCTTGGAATTTTTAGTCTGCTTATGGTTTAGTTCTAAATTTTCTGCCTTAACAAGTGAGGATGGATTCATACAAATAAACTAAACCTTTTCTGTGCTGCAGACAAAAGGTGAAAGGCAGGCTAATGGATACAATTTCTTCACTTGATAAATTTGAGCAGGGCATTAAGGACTGCTTAGGTGTCTGATTGTTACCCATTTAATACCCATCTTTGGTGCCTTGAGTGTTCAGGTATTTGTTTTCTGACAGGGGTCAACTTTGTAAAGTTTGACGATTTGGTGCATGGTGCTAGCTGCACCAAATCTGTTTCTCCATCAGACCTAATCTACTCTGGCTTCTCCACTAAGCAATCTCAATATGCTCAAGTTAGTCTTGTTTAATTCTTTATTTTATTTTACTTTATTTTGTTCTTAGCAAATTTATGATGGGAAATGACGTGTCTATTTTTTGTTAAAATTTTCATATATGATTTTACTCTTTATTCTGATGAATGATGAAGTTTTGTTGAAGACATCTTGTCTCTGCTGTGCTTTAAGTCAAAAGTATCAAGAAGATTGTTTTGGCAACCATCTTTTTGGAAGATATTGTAATTAATTTGGCTTGCATGCTAGTTGTTCAACATTATGCCTTTTGGATTCCTGTTTTATTAGCATGTGACATTGCTTTTTCTCTTCATTTCATCATGACAAGAGATTGTGTATCAATTAAAGAGCCACAAACTATATTTTTAATTGGATGAGAGGTTAACATGTGTGGAATACAAGTTGGTAATTCTTTCATATTACAAAGAAACCTTCAAATTTAAGGAGACCTTATGTAAGGATGGATGTACAAAACTGTGTTAGATGTTGAATTCCTTCTCTGTTTATCAGTGGCACATTTTCTTGATCTTGTACGGTTCTACTGTTGAGCTGATGGGGCACCTCGTAAATGAGCTACAACAAAGATTCATGCTAAATGGTCTTAAACAATAGTGTAGCTGCAACTTTCCTCAGTAATGCTTGTTGCAAAGGCATTCTATTGAATCATGAGCTGGGGCTTTGGCCCCCCACAGGGCCGCAATGGATTAGACAAGCGTGAGAAAAGAACAAAAGATACACAAAAGAACTTAATTTGCCTTGCTCTTGGAATATCATTATTTTAACTGATTGAACTATCAATATATCATAAACTGTGATAAGGGATTAGGGGGAAGGATCAAGACAGCATGCTCACAAATGAAATTGATATAAAGCTAACAATACTAGCAGTGCACGTGTTATCATAGTTCTGATTGAGCTGGGATGTGGTGATAAGGTTATGATTACAATACTTAATTGATGTAAAGATCATGTTGGACTAATATTCATGGTAATTGACTCCAAGGTTCCCTCCATTGCTTTGAGCAAGTTCCTTGCTGTCATGCCTGAAGAGACTTCTAGGTTAGCTTGTTTCAATTTTTTCTGATTGTTTTTTGTTGTATTTTTGTTTCACTAACCACAGATATAATCCTGGAATTAAATTTAAATTAGAAAAAAATTTAAAAAGCTTAGATAGTGCTACGTGCTACAGCATAAGAACCAAATATTAAGAACAATATGAAAATATTCTTGATTAAATTCTCAATGAACTATGTCACACTGAAGAAAGAAGTCATCTTTAGTGTCTAAAAATAAGAGCTCTGCTGCCAAACATAACCATTACAATTTCTTCCTGCTGAGGTGAGATGAAGAATTGAAATCCTAGTGATAGTATATTGAACACATAAGGATATTTGACTTGAAAATTCTGCCTTTCACAGGAATTACTAGAAGGAATGAAGGATACCTATTTCTACTAATATCTTGAATCGTATATGTATCTTATAAATTAATCCTACCTTGATCTCCTATGATGCAGTCTGTTTTGGAAATCCTGAGGCTTCCACGAGGTACAAACGGCGACAAGGTGTTCCATCCTCTGGATGGATCTGTAGGGATCTGGGCAAGTTCCTTAGCTTGTTGAACAGGTTCTGGGGGTCATGCAACAACCCAAAATGGGCATCAGGATCACCTATCTGTGAAAGCTTGACATTGGAAAACCCAAGAGTAGGCAGCAGATGATCGGGCCAATCACTGTAAAACTGGAAGGTGGAATGGCATAGAGAGACAGAGCATTTGTTCATAAAGTCCGCAAGGAGAACGGTAGGAGTCACCTTACAGTTGGCAGCTATAGACTGAAGGACTTGCATGGCTTGGAGATGAGGAAGGTAATAGAGGATGCCTTCGAGCACCCATACCGTGTTTCTCTCAGGAACAAAACCAGATCTCTGGAGCTTCTCAAGCCAGTCACCATCTCTAATGTTGGCAGCCACTCTGATCAAAGACTTTGCTGTCATCGTAATTTGCTGTTGCTCTGCAGATCTTATTGCTTCTTGTATAAGAGCGGCTTTCATTTGCAAGAGCTCAGGGAAGTCTACTTCAAAGACATTGCATTCCTTCAGGCAGGTAAGGCGGTAGGCTCTTGCATCCATTCCTGAAAAGGTAACCACTCATTCAAATTTCTAAATGTCATGGTTTTATGCATTCAAATTTCTATGTCATGGTATTATGCATTGAATGCAGTGGAAGGAAGGAAGAAAGTTTAGAGAACAATCACTGACCTGCACCTAGAAGAACCACCTGAGCTCTTCCACCTTCAAAGGAGTTGATCGCAGCTTCGATCCTGGAATCAAACCACAAGGTTCGGACTGCTAAGATCACACCTGAGACTTCACGAGCATTACTGAGCTGGTCTTTCCTCATCTTCTCATAAAAGCTTTGGAGGAAGCTCTCCCCTGCGAGGATTCCGGCCACCGGATCATGGATCACATGGTTCCACAGGGCTCGTCCAGCTGCAGTCTGGCATGCTGAGCGTTGGAGTGGATCCCATTCACGGTCAATGGCCGCATGCAGCGATCGAACTGTCTCAGACTTGAGCAGCTCTGGTAACTTGAGCTCCTCTGGCCATGCCGAGTTCACTGCTGTGCCCCGAAGTCTTTCTTCTTCTGACATGATCTGGAGGGGGACTTCAAATGCCGTGTAGCAGGGGAGATGGGAGAAGAAGAAGAAGAAGCATGACTTGAACTCGGGTGCTGGCTTTTGTTAGGAGGAGCTAGAATAGATAAGAAAAAGAGAGCCACACACCGATGCTTCAAATTTTGAAAACAAAATCCCACCCTTTGTTTTTGGGAGAAGGAGAAGGTTACACGGTGGTGCATGCTGCGGTTGGATATGTTGCACTTGAGATAGGACTGGGGGACTGCAATCAATCTGGACCACCCACTAGTTGGTCTCCATCTCCTTGCTTGGAGATTTTCATTTGATTTAGTGTGATTTTCTTCGAACCATCTCCTCACTGGAGGCATCATGATATGGTTACATCAAGTGCTTTACCAAAAAAGAAGGGAAGCTCTCTTTGAAAGCTTCATTTGGTGCTGTATTTTGCTCTGATCCAATTGTCGGCCCCATGCCAAACCTATGGCTGACCTGGGAATGCAACTCATTGCATATGATGCTTAAAGAATTAACAAGAAGTGAAATCTGGAGCAAAGGAAGTAACAGGGCATGATCGGTGGTTGAGTTTGGTGCTTCCTTAAGGATTACAAAGGGATCTTGCTCTCTGATGGTGCAAAAAGGAACGTTGATGATGTGTGTGTATGCTGGCTATGAGAGTGCCTGCTGTGGCCCAGGTACAATTGGGCCCCATGTTTGCTTTTGCTCACGAGTAGGCCTTCTGCTTTCAAAAAGACGAGAAAGGCTGAGAGGGTAAGGCATTGGATGGCTTTTGTACCGAAGCTTGACAAATGATCGTTCTGTTGACGACGAGTTGGCTTCAGCCTATCTCAGAAGACCCTTCAACTTGGATTGAAAGGTTGAGGCCACGCCAAAGTTATGCCCTCAGAAGATCCTTTAACCTGGTTAGAATAATAACAAATAGAATCTAAACTTAATCTATTTATTAATTATGTCAAAAATTTAAGTTCAAACCCATCCTTTATGTTATATAGGTTACACACGATCCATGTAATTTATTAAATAACCATGTTGTGTTGGGTTAACAGGAATGAATGATTTATGTAATTTATGTAGCTCATAATTTATATTTATCATAAAATAATTATATATTCAAAATTATAACTAAAGCATCAATATTTTTTTTTTATTTAAAGAAAAAAAAAGGATAAATATAAAACTCTTACATAAGTATATAATCACCGTCACAAGCATTTGTTAGCTCATATTTGCATCAAAGTGTTAGATAACTATATATTTTTTTAATACAATAATAAATATGGATTCACCTATCATAATTTTAATTATCTTTAGTTTATTTCTATTCAATCGTTAGATTTTATTTGATAATAAAATAATAATTAATTTGAATAAATAGATCTGATGGGTTATATCAAAATTAGCTTAGACTGAGTTATATAAATTAATCTATTTAAAAATGAAATTAATTTTAGATTAATGGGTCATCCGACACCTCCGAACCCTTGTCTCTCTAATCTCTATGTTTTCTTCTATTTTTATTGTTGACCCGAAACAATGCCACATTAAACGAAAGAAAACCACTATTCCTACGGCCTTTAACCGTGCTCCGATGCCTGAACTTGTCGGCTTTGTTGGTGTTTTGTTTCCAACACAGCCACTGATCTCTCTCCACCAAAGGCCATAGTGATCCAATGGGAATGAGTCCGTATCGAAATCACCGAGCTCTATTAGATCGTCTAAGGCTCCATGACCCTAGAGCCAGCGAAGCAATGGCCGAGGTTCGGTTGGGGCGGAGAGCCAAGCGCCCCGGTCTCCTCCCAGCGGAGTAGTTTTGAAATGAATCCTGTCAAGATATATCCGTATGTGTGTGATTCCTTGTCCATCATTTAGCATTCATTTTTGCTATTTGTAATCTCACACCTTCTTCTTTCCCCACCTCTTAGTTTCCAACGAGTTCCACGAAACTGATATGCTCTTTCGCCGCTTAATCTTTGCAGTGATATAAAATTATTGGTTCACATGGTGGAGTTAACCTTTGCAGATGGACCAAGTCATTGGTCATGGGGGCTCTTACAAGTATTCATTTTATGCACGGAGAGTCATAGGTGATGATTGGTGTTTGTCAACTTCATCCCATATATGTTTTAATATATTTTTTTTTCTCGTAATTAATGCGTTTAATGTGCAGTGATTTCTGTGAAGCTCAAGAATGAATGTGATTTTTCATATCTGGTAGCTAATTTCTTTTTGAATTGATTTTTGCATAAAACTGTTATCAAGTAAGGGCAGGGTTAAAAATCTTTTATTTAAATAAATAGTGCTTATTCAATGAATTTTGTAGCATTTCTTAAGGGAGCAAACAGTCAAATGCTTGCAAATGTAGATGAAAGCAGTCCTTGCAGGTTCATTCAAATTGAAATTGAAGTTTGTATCATACAATGAGCAGTGGTAGATGTGGAGTGCTCAATGGATGTGGGCATGCTTTTGGATGTAAATAAATTAGTTATACTAGAGACCTTTTGTATGGTTATGATTAATATTTTAAATCCTGTAGGATGTGACAGCTCTGGTTTTCTGTAGAATGAGATCCATTACCGTCCTATCTCATCCTGACGATCGGGATATGAGATGTCCGAAGCTGTGCTAATTAGAACACTCGGACTATAACAGGACGATCTTGTTCCAACATTTAGGATAATAACTCATCTTAGCATCTCATAGGATATCCCATCGAGATTCAAAACTATGATTGCGATCGTTAGCGGATGAAATCTTTAGGTGCTGCATCTTCTTGAAATTTTTCTTAAGCACTTTGATGCTAATTCTTAAGGGGCCATTGCTTGTTGTAGTGGTTAAAGGCTCGGGCTGACAAGCACAATGCCATGGGTTTGAGTCCCAGGGCACCCATATTGTGCAAAAAAAAAATGCCAAAGGTATGTCCCTAGTTTGCCCCTCACAGGACCTCAAATGGCCTTACTTTGATTCTGATGCTTTTTGGAGCATATTTACTATTCTCTTAGAAATGTATATGCCAAATAACTAAGTTCTGCTGTTACTTATTAATATGGCCGGTGCATAAAATTGTCCCACTATCATGGAGCTTGGTTTATGTGATACTGAAGTTATGAGGTATAGTGTTGGAGAAAGATTATCAACCACAGCAAATTTTGACAACCAAAATTGGCATTCTTTAGAGTGTTAATCATGCATGGTAACATGGTCTCAATCAAAGCATTTCGCTGTTTAAAGGATTTTTATGTATTCATTGCTGGCTTTGGCAAGGGGAAAAACTAAGTTTCCCTTGATGATCTCTTTTCTGATTTTATTTAAGAGATGGATATAATATAAGGTTGTCATAGTTATTGATCCATGATAAAAGTAGAAGAGAGTGTGTATGGGGCATATCAATGTTTGTTACCTTGCTTTTTAGAATAGATGTTCTTAGGAAGAATCATCGGGTATCAACTGGAACTAATGGCCTAGAAATATTGAAGGGGATTGGTTATGCAATCTTGGCTTCGTTATAATAAAAACCAGAAAATAGATGAAGATATTCCCTAGAGTTGAGTGGGTGAAGTAGATGATTTTTTTTTTTTTTTTTAACTATTTTGTATATTTTAGTAATTCTGGTTGACAGTTGTATATATTAGAATGTTTTCTGTAAGTTTTCCCATTTAATTCTGAATTCTCTGAATTTATTTGATTCTTTCATGAAACAGGTGCATGGAAGCAAACCCTAGTTTGGCCTGAGCAAATCAGTGTGTTTTTTGTTGGAGGCATCATACAAATCCTGTTGGAAAGAGCTAGCAGTGGAAGATGGGTGATCCTTTAGCGATTGTAAATGCTGCTGTAGACCAGCATACCAAAATGATCGAGCAAATGAAAGGTGTCCCAGGTGTGTGTTTATTTGAATCGTTCTTGTTCTTTTAAGCCATGAAGACATCCTTGCATCACTCAAAAACTCATCGGTAGTGTGCCATTCAATATTTTAAGCTGCTTGTGTTGTGTCCAGCTGGCTATATCTGGTAATTGCGGATAGTTTTGGCAGTGTCAATATTTTTACTTCTATCTGTTGTAGTCTAAGTTACATTCTTTAAGCATGACTTGGATATTGGTTTCGTAGGATATATGTGAATGGTATAAGCTGATCCAGTAAACTGATGCCCTCTCCTATAGCTCTTGAACCGTACAATATGTATCCATATTTTTTTTAAAAAAAAAAGATTTTATTCACCTTAGTGTTGTAATAGCACCTTGTACATGTCTTCATCCATCTATTCTATGTTGCTTTAAATTATTTTTTATTTCAAAATTTCCTCAATTTTAGGGAGCATTTTATTGTGAGTATCCGTCCAATCAGTAATGAATCTTTTACTTTGATGCTCCTGAAAGTGCTTGCTTATGCAGCTTTCTTGGTCATGTGGGCAATATGTTGCTTGTCTATTCCATTCTTAATTTTGGTGCTTTATATATATATATATATATATATATACAGAGAGAGAGAGAGAGAGAGAGAGATGGACTGGCCTGGTTTATTAACATATAAGAGTCATGCTAAACAAACCCTAATTTTTATTTGTAAGAAGGACATGCTCCTAAGTAACTCTTCGAAAGCATCCAGCTACAAAACTTCTGATATCCAAGTCTTGTTCAGCAGGAGTTTCTTCAGTTACTCTTATTGTTTCTCTTCCTCATGGGTTCTTGCACACTTTCCAACTTCTTTCAACAAAAACTTGATCTGCTTTGTTCTTTCCCAGTATCAAAATACTGAGCAAATTCCTGATCTTTGATGCTCCATGAGTTTTAAAGTGGAATCAAACATGTTGGTTGTGCATGGTTCTACATTTAGCACACATGTATTATATGTTACGTGCGAATATTGTGCATGAGACTCACTCAAATATCATTCTAAATATTGGGTTTTCTTCTCTCCATTAGTTTATCATTTACATTTATCCTGGTGCTTGCCGCTAAATTTTTGTATTAACAATTGTGAAGTCCCAGGTATTTTTTTTGATAATATCTCTGTTGTGTTGTTGTCAATGGGATAAGTTTCTAGGCATTGGGGGGATCATTTACCGTTCATGCATGCAATAAATTATTTTGTGCTTATCGTTGTCATGCAGTTGTGTTGCACATCAGTTTTTTCATGTATGCGTAGTCAAATATGATTTGGAGCCTGGTTTAATCGTATTTACTGCCTGCAAGTAGTGTTAAGTTATTAAATTGCCTTACATAGTTATGTTTGCCGTACATATTATCTTAAGTTCATGTAGATTCTGTTACAATTAGGAATCCAGTCTTTGCTGATGAGTTTTGCAGTCTGAAGAATTCTGAAATATCACCCTTCCCTTCTTTCTGTGATCACCACCCATCCATTTTTGCCATCACTAATTTTTTTCAAGCATTTTGTGGAACGCTTAGCTGGCACTGCAACAACAATTGGTGAACATTGGTGGTTAATGCTGTCATCATTCATTTCCTATTCCCCCACTCCCCCATGCACATGTGCACAAAAATGAAATAAAAAGCACAAAAAAAAGAGAACCTCAGCAGAAAAGAAAGCCTTCTTGAATATTCCACTGCAACCACCTTGTTTGGACTTTTAAGATGACAGCAGGTACACTTGTTTTGTTCTCATGTCTATATTTCTTCGTAGTTCTGTATTATAAATGCGATCCAATCTCATTGGGATTTGCGGTTGGGGGGAGATTAAGCTGATCAAGTGCCCTTTTTCTCTTATGTCATTTTCCTAAGTTTTGGCAGGACTCATTAAAAGCTTTGCATGACAAAGAACAGGGAACAACTTACTTATTAAGGGTGGAATGTGGAAGATATTGTGGCATATGCAAATTTGCTGGGCATTGGAAAACCAGATTTAGTTGAAATCAAAGGCGTCACATAATATGGCTCGTGAGTTTTTTTTTATTATTATTTTTAAATACATATAACAAAACAAATTAATTGGATGGCTTATAATTCTTAATGCTTATTGTTGCTTCATTATCATATTTCTGTCACTTCAAAATTGATGATGGAGAATATGAGGTTGTTTGTGAGCATGTCCACTTCTTCTGTGTTCTTCTTTGCAAAAGTTAACAAAAGGTCAGGAGTCAATCAATGGTATGCTTAGATAGATTAACAACAGTTCCATGAGCTGGTAGATTCATCCAACCCCTACAGATTTTGTTGTTTGACAATGATCAACCCGGTCTGACAAAGCTTCATTGAAACATAGCTTTCTTCTGGCAAGCCTTTTAACAGTGAAGATTACATGGCCCTGACACCTTCCTGGGCTGTCTATGGTGCTGAGGAAGGTAGGTTTCCTCCAGATCAGTCTCCTTGTAAAAAAGAGAGGCGCCATGGAACTGCAGGCATTAGAGGTAAGCCGGTGGCTCCCTAAATGGTAATGTTTTAAATCTCATAGAATGAGACTGCTCTGATTTTTTTATAAAATGAGATGATGGTGTCCCACCCGTCCCACAGATAAGGGGTGTCTCAAGGTGCCTTCATTGAAATGTTGGGATGGTGGCGGAAACTGGGACATGGATGTCCTGCCGGGACCTACTAAATGGCACCAGACGTTTCGTTGGGACATGCAAGCAATGTTTCTCAAGCAAACTAGCGATCAGCAAGATCCACCACCTGGAATGCTTGTACTGTTCCATCAAGGTACCGATTCTTTTTGTAAATTATGTGTACAAAATATCTTTTTTCCACTCTAGATGATAATATAATCGAAACCACTTTTGCATTTACCAGCTCTCTGAAGAGGATTTTAATCAAATTCAAGGATAAAAGGAGGATCGAAAGATGCATCAATTGGCCAAAACCTCTTTAGTCCAAAATACGGACTCATTGGTGAGAGCAGACTCATTGCTGCTGGAAAGCATAGGGAGACTGTTTACCCTTGCCTGTTCCAAAAGATGTTCTGGGAGAAAGGGGCCATAAACCCATTGCTTAGAACGCAGGTGTTGTATGTGGAATCACTCTCTTTTGTGCTATAAAGGTGGATTCTGATGGCTATCCGCTACCTTGCAATCCTTTATTATTATTATTATTATTATTATTATTATTATTTATATCTAAATACCAAGTGAAAGGGCCATAGTGTTCGTGTTGTAATGGGGACCATTTGGGACCGACAAACAAAGTACCGTATCTTTTGACCTATTTGCGGCAGTTTCTTTTAGTGCTGTAGGCCAAAGCATGTGCTTCAGAGTCCAGTGTACTCCTACTGTTGAAAAATAAATTACTTAATTCATTAAAGTATAGTAACTCATTCAGTAGTTATCAACATCAAGTTGCTTGTTGAATGACTTTACACAGACAAATGAGTTATGTGGCTGCTACTGTTAAAGTTACCATACTTTGATGTGCTTTATTTATAATTTCTCTCTCTCTCTCTCTCTCTCTCTCTCTCTCTCTCCCTATCAGGATGTTTAATAAAAACTTCACAGCTGATTTCATATAATTCTAAACTGGATTTGGTAACCCCCATATTTGGAGGTTGGCTTTATAAACCTCGTTCACGAAGCATTCTTATGAGCAGTTGTTAGAAGCTACGTTGGATTTTTTGTTTTAGTTTTTTATTTATTCTTATGATTGCCACTAGATGCTTGATGGATGGTGTTATTTTCTATCCTTTAATCAAGTGGTCGGTGGTTACCATGGACTGTTGCCTTCACTCTCGATTAAAAAACTCCGGTTCCACGATTTCTGGCTCGGTCTTTCTAGGTCTAGCCCTAGTCTAGGTTGGCCCGGTCAAGATAGGATAAGGTGGGTAGGTTTAGAACCCCTCCCATTCCTAAAAATGAAAAAAAAATAATAATAAAAAAAAAACCAATTTGGGTAACAATTGTTGCCACGTGGATAAAGTGCTGTGCAAATTTAAGCACTACCACGCGCCTTATTTAAGACACATATCATTGCGATACAATTGAATATGCTCGGCACTCTATGGTACAAAGTTTTTACTGGTACAGTTGAAAAATAAATCATGGATGCGTGATAGCCATCCTTATTTGAAATAGAATATGTGGCGGTCATCCAAACATGGATAAGGAATAAAGATTTTATTGATATAGTTGAAAAATAAATCATGGATAAGGGCTAGCTGTCATTATTTAAGATAGAATATGTGGCGGTCATCCAAACATGCCCAACAATTTATAGTACAAAGCTTTTACTGATACTGTTAAAAAATGAACTTTTACTATTACAATTAAAAAATGAATGATGGATGAGAGGTAGATGTCTTTGTCCGAATAGAACATGTGGGCGGTCATCCAAATATTTTCAGCGCTCTACGGTACAAAGCTTTTACTGATACAATTGAAAAATAAACCTTTTTTGCTACAGTTAAAAGATGGCTACAGTTAAAAGATGAATCATGAGCGAGATGACCGCGAGATTCAAATATGTTCGAAACTCTATAGTACAAAGGTTTTACTGTAGAGGATTCCTTTGCTTTTGGAATTGGTTAGTAGTGGTTGCCTCAAAATGGTCTTGTAATCTCAAGGCAATGGCCTCCATAGTTCAGCTTGGAGAAGCACCATTGCACAGATGCTGACTCACTCGACGTTTAAAAATTAAAATCCCCGTTGGCTGAAGCAGGTCGGTGGTCCATATCCGAAGTAAATAGACCCTTCTTGCCCAATCGCCTTTTCCAAACGTCCAGCCACTGCATTATTGAATGGAAGAGCGACAATGAATGAACCACGTCAGGGACCACCAACACGATGTTTCCAAAAAGCCTCAATTCATGGGCCTGTTGGCGAACCTTTTGCCTTCGTCGATGCGTCATGTATGATGTTGCCGGAACAGTAACTATTTCTCTGTGAATCGTTTCAGAAGTACGACCTCAAATGCCGAAGTATCACTGGTCCTTGTTGCACCTCAATCTAATACTTAATTAAATTTTATGATTACATATAGATTACTATTGTCTAATTTAAGTACTGTCAAATTGCACAAACGATGAATGGAGAAGAAGATGGCTTCCCAGGCTCAACTAATTCCATCATTAAAAAAAAAAAAATCAATCACTTTTTCAAGTATATTGAGATGATTTCAAAGATTAAAAGGATTGAGGAGAAAATCGAGCGGAATTGCTATTGTTTCCCATATGATAATTTAATATAATATTTTAAACTAGATAAGTGTTATTTGATTGCGCTTAAACTACGTAATAGTAATCATCGTTTCATCCTAAATTTTATTTCAAGTTTAATGTTTTAGTCCCTATAGAATCACTGTACTGCTGTCATCTCCTGCGGATACTTTCCTGCAAGAAAGCAGAGCCCACGAGCATGAAGTCCTAGCATTTTGTAGCCTGGACCTCTATGTTGTGAAACAATATCCTAAGGTTATCTTCTTATTTTGGTTAGAATATTCAAAGGACTAGCCAACCAAATGGTGGTAATAACCTGGACCTCTATGTTCTGAAACAATATCCTATGGTGCTTTCATAGCGTCCGCGAGCATGAAGTCCTTTTGTCTCTGCCTGTTTTGCTCTGAAGCAATCTCCCAAAGAGTTGGATGCAATGTCCGCGGGCGCGAAGTCCTTGGTCTGTTATGCGCTTCATGGTTTGCCTTTCTATGCTCATGAGAATAACTAGAGTCATCTGTGAATCAAAGGTGCTACAGATTGCCACACTGGATCTATGTCGACTTAAAAGTACCCTACTAGCCAAACCAAATAGGACCTAATTTGTACGGAGAATATCTACTAGAGAAAGCATACCGTAAGCCTTGTAAATTTGGCATGTCTGAAAGTTTTCTCCTAGAACATTTGCAGCTAAACCTCGTGAATAATAGCTTCTCCCATTTAAAGATTTTAGATATCTAACTTACTATTTTATGATGCAGTATAGAATATAACTAGCAAATGCTATGATCAATAGAATCATGCCAAATATTATAGAAGCTAGTGAATTTGTAAATGAAGATTCGGATTTTTTTTTTCTTCTATCATGCGAGCAAATGTGCAAACAAATGAAATTTAAATATTTTTATTAATTTTTTTTTAAAATTTTTTACTAGATAGATTATCGAATTTTAACTAAATTTTTATATTAATATCCGAATAATTTTATTACATTTTTTTATTATCAAATATATTTTTTAAATATAATTTGTATCAAATTTAATGAACGAATGAGGTTTAAAATTGTGAACTATAAATTTTTAAAATTTATTATAAAAATTAACTTTTAAGATATTATTAAAAATTTATTTTTTAATAAAATTTTTTTTATCAATAAAAAAATTTAATTAAAATTATTTTATTTTATTTTTTTTATATTTGGCCTTTGAATTTAATTTTGAAAGATTAATTTTTATTTTTCACGCTGCATCATATTTTTAATATAATGTTTTTAGAGGAGAATATTTTACTTGCAGGTCTTCACGTGAGATCATGTCAACGCCTACAGCTGCCAGCCCTTTTCTTTGTTTAAAAAAAAGAAAAAAACAATAAACGTAAGGCCCCTAAAGCTTGCATTAAGGCTGTATAATATTCTAATGATGCAATCCTCCATCACAACGCATCCATTACGGTAGCTTGACGCGGCGGTCTAATCAATTGATTGACTCGTTCTAATCGGCAATCCTATTCCTGAGTTGTTCCAAAAAAAAAAAAAAAAAAAAAAAAAAAGAGAAATTAATGTTCGATGCGATACTTGGCAGCCACCACGCGAGTAGGACCCGTTCAGGAGCGCTCGCAGGGCTGGCTGGCCCCAATCGAGACTCCCTCCATTGAAGTGAGTCTCGACCAAGACCCGGAATCCATTCAATTAACGCGTCGAATTGCATCAATTTATAAAGCAAAAGTCTCGAGCAAACAAAAGAGAACTCCGAGCACTGCATTCAACGTATACGAATCTATACGAGTATAAAATTCATATTCGCTTTTCAGAGGTTCCAGTTTCACCCCCCACCCCCCCCCCCCCCCCCCCCCACCCCCAACCCCTTCACAAACACAAAGCGATAAAAGTTCTACATTTCCGAACTACCATCATCAAAGGCCAAAGCAAGCAAACATCTATAATTCCAAAACAAAGACTAGTAGAAGCTAAACAGACGCATCAGAGAGATTAGTAAACAGAGGACGAAGCGATGGCAACGGATGGATTCGTTCAAGTGCTCTTACGAGGCTGTTGGCTTTTCCTCCTCGTTCTGCTGCTCCTTGGCTTCTCTTCTGCCTCCTCCTCCTGCTGCTGCTGCTGCTGTTGCTGGGACTGGGACTGGGACTGGGACTGCTCCGCTGCCGCGGCCTCGTCCTCCTCATCCTCCTCTTGTTCTTCCTTAACAGCAGAGGAGGAAGCTCCGGGCTTGTCCTTCTCGTCCCCTTCCTCCTCTTCTTCCTTCTGCTCTTCCTCCGCCACCACTTTCCGCGGCCGGCCCCGACCTCGCTTCCTCGGACGCTCCGTTGAACCTGCTGCAGTCCGTTCCGCCGATGCTTCCCCCCCGCCGCTGCTGCTGCCGACGATCGATGAGGTCGATCTTTTCTTGGGTTTCTTCTTCCCCATATCCGATCAAAACTCCACTCTTCCTCCTCTCTATCTTCCTCAAAGAACCCCAAATCAAAACCCGATAAAATAGACGAAATCGATCAAACAGCAAGGCTAATATCTTGCCCAACTTACAAAACCAATCAAACAATCAATCAATACCCTCATCATTGAAACCCTTTCAATCTCGCTATCAATAGGCCAAATCTAATCCCCAAAAGATCTAAAAGCTTGTCTGAGAGCACCCAGTCTCTCTTTAATACTAGACCTTGGGGGTATAAAGAGAGAGAGAGAGAGAGAGAGAGGGAGGGAGGGAGGGAGGGAGGGAGGAGAGGAAGAGACGGAGAGAAGGGGGAGGCACGAGGACGGGGTAGAAAGGGATGGGGAGAGCACTATAAGGAATTATCACGGCGACAGCTAATCTCTGGTAAAAAGAATTAAAAATAACAACCAAGCGACTGAGCCACAGTGAGTCCATGGAGTATTTTTTTAAAAAAATACTAAATGGAGGGTACGAGCGTACCCTTCTGGGCGTATCGATCCTTTCCCACGTCACCGCTGCATGGCCCTTCGACTGGCAGCGAGCGTGGGCATCACATGGTCCGCGTCCACGGCTGCTGCATTCAGCGAAGCAGAGCGTAACGGGAAAAGGAGGGCTTTTTCCCGTCAAACTGGCAGTGGGTTCGGGAGCCACAGAGCGCTCTCGCGCTGCTGGAATGGAAGGGTGGTCCAGACCGGAACAGCCCATGTGAATTGGTGGCGGATTTGTTCCTATCATCCCAGTTGCAAGGTTCGGGCTTTTTCTTATTTGGATGACAGGCTTCGCAATTAAAAAATTCAAAAAAAAAAAAAAAACGTTGTTTGTTTCCTGCATTGAAATGATACGAGAATATGAATATGGGTGGGATTCATCAAAAAAAAAAAAAAAAGGTTGAATCATGGTTTACATGTCCGCAATTAATTTTGTCAAAGGAATGAATTATGTCTCCACTTGAATGATAGAATTTTTTTTTTTTTTTTTTTTTTAAAAGCTATTCACACATCTATAAGAAAAACAGTGGCTTTTGATGCTTAAGTTAGCTTAAGCTTAATCGACAAGGTCTAAAGCTCATTGAATGGGTAATCAACGGTTAAAAGTTAAGATTTAGATATTTTTTTATTGATTTTTAGAATTTGTTTAGATTTTTGAAGGAGGAAGAAGAAGAAGGGGAGGATGAAAAATGGGTAAAGAAAGGAAAGAGAAAAAAGGGTTATTACCTTTTCTTTGTTTGGAAATGAGGAGAGAAAAAAAAAAAAGATAAATTACATTCATCTTATTTAGATAGAGGGGTAGAAAAATAGAAGATAGAAGTAATATTTACAAAATCACAAATGTATTTTTACTATGAGAAAAATTTAAATTAATTTATAGGGATAAAATTGAAAAGATGAGTTAAAAATTATAAAGTTATTTCCCTTCCTCTTTTTACCCTAAATTTTATTTATTTATTTATTTATTTTGGAGAGGAGGCAAAGAAATTTAATTTAGGTGAATAAAGAGGACCCCATTGCTCTCCTCCTTTCTCCTTCCTCTTAAATAAGGGTTCATAAAATTATTTCCTTTTCTTTCTTTTTCCTTCCTTAAATTAACCGTAATCTAATCAAAGAGTTTTTTTAGGGTTGGCCACTTGCCATTAGACAGCTTTGATGAAGTTGATCCCCACATAAGATGATAATAATGAAAAAAATTCGTTTCAAATTGGGCGATCATCTTCTACTCAAGCTTATATGCACCTTAAATGAGAATAATTTCAGATAAATGGGCGGCTACGATGAAAGTTCTAAAAGAAGACTACTCTCCTTGCAAGGATATATATGATAATTTAATTAACTATATTATATTATTTTTTAAGTCCATGACGTATCATTATTAGATAAGATGGCCGAATCAGGCCACATCGCATGCCATCGCATTTGACATTGGTGATGGCAAGGAAAAAACAAAAAAAAATTGTAACATTTGACATTTGTTCATAGTTCTGTACTTTCTGAATTTTTAGCACGCCTAAACTTCAATCTTAGACCTCTGATGAAAAGACTTTAGAGAGGAGATGCTGACCAACTTCGACGATTGTTGTTGGCACAGCTCTATAGTCATTAGTGCAACCAACCAAGTCGATTCCCTGCTTTACACGGCAGCAATATAATGGGATGGTGTATTGTTGTTTCTCATAGAATTAATTAATAAAGTGATGCTTACGTTTTATGATCATTTAGTTAACATGCAAGAGGATGTCTGTTACCGTGATGAAAACTTGTGTGCATAAAACCACAAAGGAAGCAGCTACTGAGCTAAAGAACTCTTGATAGAGTGCATATCTCAAGGTATGTAACTTTGAAGGTTCCGCTATCATAATTTTTTTAATATTTATTTTTTTAAAGAAAACAGAGCTTTTAAGTTTAAACCTTTAATGCCATCATACAATACCCTGATTTTTTTTTTATATAATGCATTTTTATCCTTGGAGCTATTATTAATTGCAGCATCATCTTACAAATAGACAAAAGCAGCATAGATTTTATTAATTTTGAAAATAAAACTACCTCTATCATAAATCTACAAAATTAAATATTTGATTATCAATATTAAATAGTTGTATTAAATATAGTATAAAAATTTTTAATTTTACATGTCAACCAGTCTTGTCTTAGTTTGAAAAATCTTGATAACAATATATTTTTATTATATATATATATATATATATATATAAAGGTAAACTTGGTTATACTCAAATGTAATCAAGTCTAAATTCGGTCATCTTTTCCATTCTTGAATCCACACGATTCACGAATTCCAAAGATGAAAAAGATGGAGCAGTTCAGGCATTTGTATGGATTCAAGGATGAAAATGATGAGTACATATTAAATTTGGCTACATTTGAATGTAGCTAAGTCTACTTCTTAATATGTATACACACAATAATAATAATAATAATAATTAAGTCTTAATTTTAAATTAGTTGAAATCAGCTATATAAGTTCTTTTTCTTTTACTATTTCTAAATTATTTTCTCTTTCTTTCATACATGCAACAAATTACTCCTTCGGTGTATCATTCAATCTACATTATATGAATTCAAATCATCTTGTTCATCTTTCCTCCAATTTATCCTCAATTAGTTCCATCTTCTTCTTTTTATTTTTTAATGAATAACATTATTTTTATTTCATATATTCTCATAAATTATACATATTTAGATAAAGTGATAAAATAAAATATTATATTTGCCATGCGAGCGTATCTTCACTTGATGGGAATTCTTGTGGCATCCAAAGTTCGATAGCATCCGAAAACATAACATGATAAAATAATTGCAGGTAGGTTATTGGAGTTTGGTTAACCACTTTCATTCCAACTGCTTCAACTTCATGTGGTTGTATGTAAGACCAAGTGGGAAATACCATTGACTTTTCTAGCTAAGCAACGCTGGCTTTTCATCAATTTTTTATTTTCCATCCCTTTCAGACAGTTTCCTGATTTGATGGTTTGGATCATGGAGATTCATATCACACTCCTATATCTCTGTTGATAAAGAGTGCCACATAAATATATTAAGTTCATGCTGGTTCTTTGTCCAATAATTTAAGTTTTTTGGACCACCTATATGGATGACATTAAAGTCAGAAACATGTGGATCATATCTTTATTAGTCATGTGCTTGACTCTTCACTAGAGGTATTAAGATCATGTGCAAACCCTAGATATCATGTGCAATGAGGGCGTCACGAGGTTAGACCAAAGAGATTGTCTTAGTCCTATGTCGGTCGGTCGAAATGCACCACATGGATCAAAATGCTAAATTGATATATGGGTTTGATATAATGGATATTAGAAGTCCATATACATATGCTTACATACATATTAGAATGGGTCATGGTTATCAAAAAATTTAGCCTCGATGGTTGAGCTAGTCAAATCTAGGCTTGAGTATCTAGCCTAATTATCAATAAGTGATCCGATTCGACTCGACTTTGATCAAATATTATACATATATAAAGAGATTTGGATTTAGCTACATTCGCATGTGACCAAGTCGAAATTCGGCTACTTTCCCTTCATTAGATTCGCATAAATTTCGAAGCTAAAAAGCCATTCGTTAATCACTGTTTCCTACTTTAAAAAAATTTCAATAAAGTAAATAAAAATATATAAAAAATAAAAATAATAAAATAATAAATACAAATACGATGGAAGCAAATAGTGACTATTTTGGGTTATGATAAATACTTATCTCATAAAATAAAATACCAACATATTTAAAATAAATAGCTAACATGAACTGATAGAAACTACTTTGGATGGTAAATAGAAATATTAGGAAATAGATAGAAATTATTTTACATGCATTATAAAAAAGAGAGGTACATTTATAGAGATAAAATAGACGTAATGCACAATTAATGTCTGCGCACCAAGTGTCCAGCCTCTACATACTTCATGCCTTGGGATGTATAAAACACCGCTTTTCTGATCCAATGTTTGTATTTATTCTTGTAACATTTATGTTTATCATCTAAATTAGATATTTATCTATTCAGACTAACTCCCTATTCTAAATATATCGGTATTTTTCTTATGGGATAAGTGTTTATCATCTCTATCGAAACAGTTAGTACTTATTCCTATTTTTTACTTATTTTTTTATATATTTATATTTATTTTATTGATTTTTTTTAAATAAACAAGCAATGATGGCTAATGAATGGCTTTTGATATTGAGATTCATATAAATTAATGATGTGGAAGGTGAGCAAATTTGGATTTAACTATATACTAATATGGCTAAGTTTATCTATATATATATATATATATATATGATGAAAGTCAATATAACTTGAGAGTAATAATCACTTTTTTTTTTCTTTTTTTTTTTTCTTTTTTTTTTTTTTTCTTGAGCATAACCATGCTAAAAGGGTGTGACAGGAAATGGAGACATCAATATCCATCGTCAGATTGAGGACGATGGCATGTGAAACCAGCACGGGATAAAAATATTCTCTCACCATTTTTTACAAATTTTAAAGGATAATAAGTTGACTTATAGGTGGAAGAAGTCTATTATTTCACACATTAGTTTTCCATTCCCCAATTCTAACTAATCCTGATGGGAAGAACCTCACAAATACTCTACTTTTATTACGTGCCATGGATGGGTGTCATCACGGTAAAATAAGATAAGAAAGCGAATTTATCTTTTATCGTAACAACAACCATATTCATATCCTATCGAATGCCAGAGACCTTAATTTTAACTGCAGAATCCAAATTAAACTTAAAAAAAATCAAATTCTAGTGATTACATCTGTATTGTTTCTGTACGGATTAGATTCAACTCTTTTTGCTCTCAAATATTGAAGGGCCTCGGCGACAAAATACTTTTGACCCCTTACCTTTTACGCAAAATTTATTTAAATTCTTAAATTTTTAATTATTACAGTTTAATCGCTTATATTTTAAAAATCTTGTATCCTTAGCATTCCATTAGCATTCTATTGTATGGAATAGATTAAAATCGATATAATAATTGATGTATTATCCTAATATAAATACATGAATAGCTACTTATCTTATATAAAAAGTTATCGAAAGCTCAAGTGATTGTCTATATACGGTACTATGATAATTATTTTTTTAATTTTAATTATTTTTATGTAATGAAATATTAGAAATATAATATTTTTAAAACCGATTGAAAGTTTGAGAACTTGTTCTTTCTCATTGCTCCTAGGGCGATTCGTACTATCTTGTTTACTTAGGGAGCTTTCACCCCTCAGTTTTCTCAGGACCAACTTCGATGGAAGCTGGGAGTACCATACTTAATCCCTTGGTGCCAGGTGCTTGAGTTAAGAGCTACTTGGACTGAGATTCAGTATGTGAGATGAACTCTTAAGAGCGGAGTATATCTGCGTTGAAGGAGACACTCCCACAGTGATTGGATGATGGATCCTAAGGTAGACTGGGGTAGCAGCCAACCATCCACTGTTGTTGGATGCTTGGAAGATGGCGATGGAGGCTGTGGGGTTTTGTGCTAGACATGGGCGTCAGGAGGCAAACAGAGTTGCGGATTGAAATGGCCTCCTATGTGGCGAGCATTACTATGGGCAGCATTTTAGGATATTTTGTTTCCTAATTTCTTTTGGATATCTTTTAAACTTACATTGTAACGCCTCAAGTCCACCTACTTATTCAATTAACTTCATTAGCGATTAAAAATTACGTGGCCTAAAATTACATAGTCCAAAAACTCAAGTGAAAGTTAATTGGTAGCAAATGAAACTATTTTTGAAGTGTTCTTCACGCCATGGTGAAACTCTACTACTGTTTTATGAGTAATCCTTTTCTCATACCCACTAACTTTCGCATATTTGAGTTTGAGTTGACTCTGATACTATTTGTAACTACCGTTTGTAACACCCTAAGTCCATCTGTTAGCATTAGTAGCAGATGGACATACATAACACATTTCTTTATTAATTTTGGGATGTTACTTTACGCCATGGCGGGACTCTACCATTGTTTCATGGATGCTCATGTGCTAACCCAATTAACTTCATTAGCAAATCAAAATCATATGTTCCAAAAACTCAAATAAAATTAATTATAATAGATGGAGTTGGATATAAGTATATAACATATATATATATTTTAATTTAATATAAAATTATTTTTAAAATATTATATGCATGATTTTTAAGTTTGAGGATCAAAAATATATTTTAGCTTTTTTTTTTTTTTTCTTTTTGTTGCTGCTTTAATTTAATTTCCTCCTCTTTTTAATGCATGATCCATCTTAGTTCAGTGCCAGCCCCCACCTCTAGGTTTGGTGGAGGCTAACACGGAGGATCTTTTGATCTAGCCGAAGGGTAGCCTTATTGGGCGCCAGCTGCCCGAGAGGCACTCGAAGTGGCCGATGCTTGTTCGACCAATTAGATGATGGAGATTCCTTTATCCTAATTGTTAAAAAAAATATTTTATTTCTGACCAGGATTTGGGCTCACCAGGCTGGGCTTGCACTCGATCTAAATTAAATAGGCTTGGATCAATTCAACCTGATTATTTTTCTTCTCAATTAATCTTTTACAAAAATATACCTTTTAGTTTTCAAATTTTTACTTAAAATTTATTTTTCTTTTTTCTTTTTAATTTTTAATTGATACGATTTAGTTGCTAATGCTTTAATATTAATGAAATATATGATATGATGGTAGTGGAGAGCATAGGATGCGGATTCGAACGTGCTTCTTTATAGATCTGATGATCGCCATTGATTTGGTTAGGGATAGCAACTTTGTGGCTGCGATCCATGCATTGTAAAATTATTTGGAACGTGAATTGGGCTATGTTTTGTTAGGATCAACCTTATGGTGGGATTTATTTTCTTTTTTTCCTTAATTTATTTAAAAAATATTGGGTGAATATAGTCATCCAAGCCCATGCTAAAGGATGAGCTAATCTATTTGAATCACACCAATAAAAAAAAAAAAAAATTCATTTCTTGCAAGGTCAAACATGAAAGCTTCTCAATAAAATATGGGATGAGAACGAAATGAAACATAAAAAAAAAAAAAAGAAAGAATTTAGGTGCAGTATAATTTTATTAATTTTTGTTTCACTATTTCGTTGTTTATATTAGTATCAAATAATAATAAAAAATATATTAAAATAAAAATTAAAAAAAATAATAAAAAAAAACTTTCGTCCGTGCCATTCCTAAAGGTAGTCCACCGCAGCGTCCAAAACCTCGGTGCCGTAACCCGTACTACCACATGCTGCGGGCTAATGGAAGCCTCCATTTCCGAACCGGTGAATTGGGATGGAATCATTCAACCGAACCGGCTTAATGCGGGACTGGACCACTAAATCCGTACCACCGACTCCGTTCCGGTTCAGCGGCTCGACGGTGCCCAGGCCCCGATTACGACCATAATTTAGTGAAGGCAAAGACCGAAGGGAGAGCCGGCGAGCCCGGACCGTGGTGGAAGAAGCCAGCGAGAGAGCGAGGGGGGAAGGGAAGTTGGCGGGGAAGAGATGACGCTAGGGCTGATCAACGCGAACCCGGTCGTCCACGCGAAGAAGGAGAGGGTTGCTCGCGCGGAGGATTCCCATGCCGAAGACGCCGTCGATGCCCTCGACGTCTTTGGTATCCTCACTCCGATGATTCATTCCTCTCTTCTGATGCTTTCTAGTTTTTTCGCACTTGATTTCTGGGGAAAATTCTTAAAATTGATTAAAGTTTCTTTTTCCTTGGAAAAGACGGAATTTTGAGAAGTTTTTGGAGTTAAATTCGTCGTCAATGCTAGCTTCTTCTTATTTATTTATTTTAATAGATGAAAAATCGCTTAAAATTAGTTTCAACTTCCTTTTGCTTGAAAAAAAAAAAAAAAAAAATGAAACTTGCGAGTGTTTTGAAGTTCGTTTCCTCGTTATTATAGCTTCTTTTTTTTTTTAAAAAAAATATTATTAATAAATCGACATCCTCGCTCCGATCCGTTCCTCCTCTGTCCTTCGTCTCTATCCCTGAAGAAACATTTGGAGCTAAATTCGGGTCCATAATAGCTTATTTGTTTCGGATCTTATTTCTTGTTACTATTATTATTTTCATGCTTTTGAAACCTACTGGTTTGTTATACTCCCCTAATACTAGTGTTGGCGGAGAGTGGGATATGTGAAAGTTATTTCTTGACTCAATTCACCAGATTCCGTGAGGGATATCAGGGATCCCGAGCACCCTTACTCCTTGGAGCAGCTCAGTGTTCTCTCGGAGGAGTCCATCACCGTCGATGAGAAGCTCGGCCGCATTCAGTAAGCAAGGATTTTCCAATTCACTATAGTTAGATTTTATGGATCAAAATTCCTTCCGAATTTTTGTTTTGTAATAAAAATAAATCCTGATGAATTTCATGTTGAGTGAAGAACTTTTATGCCCTAATATTATTAAAAATTTGGGTTTTTTGGCCTTTTAACTTATCTTCGTAAGGTTAATTTGAAGCGATGAAAAAGTTGAGATTTTGTGCTGTGATACTAGGAAAGCCAGAAGTTCAAGGGTTCATCCATGGAGGTTGAAGTGGCTGACATGATATGACTTTGTGGTAATGAGGAGGGGGTTGGGTTAGTTTTCTAGAGTCGCAGAAGAGGAGTATGTCTAATTAAACACATGAAATTGTAACGAGGGGTTGGAAGGGCTTGTGGTGATAGTATGTAGGTGAAAATATTACAAAGCTAACTGTTTTATTTCTCATCATGGCAAGATTTTCTGGTTTTGGTTCTGACAATAGATTATTATCTCCCTTAAATTAGAAAATGAGCTTTCATTTGATAAATAGATTATCTCCCTTCAAGCTGTTTTATTGTATTACTATCTTTCCATTCTCAGTTGGATTTCAATGATGATTCATCAGAGTGACAACATGCTTTTCACTTCAATCTTACCATGTTGATATTTTCCTTATTTGTAGGATAACGTTCACTCCAACAGTTCAATACTGTAGTATGGCCACAGTTATAGGGTTGTGCTTGAGGGTTAAGCTGATGCAGTGTTTTCCCCCACATTTCAAGGTTAGTTATTGTTCTTAACCATTCTTCTTGTTTCTTTGGTAGCTTTGTCCAGAAATTATGTTTCTGTATATGAACAATTCTTAACCACCATTTAAGAAATTCACTTTAAATTATTGTTCTTATTTGTGAACCAGCATGTGACTTATATTAAATAGCGATGTTTTAAAGGAGAAAGGAAGAAAATGTTGTAGACTTTCCACAATTCTCTTCTTTTTAATGTGATGGAGAATGTTTGTGAAATTATTTTTGTTCCATGTATAGGGTAATAAGATATACATCCATTGATCATTTGGTTAATTCCCCAAAATTGTCTATAGCTCTTTGGTATTTTTCTTTTTTTTTTAAAAAAAAATTTATATCTTCAGTTACCATACTAGGAAAACAGAAAATATGTCTATGAATATATCTTGCTAACTTTCATGGTTTGATATGATCTACTGCATGAGTTTAAGAGACTGATCTGTATTCTCTATCTTTTTTTGTAATTTTTCATGGCATTATGGATTCTTTTGAAACTTAATGATGCAGCCAGGAAATGAAATACAGGTATCCATCTGAAGAAAATGTTAGCATGGGATTCTATATGCCTGGGCATTATCATGCTGTTAGACCGACTATATGCCTCTCTTATTTGTTCACATCTATGCATTATCAATGGGCATCTTTTTTTTCCTTTTCCTTGAGGAAATACATCATGATGTAATTGGTTTAGCAGTGTTTCTTTAGTTAGGAACAAGAGTATATATTGAGGCTTGAGTGCAGCCATTAATTCATGGGATTCTATCTATTTCTTCAGTTTGGCATGTAATGGATAAGGACAAATATTGCCATGTTTGTGGGTATGGCTACCCCTTGGTTGTATAAGTTAGACAGTGTCGTCAAAAGCATTGGACACACCTAAACGCAAAGAATTTTTATAGTCTAGGCGTAAGGTGTAAAGCACAGACACGCCTGAGTGAAATGATGTGCATATTTTTTAAAATAAATAAAATAATTTATATAAGTAAGATTTATAACACATAATAGAAAAAGCTAAAAAAAATCATAATAATAATATATTAATCCTATTAGCTTAATGAAAAGCCTCCTCTTTCTCAGCTAAAATTTGTAGTTTCTTAATATTTTTCTTCCTCTTCTCAAATGATAGCATAATTTTTGATGTTCCATCTGTTTATTTTCTAATTTTTAGCTTTTTTATAAAGTAAAAAAAATAATTATGTATAGGATGGTACATCATAAAGTCAACATAGTTTAATATACATAATAGATTTTTTTAAAAAAAAATATTATAAATATAGCTTTTGAAAAAAGGCGCACCTTTCTTGTGTTTCAAATCAGATTAAAAGCGTACGTTTTTTCACCTTATGTGTATCAAGATAAAAGCAGCTCGCTTAAAGTATAAAAAGCATCTAATCTGTCTTAAGCGCGCCTTGAGCTTTCGATGCACCTTAGAATATAAGAAACGTTTAATCCTTGATGCTTTATGCCTTGTGCTTTAAGTGTGCCTTGAAGACATGGAGGCCAGGAGATCTCAAGAAGAAAGCAAAATCCTGAAGCTAAAATGGCTGTCCATCCACAACCACTTTCAAATCCACACTGGTGAATACTAGCTGTAGTGGTCTAAAATGCCATAACTCTTAACTCCATCCAACTGTTGTATCAGTTGAATCTTGTGAAACCAAAAATTACTAAATTGAATGCTATAACTTGGACTCTTAAAATGTGGAATAACAGATTAGCTTTGTGCAGCAAGGCATCTAGAATTATCGCAAAGCTTTTAAAATGTGAAGATTTTGATCCAGAAATCATTGGAGTACGGTCTCTTGTGAGATACTATTAAAAATCTTGTCAAGAACATACAAAGCATCCAAGATCAACCTGAGTGGATGTCAGGATGAAAGGTATGACTAATGAGAGACTGCTGGGTAGGCCTTATACTGAACATATCCTGGCGTCTGTCAACATAATTTACTATCTCATATACTTCAACCATGATCTACCTAAATTGCCCTGTGGTCTGAGTCAAGGTTTATTTGGGAGGAATTGCATATTCAACTGTCAAAAACATGGGCCATACTTTCTGGTCTGAATCAACGAATGTTCCTGTGATTTTTCTTTGATAAATTTTAACATGGCCTTGTTTCAGAATGGTTGTTCTCAATGGGACTTTAAGAGTGCTTTTTTATCGTCTGCTTGTCTCAATTATGTGATTATGTTTTTGACCTATACAATTCTAATTTTAGCATATGTGGTGATAACAATGCCTTTGTATGCATGACCGATACCATGTCCAAGAGTGTATTTTCTGATGTTAATTTGCTTCCTTATGTAAGATAGTGCCTTACTTGCACAATATTTTTGAGAAACAATGGTGGGGATGCCACCGCCAAGTTTGACCCCTTGGACCTTTAACAAGTGGAGAGGAGTGCTAACCAGCTGATCTGAGTCTGGTGGCTGCTTTTCTCACAATCAGTAACCCGGAAAAGCTGATGCAGTTGTTAACTTAATGGCAAAGGAATTGACTGAGATTTCAATCAGAGATAGCATCAACTTCCAGAATTAAAATTACTTTTGCAGTTTGCTTTGAATGTTAGACAAATGATTGACACATGGAACATTTGCTCATGGTTTTTCGAGGTGATTCTAACTACAGTGAAAATCTTTCTATTACTAATATTATGACCATTACCTTTTGTCTTGGTAGATGCCATTATTAGCTTGATGCATGAAACATGACCTTCATGATTGGCATTTGCAGGTTGACATAAATGTAACTCCAGGGTCCCATGCAGATGAAGAATCAGGTGAGTACAGAACATGCCCAAGAGGTGAAACCATCCTGGTAGATTCCTTAGGCATACACAGGCCTGGTTGCACTGTGTAAATGATAAGATAATGGTGGCAGATCTACAAAACTAAGCACTTATTAGATTTTGTTTTGAAATATTGGTATTAGATCATTTTGTCTAATGAGAAACAAATAAAATAATCAATGTCCTTCTAAAGTATTAGCGCCTATCATATACTCAATTTAGACCTTGTTTAGACCTCATATGAGTCATCGTGTGCAGCATTCCCTCTATAATTTTAATTTTTATATGTTGTCCTGGTTCCAGAACACTATTTAGAATCAAATAAGCTGGCAGATTCTTATTGCAGTAACTTGGCTGCATATAGAGGTCTTAATTATATACAGGTGGACCTCCAATACAGTACAGCTGCTTTGTCAATTAATTGTTCAATGAAGGAATTCTTTTTTGGGGTAAGTGGTCAATTAAATAAGGTTCGGTCTTCCCTGCAAGTTCCTAGCTCTGTAAGGCTCACCCTGTCCAGCATGGTTGCAGATGTCTGGCACAGTGAAACTTCCAGGGGCTTGAGCAGTCCATTTGAAAGAAAAATTCCTTGATCTAATCCTTTCTGTGCATCAATTTAGAACCTTCTGTATATGGAACTGAAAGGAAACAATCACTAACTTGTTTATATAGCAATTGTGATTTAAAACTGTCTAGAATTTGTTTGTAGTAATTAGTTTTATGTAAATAATGAATTTACAAGTTGAAAATTTCTTCCCTGTACGATAAAACCAGATAGCTTTTGACTGGATCCTTTAGAACTTGATTTTTATTTCTTGCTAAATTTAATTCATATGACATGCATCAAGTCTGGCTGTTGCATACACGTCCTTGCAAGTGATCTAATAGTCTGTGGCTGGAATTGAGCTCCATATCTTAGTGGAATTGTTGCTGTGTAACTTCCCAAAATCATAAGAAGAGAACCTATTCCTTTTCCGACTCTTCCTCAGTCATCCTAATCTCCCATCCTCATGGAAAAAAGCTAGGACAGTTGAAAAAGAAAGAAAGAAAAATATCATGTTGTTGTCTCCTATTTTTTGTCATGTACGAACCTTATTATAAAGGATTGTTGCCTTAATAAATTGAATTAGGCGAATTGCACGGGCAGGAGACTGACTGATAGTGGAATTGAATTTGTGCAGTTAACAAGCAATTGAATGACAAGGAAAGAGTTGCTGCAGCACTTGAGAATCCCAACCTTCGCCAACTTGTGGATGAGTGTCTCTACTCCAATGAACTCTATTCACATTAACTTGCTTTCAAAGAACTCCGCCTGTATAATAGATATTCATGCATTATGACATTAATATGATGGTTGTTTCATATAAGCTGTATCTAATCATTGTACCAGCTTGAATGTTATTGTTGATGCCTGTTTGCTGTTTCAGCTTACAGAATTGCTCTGTTGAAGTTATTTTTGTATTTGTTCCTAATGGCATCTCTATGGCATTTATTGGCTTCATATTTGAGGGTTTGTTGTTTTGCATGCATTGTGGCCTAACAATGCTGCCAATGTTCTTCAATGGTGCTATTATTTGCAGAAGTCAAGCTACTGGTGAGTGGTGATCCCTGTTTTGATATCAATTGTTGGTTAATTTAATGTTGCACCTGGAAATTTTTTTTTAAAAGAAAATCATTAACATGGTTAAAACTCAATCTTTTATTTTGCAGTCTTTAAACTTTATAACAAGTTCATAAAACACACACACACAAAAATAAATAATTTCCTAGCTTGACTCAGCTGCCATTATAAGTAAAATTGTCATGCTTCGTGGGCTAGATTTTGTAAAGGAAGATAAGGTCATCAGTTTTCATAAATTGTGTTAAGAAAGCTCTAAAGAGTGAGCATCCATTCTCTATTAAATGTACTGTTGATTTTTTTTTTTTTTTTGGATTTTCCTGATTAGTTTGCGCAGACGAAAATAATATCTTCTGGACCCTCTAGCTTTCTGATGCTTCTAGCTAAAGAAATTGGATAGCATTGGTTCTTCATGCAATTTAATGCGTTTCATCTCTATCACTGATATTATAATGATAGATTTTTGTTGTCAGCTTTTCTTTGTAATCCAAATATCTTTAACTGCTAGATGGCATAATTAATAAAATTTTCAGTGAAATTATGAAACTTAAAGAGAGGAGAAATAAATAGAACTTAAATAGATATCTTGAGACTAGAAAATCAAAGAAATTGAAGTGTTTAAACCACCAGCCCATTTCTATCTTTATCTCTTTTTTTTAAAATAAAAAATTATGAAAGAAAAAGCATAGATATTCTTGTATCCTATCAGAAGTATTGCATGTGAATGTGATGGATATGAGTTAGGAGATGTTTGATTGATAGTAATTCACCTTGATAATTTAGAATTATATTGCAAATTATTAGATTTGGTAATTAGGTATGATAATGTAAATGATAATATTTAATTTATGATAATTTAAGATTATCGCAAATCACGATATTTAAAAGGTAAGTAAATGAGACTATCACAATCCAGCAATATCAGATTATTTTATTGATTTCTATGTAAATATATAGTAGTATTTAATCTAATTATATATTTAATATGTACTTTATAAAATTTAAATATTTAAAATTAAATATATAATATTAAGTATTTAATATTTAAATGATACGAATATGTGAACTGGTTGATAAGATGATGCGTTAGTTATTTTGTCAATTTTGATTGACTACATTGTGAAGAATTTGGTAAGCGAACTATGCTAATTCTCGGATAAAAGTTTTGGATCTTTTTCTGATTTGTATATCATACTTCTACTGGAGCCATTCTAATTTTAATGACTTAATAATTAACTCATGACATTTCTAGAGTGGAAAGCAGTTTGCTAGCAAAACTTCCTACCTTGTTGTAATGGATAGTTGAGATCAAACCCCCCTTTACCTGCTGACTCACCTAGAAGAGATGAAGGAAAAAGGAGAAAAGAAGAAAAATAAAAAGAATGAAATTTTAAAAGACATTCATAAGAGTATTAAGGGTGCTTTTGAATTGGTAGGCCTGGTTTGAGGTTTTTGTAAACCTAGACCCAAAGTTGTTGGGTTTTTCGGTTTAAATTTTGCTGTATACTTAACCCATTAAAGTATTGTGTTAGGTCTGGGTTACTCTACATCTGCCAGCTATCTGAACCAATGATCCAAATATCTTTAAGAGAGGTCTCATCATCAGAAGATTGTTAGAACTCAGAAGGATTGCATATCCACAACAGGTGATCTTTTTAAGGCAACTTGAATCATCTAAATCGAAGATCAGTGTAGTCCAGAAGTTGAATTGACAACCAGGAGCATGCCATCTGAAAGATTTCAACAGGCAGAATTATGGTGTCCATATATTTCAATATACTGTTAGTTCCAATTAATAACAAACTACCTTAGTTTAGTTTTTATTCATGCTTGACCCAAACTGCTCAGAGATGTTCAGATGATATGCCAACTGCTCTCAGAAGGCCTCCAATGACTTATTTCTAGTTTTAGAAGACTTTTAAGTGAGATTTCTTGTTCTAACTATCTTGGAACTTAATCAATTTATGATTTAGTTGGGTTCAAAGGTCCCTTTTTATAACTTCAAAGTTATTTTTGAAGTTTTCTCTAACTTGTGCAATGAGATGTTGCTTAAAACTTATTGAGAAGAAGGTATTGTGGTTTGAGAAGAAGGTATTGGAAGGATGCTATAGTTCTTCAATTGAGATCCTATAAAAACCGAAGGTGTGACGCTTTCTATTTATCCTTTTTAGTTATAATTTTGCTTCTAATTATATATAATCATCTTCTAGTTTAGTTTTAATTTTTATTTTTTTCTTTTAGTTTTTATTTTTATATTGAATTTTGGGTTCTAGTTTGGTTTCCTCCCAAATGTAGTTCTGTTTTCATTGTACTACTCCAATCTTTGTGGATGAGTAAAAGTATGATGAAAGCCATTGGGTCTTCAGGGTATATCCATTGAAAAATTTATCGGTAAAATATTTAATTATATGCTGTAAAAATTCAGTCATAATTAGTAGGCATTTGATTGTTAGCCATATAATAATGACTGAGAAAAACTGAAAGCATATATTAATTTAAATTAAGATTGAATTATCCAAATATGTTGTAAGAGTTAGTTACTTGTATTCTTTGTATCTTATTAAACTATAGAATAAAATTTTAAATATCAGGAATTTAGAAATTAAAAATATATAAAGAAAACGATTTATAATTTATGGCGGGTTGGAGCGACTCGCTGGTTCATCGAGCCACCCCCGAGCCCAACCCGACCGCGCTCTGGTTTAAAGGAGCAAGCGGCGACGAACCCGCGCGACGCCCAGGGAGTCGGCAGGGGAAATGGCGTCGCTTTGCCGGTCCGCCGCTACCGCCGCCGCAAGGTCCATTGCTGTACGTTCGAAAACCCTTCTCCCCAGGCCCAAGCCGTCGAGAAAAACCGCTCCCCTCATCTCTCGGTGAATCCCTCCCCTCCACGAACCCTAATAAGCCTACTTCTTTCCTTCCCTTCCCTCTTCTCGGCCTTAAACCCTTCCCTTTGGTATCTTCTGCGTCTCCAGGTCGCTCACTTCGGCGCTGGGAATGGGATCCTCCAAGTCTTTGATGCCTCTCCACAGCGCCGTCGCCTCCGCGCGCCTTAAATCGTTCCTAGCCGTCGATTCGTCCTGTTGGAGTTGGCTTTCTCAAGGTAACATCCCGACCTCTTCGGTCACAATTTTCCGCTAGGGTATTTTGGATTTTTTTACGGATAATTCTTCGACTTCTGATTTTTTCCCCCCCCTCTTTGATGTTTTAGTTGCATTCCTCTGTTTAATGCTCATTCTCAACTCTCGAGACGTTGCACTTAAACAATTACATGATTTTATTTTAAGCATTCCCTCGTAAGCTTTCCTCATGCATCATATTCAAATCGCAGTGCAAGAATTCTAGTTTAAGAAGTTGGCCTCTGTTGCCTTTGTAGTGTAAAGCAGGTCCCCGGATAGTTGGGCCAAGGCTGGACGATTGTGGTTAAGGTTGTTGGATCTATAACGAATGCAAACAGATATGAGTTTAATGAGAAGTACATTAGGAATGACGCCTACTGTTTAAACCCCAAGTACATGCACTAAGGAGAAGGGTTCCTACAATCAGAACCAAGTCCTTGCAGCCCACACATTATAGTCTATGCGTGTTCTGTTTCCTTGTTATTGTATAACGTTTTGCTAGATTGTGCACTCTTTCTGTAACCTTATCTGTGAAAAGAAAGAGGATGTTATAAGCATTTAGTATTTCTTTAAAAAAAAAAAAGAGAAGAAGAAAGAAACATATTTATGAAACATTGCTTCTTCTATATTTTTGTTAGTATTTAGAGGAATTCTTTTTGGCTTGTTAATGCCAAATTTATAAGAAAAAAATCCAATCATGTAAATTCTATCAGCAACTGTATTTTTTAATTGATAAATAACAAGGTTTTAAATTTCGTGAGATGGGACCGTTTCGATTTTTATATGGAATAGGACATGCCACTATCCCGTTCTATCCCAACACTCGAAACAGAAGGTGTCTGAAAATGCATCAATTGAGATGATAGGACAATAACAGAATGATCCTATCCTAACACTTGATACAGTAACTCGTCTTGGCTTCCCATAAGATGTTCCACCAAGATTTTAAACCCTAATAAATAAGATATTTCTAAAGTATCTTTACGCTTGGCTAAATTATTCCAAGTGACTGTTTTCTATTGCTTACGTCCAAAATGTATCCTGACTTGCTTCCCATTTCATGATGTAGGATGTGCTTTATCTTTGTGACCAAGGTTTGCTGGTTCTGGGTGGGGCAGTTAATTTATAGAGCTTCTCTTTATCACTTTCAGGACCAAATAATGCAACAGCTTAAAAATTTCTTGCTGTAGTAAGCAGCTATTAGAAACCAATAGCACCAAATTGTCTCACTGAAGCATTTTTTTCTTTTTTTAAGAGAGAGTTCCTTATCTTTTCAAAATAATGTTAGTGCTTAGCACTATTACCTTTGTTTGAATTTTGGTGCTTTTAAGTATCATGGGATGTATTCTTTGTTGTTTTTGAAGGACATAAACTTATACATCCATCTCAAGCTTACAAATTTGGATTCAGAGATGATGATACTTGTGGGAAAAAATAAAACTAAAGTTTTCTACTGGATAAATCTGCTTATTAATTACGGACTTGTGTACCATAATAGGGGATCGTAATGTGAATGGTTTTATTCATGTAGATGGATATGTTTCTCACAGGATGCTTCTACATATTTTACTGAACCCATAAGAATGAATTATGAATTCTTTAGCCTCTAGGCTTCTGTCAGAACCTATTTTGTGACTAGACTTTTATAAGATTAAAAAACATTGTTTGCACAATGGACACACTTAATGTATTGGTCTAACAAGATGGCCTGCTGCTACTTCTAGAGTATTTTTTTACCTCCCTTGATGAGAGAGAATGTGTGTGTGCGTTTGTGTTTGTGTGTGTGTGTGTGTGTGTGTGAGAGAGAGAGAGAGAGAGAGAGTTTTCTACCTCCCTATCATGTACGTTGGTGATGCAGATTGAGGTCAGAGGATGGCTTAATGGTCTCATTCATTTCCTTATGAAGATGATATTATGTCGGTCTCTATAATTTATGCCCTTGGCATGCTTGGGTATCCCATTCAGTGCCACGCCATCACCAACATGAGAGCACAGAACTTGTGCATGTGGTCGCATATAATCTGTTACTTTGCTAATAGATATAGTGTTTTATATTTTAGTTTTAAAATTTTTATTAGTTTCCTATAGGATGCAACTTCTGATCTGTGAATTCTCTTGTCCATTTTGTTTACTTATGCTAGACTTAGTTTCAAGTTGAGCTTGCATCACCCTTGTCTTTCTTCGTGAGTAAAGCCCTCTTTTTGTGGTCTGACTAGCAATCTTTCGCCTCCGCATTCGAGGCTTGGTGGGTAAGATGGTAACTTGTTTCATATATCCCATAATTAGCATTGCTCCATCAATGGCAACCTCAAAATCCCTTCCATTAAAACCATGTTTTGTCCCTCTATCTCTTATATTTTTTTTTGCAGATGATTGAGTGATTATTCTTTTTGTTTTGTGTCTTGGTTGTTTATTCAATGAAATGAACTTCATTGAGCTTCACATGTATATCTTGTTCATTGTGGAAGATTTCTTTTGTTACTAATTATCTCCCACTTTCTATTTTCTTGCATACATTGCCTAGACTTTGCTGTCCCTCGGTAATAAATATAGAAGACTGCCTTTGTTTCAAGCAAATGGAGCTACTGGTTATGCTTGTTCAAGAGGCCCTGTTCTTCAAAACCCGGTAACTGTGCTCTATGAAAGGGACAGTGCTTCTGCAACCCTCATGACAGATCATGCTTGTTGAGTCGCTGATAATCCTCGAACTGCACATGTTATGTTGCTTCTTTTCACTATTGTTAGATGCTGAATCAATAAAAACAACAGAGGTTTGTATAACATTAGTTTTGTTCCTAATCTTTAAAAGGATATGCTCCATGGTAAAATACCTGGCTTGATTATGTTGCACTTTTGAAGGATAAAATTGTTGAAGCAAAATAACATGGACATGGTTTTTCTTATAACAGTTTCACTGGTTTTGGTGTTAGATACGGCAAATCCTCCACATCCAGAAACATTGAAACTCTGTATCTATCACTACGCATAAATATCTAATGCATAGTTATGTTGCTTCATGGAACTGATTAGAATGCTTGATTGGAAAAACATAGTGAATAAAGTTGCCCTGAGGCAAGAAGCTCTCTTTAGAAAAGTTACAGGCTGAGCCTGGATTGTTTTGTGTTAGCTTACTGTTTCGTTACAGCAACACACCTGAATCACTTTTACTGGGACTCAGACCACAATTTCTGTGAGAAGCAGTGATGGCTGTGATTGAGTGGTGAATTATGTGGCAGCAATCTAGGCCCTCCTTGTTATCCAAGGGGAGCGACCGGTGTGATTTCTCTTTGCTAAATATGTCCTTTTTTCCTAGTTGCGAGGCAAGCTGTCAGCAGAAGACAACTCTGAAGTTTTAGTACTAAATGGTTGTTGATTGTTGCGAGAATTTTCTGATTAATTTGCTCCTCTGTGGAATAGGTATTGCAGCTACATGAGTAAATTATTATTTAATGAAGACCGATGTTCTCTAGGTAGGTGTTGAATATGAATGTGTTTTGTTTTTCTTGTATCTTCTTTAATCAATGGGAATGGCTGCTATATGCATGTCTTACAGGGTTTTCCATCTTTCAGCATGCTTGGAGGTGTCAAGGGGACTAAAAGCTACTTTAAGTTCATAAGATCCACCTTGCAGATAAAAGCTATATTTTGCATCTGGGACGACCAGATAATCTTTGGGATGATTAGAGAAAAAAATTTCTTAGGCAACTGTAACTAGCCAGCCTTGACCCTATTATTCTAATGACAGGTTGATGTCAATCTAGTTCTCCTGAGCTTCAGGACAAGCGTTGGCGAATTATTTATGACATAAGTGGTTCTTATCAAATTAGAAAACTTAGTAGGAAGCCTAACTGGTTTAAATTTTCCACCAATGCAAGGTATGATACAATTGTGGTCAGGTCAGTCATAATTGTTATCTAAACTGAACTGCTTCTGGCTTGAGGTCTTTATATTGGTTTGTTTGAGGTTGTTTTAGGTTATCTCATACTCTGGTTTGCTTACAACCCTGCCAAGCAAATCAAGGTAACTTAATTTTATAGTAGCCTCATGTTTGCAGCATCATACATTGTATGTGTGACACACACATTTTACACGTGCAAGATGTGTCCTAATACATGCTGGTAGCTGTTTTCTTCATATCTGCTGAAATGAGAGATCTGCATGTATAGCAAACATATCAAACCTAGCATGAGCACAATTATTGCCAGTTCATCTGCAAGCTAGCACCTTAGTCATACCTGACCTATCTTTTACTGAATTTTAAACTAGACTCCTGATGTCAAGGGCATAGATTTGTTATTTTCAGAGGAATAAATTGCAAATTGACTATTGTACCATCATCACAATTTTCAAATAACTTCTTGTTTTGTCAGAATATAATAGTTAATCTGCAATAATATTTTTGGGAATCATCATTATAAGTATACACATTTTATGTTTATGTAATTTAATGGTCACCTTAAAAAAAGTCTTATGACACTGATTGTTCTTTTAAAGTATGATGTGTGAGTCTAGCTTCTACCTGGTAATCCTGCCTCTTCTAATCCTTCAGCTTTCTAAACCTACTTAACAATACTATCTCACCGAATGATAATTCTCACTATTGAAGTATCAAGTTTTGATAGTCTCCACACTAATTTAAAGCATCATGTGCATTCTTCTGCAGAATGAATGCTAGTAAATATTAAAGAAGAGCTCTGCTATGCATAACCGAAATGTACTCACAAGGGGCAACCGTGTTCTCTGTGCAATTTGACGAGGATTATGGTGTTCTTTGTGGCCTGAAGGCCCATTTTATAAAAATGATACGTTTTTTTTTTTTTTTTTTTTAAAGAATTCATGAGGGCTAGCCCCACGTATCCTTGTTCATAATGTGAAACAACTAACATTTTTCAAGAGGATGAATAGCACAGGATGAGAAGTCCTTCAGAGCTGCTCGCCATACAACATAAAAGCGGTAAGCATTTACAATCCAGCAGGTCAGGTAGGTCAGGCTTTCACGGAGAATTAGGGCTTGCCTCAATGATAGCGTTTTAATCTTCGATGATGCATGCATATTTGAGATTTAGGCTCAGGTAATTAAATTTAGATGGGTTCTCCTTCCTCTCTTAAAAACACCTCTCTTAAGTAATTAAAAGTTAAAACGCCTCTCCGTCTCTCTCTTTCTCTATCTGTGTGTCTGTCTCTCACCATTCATCGATTTGCAAATCGGGTTATGGATTATCGCTATCTATGTGGTCAGCTTCATTTCTTGACCATTGAAAGAGCATGCAACCTTGACCATTGAAAGAGCATGCAACCTTGTTGTCTGTCATCTCCTCTATATTGCCCTCCTTGTTTGATATCTCGACAGGAAGCTCCATCCCGTCATCAACGAAGTACCTTGGCACATCGTCAATTTGCTTTGACGATTGCCAAGCCATGGTGCAGATTACACTCACCTAGCAGCATGCAATATTGTCCTGGCTCCAAGTGAAGGTGATGAGCTATTAAACTGACCATTATAAGGTGATGAATTATTGAACCATGCAACTTTTAGAGGGATTCTGTCTTGCTGTGTGGATTGGGGGTAGGGGCGAGGAAGACGCCAGTTAATAATATTCCTAATGGTAAGAGAATTCCATGTTTAAAAAGATATATGAATGCTATGGGCCGGCTTAAGGCGCGAGTTTTTCTTTATTTAAAAAGAAGAAAGTATCAGCTCTAGTTCTTTTTTTTTGAGAGAGCTCTCACTTCCTCCGGTTACTCTGCCAAACAATGTTTGGGCATCGTGAAGTAGACTTATTCTTCATTTATATTATTGCAGATTAAGTGAGGAAATATCCCTTCCCTTTCCTCATTTATTCTGCCAAAACAATATTTTGGTGCCATGAAATAGACTTAATTCTCATCATCAGCCAATTCCAGTCCTGGTGCGAGCTATATTATTTCATGATTTTTAATCTGCTTCTTCATGTAAATTAATTATGATTTCAATCTTGTGGAAAATTGATTTTGCATACATTTTGTTTTTGCCACATTATATCTAAGCAAGAAAAAAATTAATTTCAAGTACCCATTATCATGATTCACCTTTGATATTACCATTCTTTATGGTAGAATGAAGCAAAACTTATTAACAGACTTGCACCTCATTTTTATTTGAGATAAGTAGATAAATATAACTAATTTTAGAAATCCATGTTCGAACCTTTGAATCACTTTGCTTCTGGGTTCTTTGGAGAAGGGAAGCCTGACCTACACAACTTTGAAAAAATGTAGGGCCGGCAACACATCTGATCTGGATTTCTGTCATTAATACGTAAAGTACTTGATTTTCTCCTGGGAGACAAGGCAAATAAACAATTTGAGCCATGTTTCATTAAATCTTAAGAGTTCAAGGTACCTAGCGTTAAGCCTCTACTACAATCCTCAAAGTCAAAAAGAAGATACAAAACTAAATTGATATGCTACCATCACATGTGAATTAGATTTTGCCATCATTGTCAAACAAAAAAAACAGAAGAAGAAGAAGAAGAAGAAGAAGAAGAAGTATGAAGAAGGATAACAGTTGATCCACTCAATTTAACTATTGTAACGTTATAAAGGAATTGAACAACGGTTCATGGAGCCACCAGGTATATAATAAAATCAACATCGGTTAGAGGAGGAATGGATTAGCAAAGCATGTTAGAAATCTTTCAAATGATAGACAAAGTTATAAGGAAAGGTAGCTGTAAGTTTTATTGTTCAGTCAATAGAGAGGAAGTTATTCAGCAGTGACTCTTAGGACTTCAGAGAGAGAGTAAAGCAGGTATTAGCTGTATGAAGAATAAATTTTGCTACAACACTTGAATAAATTACATTTCAAGAAAAAGCTGCTGAATAACCGGACATGATACAGATTATTGTTTTATATCATTAAAAAAAGCGAGGCAGATGATATTCATCTTCTGGTCTGTTTTTTTTTTTTTTTTCTCCTTCGCTATATAGCCTGACGTGGAGGTGACATGTCAACATATTCAAGCTCTGGCTCTCTAAGTGCTAGCAAAAGTTTCTTAAGTTTCAAGTCCCCATGATCATTGGTTTTGATAGCAACTGAATATTTAGTGCATAAGAACCCTTTGGATTGGTGAATAAATGAAAATCTTCTAAGTATTTAATATCACATGAATCGGCAGGAATAAAATGCAAAGTTTGTTGCTGCTTTTTATTTACCTTCGTTTCAACTTCAAAGCAAAGCCTGTCTATCATTGTGTCCAAGTTATGCATAGCAGAAGGTATTGTGAGATCAGGAGGACAGAGAGATGGATGAGGAGTTTTCAAAGCAATCATCTTGGATGTGCGAGTCCTTCTTTCATAAGGTTCAATCAGTTCCAAATCCAATAACAATTTATAAAATGACCTTAAGAAACAAGGCTTTCTGGACTTTTTCTTTGCATGTACACTATATAGCAAATATGTAGGATTATGTTGGCCTATATAAATTTAACATAGCTAAAAAACACTTTGGGACCTGTTTGGGTAATCAAATGCAATTTAGCACGATTCACAGGATCATAGGAAGGAAAAAAGACAGAGGCCAAGCCAGGCCTATATTCACAGGATTCACAGAAATACCTTCAGTGTAGACCACCCTGAAAGAAAACCTCAACAAGTTGTTTCTTGTTTCCCTATGGATCTTTTTTCTTCTGCACGTATAGGGCTAGGAGAGGTCCGGTTGACACGGTTAGGCCAGACCTCATATTTTGTAATACTAGAAACCCTGTTTCCCTATGGATCTTTTTTCTTCTGCACGTATAGGCTAGGAGAGGTCCGGCTGAAACGGTTAGGCCAGACCTCATATTTTGTAATACTAGAAACCCTGTTTCCAATTCCAATGATCTAGCAGGATTATTCAAACAGACCTTTAAGTCGGGATGAAAGCAACTCTTTTGTAGTGCATAAAAAAAAGGATTGAATTCATGCGAGACAAATGAGGTATCGTGCTAAATGAGACATCTGCATACCCAAATCACACCCTTAAGGTTGCAAGAAAATCCATATTCTTAAAATATTAAATTTAAAGATTCTATTCTGAATCAGCAACCCATTGTACAATATGCAATCCTAACAAAATTATGTATCTATTACTGAATATAAATCAAAAGTAGCAACTCCACATTCATATTCCCATCCAGAGAAAGATTTAAATTCAAGTTATGATCCCACTATTCTGATCAGCTGTGGGCCCTTGCCAGATGATCCCAACCATCAACAATGCTAGCCTCTAGGCCCTCAACTTGGCATCATCAAGAACCTAGTGTTAGAGACCATGAAGCACAATCACTCCCCAAAAACAATATGCCAAATGGCATTACTATTAGGTCATTTCTCCTATCATATATATTAATTCATACCTGTGATGTTGTTGCATAATTTGTAGAAATTCTCCCCTTTAAAAAAATTAGCCTTGACTGAATGATTAAATCTCTATAAATACAAGGCAGCTAGTAAAATTGACTTATCTTTCAGTGAAAGAAGCCAAATACTGCCAATTTGTCATGATTCCTCCCTTCTTCAGTCAACACAATGCTCTTAGTTTTGTCCTACAAGATAATTTTCTAAAAAGATTTTGAAACAATAAAAATTCAAAAAGACCTATCCCAAAAAATATCATCAAATGGAGGGATCATAACCATCCACTAAATACTCCTTTCTCTTCTTGACATGGAAAATATTACACCAGTAGTGCATCGGTCGTTAACAAAAACTCATGTTATAGTTCTTGTGACTCCAAAAATGGATAAATCTTTCTGGACATCTAGAAAACCATTCTTAAATCTTCAATCAAGTTTTATATAATTTACATGGAGAAGCTCTCTTGAACTAGGCAGGAGAAAAATGCAACTTAAACAGGAAGAATGAAGAGTCATCTAGGTTAAGTAAGAAATGTAATAGGGACATACAAAAAGGCAAGCATAAATTCTCCTATATTTCTGTTCCTCTTACTTCCTACCTCATTTCCCTCTTTTGGTGTATCAGACCGAGTAGTAGACAGCTGAGTCACCAAGAATCCCTAGACAATTTCTCATGCACTCCCTTGTATTGTGCATTGTTACACATTCTTGCATGTTTATAGCATTGTCAATATCAACACTCTACACAACCTAAGATTGCATTCAATCACCACAAAGAACAAGTAGAAGAATCAACCATCAATCTCCCTCATATCATCCCATCTCCTAGGGGTTTTGTGAACTCAACAACCATTGACAATACACATTGCAGCCCAACTTGAGCTACACTTATATGTGATACTATGCCCTCAGTGGAAAAAAAATCTGATTTCTTCTTTCTTGCAATAGAGGGAGAATTCAATTGCCAAATCTACCAAGAAAATAAGTCCTGAAGCTACAAAAGCCATAGGAGCTCTACCCACTGTGGTTTTCTCAATCACTTTCTAAATATATTCACTCCGTTATCTTTTCTTGATATCGATGTAATTACTTCCACCTCTATCTAAGCACTACAAAAAGTGTTGTTGATTCCTGGCAAATCTTTGGAAAATGTTTTAGCCAACCTATACGTATTACTACTCCATTACACATCCTAGTTCATTTGCTGCCCCTAAGTAGCAAAAGTATAAAACAAATTATTTTGCATGCTAATACATTTTCTTGATATGATACAAGATAATCTTTTCTGAAGTAAATCTACTAGAAGGTAATACAATCCAAATTCAAAGTTTTGGCCATAAAAATGGCATAGACAGACAAGATCTACATTGTTGAAATAATAAGATTGAAGTATATGTGGAATAAAACAAGGAAATATAGCATGAGAAACGTTTTTTTTAAAAAAAAGGAAAAACTTAGGAATGCCATGAAGGAAAATTTGATGGGCAACCTGTCAAGATGATATGGACATGGCTAATGAAGTTATGAAGTTATGAGAAAAGCCTATCTGTGTCAAAAGATACAGAATGATGAAAATTTTAAGTTGGCAAGCATTGCAGTCATGAATATAGATTCAAAGAAACCCAAAGTAACACAAGACCAATAGTTGAGAAAAGAAGTGATGGTAGTGCAGTTATGGTTAAAATACCATCTAAGTTTTTGCTCTTCTTCAACAAGTAGTGGCACCTTTTAGATAATTCCTATTGGTGTAGCCATAGAGGTCATCCTTGAAGAACCCTACATGATTATGCATAAAGATTTCTTCATTATATGAAAAAATTTATAACCCTAATACTGGGTCTCAACAAGATGGGTCTGAACAAGTTTCAATACCATTTCAAGCGATCCTCATTTCTCCTCACAGCATATAAAGGTTTAGTTCAATCTGCCTTAATACTGGTTTTTCACCTCATGTCATTTAAATGCAAATAAGTCATGACATTATATAGCTTCTACATGTCTTTTCCATGAAATGTAGCACCTCAATGCTTGTATGGAGAGAGAAGTGTAGAAATCCTTTCTTCTTCATCCAACTCTCAACAATTGTACATAGGTCATTTAAGATGCAACTAAACATATTCTTATTGTTTATCATCCTCAAGCTACACAGATGTTGTTCTAGAGAAGAAGTTTTAGAGAATGATTTCATATCAGAAGTTACTATTTTTCCCACAATGCTGGCTTGAATCTTAATCATAACTGATGTCAAGTATACACCTAAAATAGCATGACTGTGTTAACTAGTGCAGCTCTATGTACTCATAATCGTCTATTGATATCAGCAGTCTGGAGTCTTGTTGCAGCACTTTGGAAACATTCTTGGTTATAGCATAGAAATATGATTATAATCAAATTTCTGTTAATTAAATTGGCTAAAAGTTTTCATTGTTTTTGATGTGCCTAAATCCAGATACCAGAGGCACACATTGAGATTTGTTATTTCAGTGCCCTGACAGAAGCAATCAATCCAAAGAGTGACAGAAACAACAGAATCTATATAAAAGATCCACAAGAAGGCAGGTTATGCATTTAGCAGGTTCCCTATATCCATAAATAGAGGAAAAGTAAATGATTTCAACAACAAGCGATAATAGGTGAATTGATCCCAAAGGTAGCCATGCATTCCAGTGTAGTGGTATTCAACTGAAACTGCATTCCTAGTAAATTTATCATAAATCAAGGGAACGAAGAAGAGTTTAAAAAACAATTGCAGCAAATCATTGGTGTCAAGACATAAAAGTGAAAGAAAAACAATAAGAAGCAATCGAACGAACAAGCATTAACAAATGAACCAATTTTAATAATTAAAATTATTTTCCTATTATAAAAGTAAATAGAGTTTGTGTGCAAATATTATGGTTTAAGTTGTCGGTGCTACCAGAAGGGAAGGGTAGTAAAGACGTCAACTTAACATTGAGACCTCATATTCTCATCCACATGTTTGTTTCCTACAGAAAACCAGAAGGTTTCAAAAATCAGCCACATGAAATAATAATTCATATCAGATGGCTATCACAGATTACCCATAGAAGCAACTGGCAATTATGTGAAAAGATATTTGAAGAAAGCGACTAGATTACACCACAGTTCATTTAAGAATAAGCTGTCACTTGTTCAGACTGGACACCTTGGATTCGTTAAATAAAGCTGGATCCATGGATCAGAGGTGGCTATGAACTGGTAGAAAATATAGAAATGTCAAAAGTTCATAAAAAACAATTAACACAAATAGTTAGTATATTTCACCTCAAATTTGCAAGGATAACTATGTAGCATAGAAATGAAGATTTAGGGAAGAAAGCACTAAGTTACATGATAGGAAACTATTTACGAAGTGTGATGAGAAAAGAAGATCAAAGGGCAGTCAGACATACCGTACAGATACAACAATATTGACAATTTTTCATTACACAAGTTATATGTGAAGTCTATTGTAGCTTTTTACTAAACAACCTCATGGACGTGATCACATAGTATTAGTCTATCCACACTTTGTGCCACTAGCATAATCTACTTTCAACATGTTCCGTCATCATGTGGTGGTCGATTTGCCCGCCTAAACCAGGTATTGAATGCCAAGATCAGGTGTGGGCAGTCATCAACATTGCGTGTGGAGAAGCTGAGGCACTGCTGCAGCAACTCTTGGGCATCTGACATAGGCAGGGTGGATATAATCCTTAGAAATGTTTCTTCCATCTCCTGATAAAGCATTCTGTGACCAGACATCGGCGAAACCATATCTCTGCAAACATTCAACACAGGGAGCCACTCCTTCACAAGCTTCATTCTCACCTGAAAAGGAAAAAAATGCAACAAAAAGCTTAGAGTACAAAGGCCCAATGTCCATCATGCAAAGATGACACTCCAAGTGTAAGTGAGTGATCTGGGAATCCACAAGCTTTCTTGGTTTCCAAAGTGGGATTAATAGTAGTAAAATTAGAACCCAAAACTATAGCATATTCTACCATGTGTTCAATAAAATCTCCAGCATCAAGATGCTGCAAAACAAGTGACAACTTTTTGTATAGTGAAAGAACAAAATAATATAAATCAACCAATACAGATCCACATGTACTGCTTAAGTTGGTACAGGCAAGTCAAGACAACACATACATTCAGAAGTAGTTGATTATATACAGTTTGACATGGCATCAGATAAGTTCAATATTAGTCAGTTGAGGACAGTAAACCCACTTCTTGAGTCTTTTCAAAGCTCAAGATACATTACTCAAGTTGCAAAATTTGTCCAGCAACGAGATAAATATATTACAAGATGGAGGGCAAAGAAGGAGAAAAGCCATGTACTGTCTATATGGGAGAATTTTGACACACCTGAACAAGTTACAAACTTTCCAGGTCTAGCATGCCTAATCAGAGGGTTTTCATATCTGAGGATTAAACCACGTACACAGAGTCAAATAAAGGTCAAAATCAGATCGCAATTCCAAGTTAGCCATGCAATGTCATGATACACCATAATATGTTCACAGAAAACAGAAATGGTGGCAGTTTATGATCACAAAAATATGACACAGACGCAACCAGACAACACCATTTATTGGAATGCTTGGTGAATAAGAATTCCTACACCAACACTCTGTAGTTGTGGCAACGCTTGACATCTGTGGTCAATGTTTACTGTTTACATTGTACAGGAAAGAATTAGGTTAGAAAACAGCTATCTTGCACTTTAACTACAAGAAGAGAACTCTCAAATTAACAGCATTGATAGCAACCACAAATACTATTTGATCAAAATCTCAACAAGCAAAGCTTAATCCTAAAAGGAGAATGAAGGCTAAACAACAGGGAGTTTGAAAGCAAGACCTGTCTGGGAGCCAGAATCGAGCCGGCGGCCACAGCATTGGCGAACCGGCTGGTGCACCTCATCACCAGCGACGACAGGCCTGGTGCAATATTCCGCCATGCGTCATCCCTGAACGTCCTCTGCAGGTCAGCCACAAGCGCCGCCTGCTCGCTCCACTCCCTCACCGCCATGTCCGCCACCCTCAGCTCGATCATCCTCTCGACCAGCCACAGCAGGTGCCTCGCGTTCACCATCGCCTTGTGGAGGCTCAGCCTCTGTATCGCCTCGGTCTCGTCGTTATCCTCCGCCACCCTGAAGTCTGGGCTCGCATACTCTCCGAGCAATTTCTTCACCGTCTCCAAGCTCTCTAGGAACGCCCGGTCCAACACCATCCTCACCGAGTCCCGAGAAGGGTAATCTCTCAGCAGCTTCGCCACGAAGGCCTTCACGGTGGCCACCTTCGGGTGGTTGTGGATCGCCGAGAGGATCAGGCCATGAAGCATCTCCTCCGAGGGGACCCTCCCGTCGGAGCCCATCTCCGGCCGGACCCGAGCAAGGAGGTCGCGGGATTCCTCATCTTGGAGGAAAGGGATAAAATTGAGCACGGCCTCCTCCTCCTCCTCGGTCCAGGGCACAGCCTCGAGGAATCGTACGCAGGCCCGGATGCAGTCGTCGAAGAGGAGCTCTAGGGCGACGGGGAGCATCTCCAGGGCGTCGGTGGCGGAGAGGATCGCGCCGGAGAAGTCGAGGGTATAGAGGAGCCGGAGAACCGCAACGTGGGAGGCGAAGGGGCAGCGGGATCCGGCGGCGGCGGCGGCGGAGGGGACGGTGAGGTTGAGGCGTGGGACGGCATCGGAGGAGCCGCCATCGGCGGGGAGCCATCGATCGGAGAGCAGGGCGTCGAAGTAGCGGGAGCGGCGGAGGGCAGCGGAGTGGAGGTGGAGGTCCAGGAAGGGAGGATGGGGGTCGGAAAAGGAAGGCAGGGAGGAATCGTCGAGGTGGAGGTGGAGGCGGAGGAGGACGTCGGCGGTGGCGGGGTCATTGAAGCTGCCGGCGGTGGGGACGGAGGAGGGAAGAGGAAGCGGAGGAGGAGAATTCTCGGGTACGATTTCGTCTGGGCCGGGGTGGGAGGAGAGGGGGGTATTGCTCCCCGCGCGCAGCCGTTTCCGGTCTCCGCCTCCTCCACCGCCACCGGCGGCCATAGTAATAGATAAATATGGGGCAGCGAGGACGTCGGCCGGGAGATTATTCGGAGGCGAGGTGGAAAATGGTTAGGAGTCGGGCCTGTTTATTACCGTCTTGAGTTCGGGCATTTCACGATCTCGGCCAATGTTTCACGGGCTCTTTGTACGCAAGGAATGAGTCACGGTGGCTTTTGTATAATAAACGCTCGTAATGATCATTTTTTAACATAATTTCCGTTACTTAACGTATTTACTGTTTTGTTTTTCTTTACTAGAACGGTCCTTGTTGCGATCCCTCCTCCTCCTCCTCCTCCTCCTCCTCGCCGTCGTCGTCAATATTATTATCACCAGGCTTGAATAAACTTTTGCATTCTCAAACTTTTATACAAAATTTATTTTAATTCTTAAATTTTTTATTATTACCATCTTATCCTTTATATTTAAAAAATATTATATCCTAGTATTTTATTTAATAAGATTAATTAAAATTATTGAAATATCTATCATGTCATTTTGACGCAAATATATGGACTTGTTGTAGGATTGGCAGGTTAGCTATTCTTTCAATTTTATTGATCTTATACTGAAAATATAATATTTTTAAAATATAAAAAGATTAAATTGTAATAACTAATTGTTTGAGAATTTAAAATTATTATTTTATCTTATTATTATTAAACATAAAAAAAAAAAAGGCTTCTCCTCTTGTTTTTCAATGATGAAAATAATGAAAGAATCGGCTATCAAAGTTTTCAAACTCTACACCCCTGAGCTGTGGCGCTGAAGAACTTTACCACCACCTTCGTTTTCTCTGTTCTCTGTTTATAATAGAGGACGCACTGTCTCATGAAGAGCGGTGGCCTCAGTGGATGCCTGACTTAACACCCAATGCCAGATCAGCTAACAAAAGAAATTTTTGGTGGTATCGAAAGTCTGGGAGAATGGAGAAGGAACTTTGAGGAAATTGTCTTGTGATGAACACTGCGGCGGTGCATGGACAAAATTAGAAGGCAATCTTGACTGAGCTCCTCGACGGACGAAACTTGGAGGAAGAACAATTCTAAGAGAGTCCTCTTTGATGCGGAGACTATTATCCCAGACCTGAGGTCAGACCAACTTGGCAAGAACTCAAGACTCTGCCCGCATAAACGCGAGTGGACCCAAAATCTAGTGGCAGAAAACAGGTGGTGCAGCTGCGGGCTTATTCCCTCCCAAATCTGGAAACTTCCAGGAATCTTCAAAGTTGTGTGGCTAAATGAGCAGTCCAGGACCAACACAGCGTTCATACGGCAGTCCAGGATTCTAAATCCGTAGGAAAGGGATGGAAACTACTGACCCCAAGGCTTTTGCTTCGCTTAGAATGGGTGGAAATCAGGCACCCATGCAAATATAAATTTATTGATAACTCAAACCATTTTTCATGTCAACTAAACTGCTGAGCCACCTGTTTTCTTGTGTAACCACCACCAACCTCAATGAAAGTTTCCATGCGTAATGTCCACCATTATCCATGACAGCTTAAAGGATTATCAGTTCCTAAAAAGATATTATTGTGTACTAGATTGTGGCTAACTGGAATTGTCCATAGTTACTTTTTTTAATATATATACTAGTTACCATCTTCTACCCATTTATCATCCCTAATTCCTATAAGCACGGCATATTCTTCAGAATTCAACTATTACAAAAATGAAGACTGATTCTTAATGAGTCCTTGTAGCCTCCATTATTTTTTGCTCTTTCTATTGTTTAGCCACCCTTCCTTAAGCTGAAAGAGGTTCTACTAATTATCCAAATATATCAAAGTACCATAATTCCAAAAAAATAATAATAATCTTATCACAGTACAAGTCAAAGTTAGTATGTTTGGATACTTTGGTTAAAGAGTTGAATGATGATCTCAAAAGAGTTTTAAAGTACCCCAGCAATATTGAGGATAACAAATTATGATACTGCAGAATTCCTGCATACAATGCAAAGAGGTATCGAGAACAGAACCCCAGATGTCAATTGGATGTGGAATCTTGGTTGGAACACCATGATGTTTGCCCTAGCTGAAACGGGGTGAAGTCATAAGAGATGTGGAGACGCATATGCTGAACGGACTTATCAATGAGCTTGCTAGAGACTTTATGGAAGTATCACTGTTTTATAGAAAAGCTACCACAAAGCCCTGCCACCTAATTTTCCATGGTTACCTCAGAAGATCAAATCAATACTGGCCTGAAGAATCAACCTTATTACAGTAACATAAACTACTCTACATGCATACTCCTATGTACCATCTGCATACGCCGAGACCAAAATCTCAACATATAGTGAATGCCTTTTTTAAGTTTCACTACCCCATCGACTACATCTGGAAAGGCCTGTTGGTATCATCATTATTTAGAGGTACCAGATTACATTCTGCACAAAAAATAATCAGAAGAGTAAATGAAACGTGATTTGTATTTGAGACAAGGCATGTTGGTCTTCATTTGGGAATATCAGCATTTCTCCCTGAGATGGGATACAAAGGGTGTTGGAACTTGGCATTTCCCACTGAAAATAGACTACACATTTTCCCTTTGGAGAGAGTGCTGCAATTTAACTACTTTATTTGAGCATCAAACTCTTACAATCAAGCAGCCTTCAAAAAGCAGTTCTTTTCTGAGCAAATCTTCGAAAAGCAACTCAAGCTAAAAGAGCAGTGCTTTAATAAACACGTGCTTTTGGTGGGAATGACTCAACTTCATCATCTAGGGTATTCATATGGACGGGCCTATACGTCAGCCTGACCTTCTCATTCTCCCAGTATCTGTGAACCAAAACCAAAAACATTCAAGTTACAAAGACTGAAAATACATACCGAGAAGACAATTTTTTAACATGTGTGTTTCTATACGATATAGCACATCCATTGAAGGGCATAGAAATTCTTAAAAATGAGGTCACCGAGATATAGTCATGATGAAATGTTTTATTAAATTCATATCATACAGAATAATACATATAAAATGATCCCATTTCTTTCCTTTTCTTTAAGTACCACAGTCCTGCCTTGAAGGGAACTTAGCAAACTCCACAGGGGCAGTAGGTTATCCTGCCTTACGTCCAGCTACGGCCCAAGGCCTTTGAGCAAATATGTACAAGCTTTAACAAAATTTTTATATATGGTGAATCCTGGCCTAACTTAAGCATATCAAATTTTTCCTGATTTATTGTATTTTACATTCTAAGATACAACAGACACTTGCATCTCGCTGTTTAATAAGCAATATGCTGTCATTAGGTATTCAACAGCAAGTATGCATGCTAATAACAATCTAACATGGTAATCAAGATGACCATCCCTATGGTAATCAAGGTGATTTAACTAGAGAATACATCATTATTGAACCATGTAATGCCAAGCCAGTGATGCCGATATTCCATTGCAGTCATGATGGTAATGTCCTAAAGTGGCATATGTCTGACGCTTCTGGTTTGGCATACTTTAAAATAAAGACTGGTGATTTTATGGTCCTACATGATATTTTATATTCTAAAATGTTCACTAATATATTATGATGAGTCAGTCAAAGCTTTGATGAGCTTATTAGTTTATTTCATATAAAATTTTAAGAATTTACAGAGTTTAACACCTGATGTCACATGTAGCATAAAATAAATTTAGCTTTCTGCAGAAAATACGATGAATGAGCCATTAATGACCAGAAGTCTGAAGTATTACTCACCATGTTCTAAAAAATATATATAATCTCAAGCATTCCTTTCTGAGCAACGCTTTACTTACAAGTTTACAATTTCTTTTGGGTCTGATGTAATACAAGTGATATGCATATATTATACCAAGACATACCATCCATATACCTTGCCTCTACATTTCTGAATAATTCATAACCCTGCGGCTGGCATACACCTTCATGACTTCAACATCAATAAATGTCTCATGTTACCCAAAAAATAAAGCCCCTCTACAGAATAGATTAAGACATTGAAATCTTGGAAATTTAGCACAACTAGTAAAAGTTTCAACAATGACATTAAAACTACTTATGGAACAAATGACAATGTGATGGCAAGTCTTTAATGCATTAGATATTCTCTATCAAAATGCGGCAATTGCAAGATGCTAATGTTAGCGAGGAGATAAAAGGTACTGACCCCAGTGAGTGTTTCATCCAGTTCTCATCATCTCTTTTCTGCAGAAAAGGAATGCAGTAGCATCATGTTAAAGAAATGAATCAGGAATTAAAAAAAGAGATGATTTTTTTCTGCAGAATGTAAATCTGACCGTAAAATCTTCACGAGCATGTGCTCCTCTGCTCTCTTTCCTTGCCTCAGCTGAGTGCATTGTTATGCATGCATTTATTAGAAGATTTTCCAGCTCTATTGTCTCTATTAAGTCAGAATTCCTGCAAGTATGCCAAGTAAACAGATACCTTAGTAATTTGAAACAGTGAAAAGACATTACTGACAGCATTAGTTGACAGAAACTACCATATCAAACTCCGATCATGAATTTTGACATCATGAAGACTCTCCCATGCTTTGTCGATCAACTGACAGCCTAAAATGAAATTCAGGAAGCAGTAAGCAGTCCACCAACTTCACCAGAAGAAAATGTCACTCCCTTTAGTAACTACCATTGGTCATATAGACAAATTTCTATCATAATGACTTAGATCCCATAAATGATTAGGAAAATATCATACCAGAATTTAAAAGGAAACAAAACTGAATTTCTCTTCAACTCACCTTCTTCTAGTGTTTCTTGAGTTCGAAACACAGCAGCATTATTTTGCATCACCCGTTGCATGTTGAGACGAATTTTTGAGGTTGGCAGTGAACCATTTGAGTTTCTTAGTTTATCGAGCCAGGCAATTGTCCTCTCTCCAGCATCTTTTTCAAGAGGTTTCTGCTTCTCTCCTACAATGTTCCATAATTGATACAGTATACTATGATAGGAATTCCAAATTGAAAAATCATGTATTACTTAGAGATAAGGTTGAAGGAGGGGGAAATTACCTGGCTTGCAAATTTCTGCAACCCTGTTGGCACAAGCTCTGCCAAAAACCACTATATCAAGAAGGGAATTTGCACCAAGCCGATTTGCACCATGAACAGATGCACAAGCTGCCTCCCCAGCAGCCATCAAGCCAGGAACTACAGCATCTGGATCATCACCTTTGATATGAACTACCTGAAAAACAAGATACATGGTGGAAAAGTGTATCAATTAACAAATACTGAAAACTACTCGAAGAAATTCTTAGGATCAGCTTCATGAGCACCAACATTATACATTACCTCTCCATAATAGTTCGTGGGAATTCCACCCATATTATAGTGCACTGTAGGCAAAACAGGAATGGGCTCCTTGGTGACATCTACACCAGCAAAAATAGCAGCAGTTTCTGATATGCCAGGAAGTCTTTCCTTGAGAACATCCGGTGGTAAATGATTCAGATGCAGATAGATATGATCCTTCAGTGGTCCTGAGGAATATCAGAGCAAACCAGATGTGCTAGGTAAGCACTATTCAAATTATCATCAAGAAGTATGCTTGTACACAAAAATTAAGCTCTTACCTACACCACGACCTTCTCTTATTTCCATTGTCATTGATCTTGAAACAACATCTCGTGATGCAAGATCCTTGGCAGAAGGAGCATAGCGTTCCATAAAACGTTCACCTTCACTGTTCCTAAGGATACCACCTTCACCACGTGATCCTAAAAGAGCAACAAATAGCTAACAGTAGGATATATAACAAAAGATTGGCATCTATAAAGACAATATAATATATTGAAAAGCTAGACAGGAGACACTGGTTAAAAGTGGAGTATAGGATCATATCAGCATGAGAGCACAGTACACTACAAAATATAAAGCTTGGAACTAAGACTTAAAAAAATAAGAACCTTCAGTAATAAGGCAACCAGCACCGTATATGCCAGTAGGGTGGAACTGTACAAACTCAAGATCCTGCAACGTTCAATAACCAGTAAAGCATAAGCAGGATGTTGGATGCTATGAAATTGCAGCTTCTTCCAACTGGTCGAAACCACTGAACTAACCTGGAGAGGCAATCCAGCACGTGCAACCATAGCATTGCCATCTCCCGTACATGTATGAGCTGAGGTTGCAGAGAAGTATGTTCTGCCATAACCCTGATATACAAACCAAAACAAAGTTACAATAGTTGTTTAATGTCCAAGAAAGATAATATACACTATAAAAAATAATATAGCTACCCCAGTTGCCAAAATTGTGTTGGCAGCATGGAAACGATGAAGGGTCCCATCCTCCATGTTCAATGCAATAACCCCCTGGCAAGCCCCTGAAATATAGTTGACAAAGTACTAACCAATTGTTAACAGCAAATATGTATACATAATCATTTTTCTTGGTCTATCAAGCATACAGAAAAAAGAGGTAGAAAACAAGAAAAGGAGCCACATTGGTAAAAAAAGATATCTGGAGAATAAAACAGCAACAGTCAATGATTCCATTGTGATCAAAACAAGCATGATATTTCCAACAGTGGTTTTTTAACAACCCATAAAGGTCCAAGCAGGCTGTCAAATGAGCAAGCTAATCTTACGTCAGCTCATGTTCATCTTGAAATTAGGCTCAAGTTCGGGCAAGTTAATTAGCAAATGAGCCAAGTTCAAGCTTCCATGGCTCACTCAAACTCAGACTTGAACTAGGCCTAGCTCACGAAAGCTCAGCATACTTACACCCCTCATTACAAGGTACCAAACCAGCAGAAAATGTAAATTAAAATGATATCAAGCAAATTAAGATGCACAGAACCAAGGGACTCCAAAATGGTGCACTCACCAACTCTCTGATAATCAGTAAACAACAAGAGAAACCCAAACACATCAACCTACTAATCATGTCCTGCAACTTAATTAAGTAGCATTGCATTTTTCAATGATGACACAAATAACTCTACAAAGAACTCATTCCCCTGCCGGAGCTGAATAATTGCGTTAAAGAAAAAAAGATCAGTAGCTAATGTCTAGTCACCCAACAGCTAATCATTCTATGTGAAAGTTATATGAAGAGATTTGTTATGGCAATTGAAGAACTTTAATAACCGTAAGTCCTATCAAGTGTCATGGAGTCAATAAAAGTTGCCAAATTTTATTAGCAAAGGAAACAATGAAGGTGGCAAGTTATTTCCAGGCAATGACAAAAACAAAATATCCATGAAGCACTAATTCATTAGAAGAGATAAAATGGCAATAAGTGGATATGTGCTAGCAAAACAATAGACCTGATGCTTAAGATGATGGTCCACAAGTCATCCACCATTAGTAATAAAGTAATACACCAGAAGCAATTGATTACCTTGGAGGGGCCAAGAATCCTTTACAACATAGTGCCAAGGCATATCAGGAAAAAATATTGAAAAACAAACGATGCAAATCAAGGTTTCAAATATCACCTGACATGATGGTATGAATGGTACCATACTGTTCCAGTAGGTTTCCAGCACCAGTAGACAGTGTCGGTATGGGACATAGTCTCATACGATGTGTCTGTATCTGGTACCATACCATTCCAGCAAAAAATGGATACAAGGTCTAGTACTGGTATTGAAGCATTGATGTAAATTTTAAAACTCAACCATCAACCCAAACTGTTAATTTATAGGATTTCAAACTTATACAATAAAATGAGTTAACTACAATTCCTTCACTCTTCAAATTATTCCTGATTTAGAAACCCAAGCAACCTTGCACGCAAGCTATCCAATTCAACTAAAGCACAAGGAATGTGCAAGCTATCCAATTCAACTAAAGCACAACGAATGTGCCACCCACATAATCTATGGCACAAGACTTTGACTAAAACATGATCCCCCAAGAAGATATTCTGTGATAGCCTATACAAAGAGCTTCCCTTGGTCACATCCACATATTTATGCACTTCTTCACATAACCAACACAAAGGCGCTATCAACTCAAATATTTTAAGCAAGTTAAAAAATCATGGCTCAACCAATATGCTTTGTCAAGTCTTCTAAGAAATGGGAAAAATTGTAGCTAGGAATTCCCATGTCTCAAAGTCAGATAACACACTAAACATTGCTAAGTAAGGTTGCTAGCAGGGCACAACTAAGCAAATCCAATGTTGTCAACATGTCCCACCTGGTGACCCAGCCTAAAACAATAATACAGCCAGTACCAGGTAATAGCCCGCTGACAGACCCTAATCATCAACCACTAAACAGATGTAAAAGAAAATCAACTATAACCTCAAACAAGAACAAATGAACGGATTTTTGCAAAGCACTTAATCCATAAAAATAAGGGAAAAGGTATGACAACAGAAGCAAAGCACATACGGACAGGCAAGAGAGAAGTTTGAAAAAGTCTAGTACTCTTCAAGCAACCTCAATATCCAAATTTGTCTAGCAATCTCTAACTCCAATTTTGATGCATTCCCAATCTTAAAGAACAGAACAAGAAAACTATCATATCTCCATCTTACTCAAATTCTTGTCAACTTATAAACCCACGCAACTTTGACCATAAGCCAATCAAAACACCATTGATATATTTAGCAGAATTCTTGGGGCTTAACAAACTAAGTAGAACATCTGCACACAAAATATGTACGTAAATAGTCACCTGAGCCTTGACAGTAAAGGTTACGGACATAATAATGACTAATGAAATTTGTGAAGTTGTCGTTAGACTTTTGAGGTTTTTATTTTATTTTATTTTATTTGATAAGAAACTTGAGTTATACTAGTTATAATGCATGTGCAGATGCATGTGATTGTAAAAGATTTTAAATTTGAGATTATTTAACTAAATACAAATTCTAAGATGATTTGAAATAACTGATTGATTATTAATCTTTTTTCTATTGAATTATTTCTTGCCTTCACCTCTTGGTTCAGAAGAATCTGTCTTCCTTCTCCCTTAAAAGTTCTTAGAGTCCATATATACCAAGATGTCTTTTTTAAAAGATTGTGACATCTTTCTTTCTTGCTAAATTGGTGTTTGGAAGCGGCATGAGTAGGTCACTTCCTATATACTGTCTCCGTTACCTTTCTTATTCTCAAAGTCCAACAACATTAGAATCCCTTTTATAGAAATTTAGTATGTTTTATAATTTTTACGAGAGAAATCTATTCATGGCTATTACAGGAATAATTTATATCTTTAATGGAGTAAGGATTATTTTTGGAATTGAAAATTGGGAAATTAAACTGTTTTTATGTAGTTTAAAATACAAACAGAATCTAAGTCTTAATTTCAGTCTATACAGAGACAAGTGAGTTCTAATTCAAACAGAATTACATGAAAATATGTTCCCATATCTTCATATACATGTATGTTGGGCATAATCAATTTAACTAAGATCTGCAACATGGTTTTCAGATTTCTCTCTCCACTATGTCAATCTGTGATGAAATCACCAACTCCTTCGACACTCAAGTGATGAATTCTGGATCCTCTAGCTGTTGAAGGCCCCACCATGACTACTCTCCATCTCCTTAAATACTATTTGTTAATTTGATACATCATTTTTTTTTTTGCATTAATAGAACCTTTATGCTTGTTTACCCTAAAGCCTTGTGGAGAGCTAATATATTGATTAACCCCTAAAGTACAATCTTTGTTCCTCGAAACCCTCACATAGCAAAAGAAATACCATATTTCAGATCCTCACGATACAGCTTTAGCTCCATGTAAGAAATCTCAAATCTAACATATAGCTTGTCATCCTAGTTAAATAAGCTTGTACTTTAAACCTAAATAAACCACAAGTCCCTTTTACTCCACCATAGATGGTCATTGGATTTTTGCTCTTGGTTTTGTTCCTTGTATCCAATTTTAGAGAGCATTATCATGCTATATGAATATCAAGCCTGGTTAATATTAAGATTGATTGATCTTCAAGAAATAAAACATCTAAGCTGCTTTGATAGGCCAAGTCATAGCCAAACTGAGAAATGAAATGAAGTTACCCAGCCAAACCAATTATAAGACAAGTCGACACCCAGCAAGTTAGCAAGAATGATGCAGATATATGGCTGGTACAGTAACTTACCATTGCTATCCATGAGAAGATCCAATGCAAAGTATTCCACAAAGAACTGGGTGTTGTGTTTCATTGCTTGACCATAAAGCGTGTGAAGCAATGCATGACCAGTTCGATCAGCAGCACATGCACACCGATAAGCCTGGCCACCTGTAGATGCCAAAGCAGCCAAACAGATCAAATATATACAAACATATATAATTAAATAATGGAGATTATTCCTGACAAAATGTGAATGAAAAATTGTGATGGCAACATATGAACCTCTACCTTTTCCAAAGTCCAAACTTTGACCTCCAAAAGCACGCTGATAAATTTTCCCATCTTCAGTTCTGGAGAATGGCAATCCATAATTTTCAAGCTCAATAACTGCTTTTGGTGCTTCTCTGCACATATATTGAATAGAATCCTGATCACCTGAGAAGCATAACTTGCACTTGCTTGTCAGTTCAGAAGAGAAGTGAAACATAATGACATGGAAAGATGACATATTATTATAAGTTTAGTCTACCTGCTAGAACCAGAACAGAAAATTCAAAGACAAGTTATCAGAGTTTTAGCTATCCATATTATGAAAGAGCTGCTTTGGAGATGTTTTATGTTCCAACAATTATCAAATGACCAGGAAGAGTTTCTCCAATATGTGCTAAAACATTCAAGTATACAAGCTAATATGCTCTAAGTAAGTTACCTAACCAATCACTTCCTTTGACTGTATCATACATATGCCACCTCCAGTCATCTTCAGTCATATTTCCAAGGGCTGCATTTATACCACCCTACATAATTTATACAAGCATGATTAGCAGCATATACAAGAACAGATTAATAAATTGGAAGGCATATTAATTAAAATTTTATAAATAACTAATCTCATAAAACATCCTCAGAGAATCAGCATGTCATGGAAAATAATTACCTATTAGAGCACACCTCTTTTTATTTGGAGTTTCTTTTCAAAGTATTACACAGCCATTCTTAAAGAAGACTAGTGCAAGCAGATCTTAGTATCTGCTGGTTAGGACTAAAGATGCCTCTGGACTTTTATCAGGAACATGATATTGTAATTGGTGCATATAGCCTCCCCTTATGCATCTTTAAGAAGGGATCAGTCAGAATATCAGAGAACTCAAGTATCAGCAGAACTGTGATAACAGGATATAGATTCACTGCAGGGATACATGCCTCTAGGATATCAAGGAAAGCACAAAGGACTTATGACCACTCTGTCATAGTATATTCACATGTTCACCATGAATGTAGACAGTCATATCCAAGTGCAAATCTCTCATCAATCAAAATTGGTGATACGTAATATCCAGAAAGAAATATCAAGAATGAAAATGAAATTGCAATTATCCACATGTAAGGGGATAACTTTAGCCCCATTGTGTTTTCTCTATCTCCATAATTATGGGATATAATATGTTCTCTATCTTGATAACTATGACAGCCAACATGGATATTAGGGCTAGAAGTGGGCCTAAGCCAGCCTGAGACCCATTGGGCTGGGATAGCTTCGGTCTGAACCATAGGATGGGTTTCCATATATTTGGGTCGAGCTTGGGCTCAAAACTAAGACCCATAACAATTTTGAGCTGAGCTCGGATGAAACATTAGCTTGGCTTGAGCCCAACTTGAACTTGAGCCCAAACCAAGCCTTATAAATGAGCCTGATAAATGAGTATCCATATATTTGAGTCCACTAGGAGCCCAGATCTTGTACTTTCATGAAGAGTCTTGCCTCTTCCTCTTCGAAATCAATTCTTTGTGAACCAGGCTCCTCTAGTTCCTTAACTCCCAGGCGCAGAGGAATTTTAGGGCGGTGTCGCTCTTTTCATTGCCCACTAGGGGATGCCCCAGATGAACACCTCCTCCACTGGTGCTTCACCAAAAGCCTCCTTTTCCAGCTCCGAGGCAGCCTCCGGCAGCACCGTTGGAGTCACCTCTTTGTGGCCAACGCAACAATGAGAACAATGGTCTCCTCAATTGCCTTCACCATCTTGGCCATGTCCTCTCCACCACGATGGCCTTCTTCATCGGTGGCAATAGACACAGCATCTCCTCAACCACTACCAACTTCAGGGAGTCCTCCGCTTTCACCGTCTTCGGGGGCTCCTAGTTCTTCTTCAGGACTCCTCTTCGTCAAGAGTCTCAAGGAACCTGAAGGACCACCGCAACCAACTCTCCATAAAGAATATGATTGAGGAACCCGAAGGCCGCTACAAGCCGATCTCCAAATCTCCGATCATCATGATGGGGCCGACAATCAATGAGAAGCTGAAAACCAAGGTGGCTGCAATGGGATCACGGCCATTGAAACCGTGTCGAGGGCGATGGCAAAGATACTGGGGCTACCGGAGAGCCGAGGGCCATTGAGGCTCTACTACAACCTTGTCTGATGAGTAAAGCTCCTCAGCCTGCTTTTTGACGAGCTCAAGGACGATAGTGGTAGCTCCCTCAAAGAATTCCAGGTCCGAGCTCTCTCATCCCAAGAAGCTCTTCGTCTCAGTCAACATGGGAGCAAGCTCTATCAAGTACCTCTATTGCTTCTACTCCTTTTCTTATATAGAATCTTGAACAATAGAGAGGAGGTTGCTTGAACTTTGCTTTCTAAAAAGAAAGAGAACATAATCAAGTGTAGCCACAACTGGACTATAATAGGCCAGCCATTGTTTTGGCCCAAATGGGCTGACTCGGGTTGATCCAATGTGTTTCGGGCTAGCTTGGATCTAGTCTTGGGACAAGCTTGCGCCTAAATTCTAAAATAATTTTCAAGCCCTATTCGGCCCAAAACCCAAAAAAAAAAAAAAAAAACTGGGTTGGTTTTAGGAAAGAGTGTGACCAACCCGGCTCACTTCCAACCCTAATGGATATGCATGTTGACACAAAACAAAGTACCGAGGAAAGTGAATTCCAAAAATCAAACTTTGGCCAAGGGAACATGTATCACCTTAATATGACATATTTATCAAGTCTTATTATTGCTAGATCAGCCTAATCCAAGAAAAAAAGGAATAAGTTATTCAAAAACTTAAGGCAGCATTTCTAGTAAAGAAACAAGTAAAATTGTCAACCCATCACTTGAAATGGCATTCTACCTTTACATGTACGCTCTCCTTTAATTTTCTTTAACAAGTAGATGCAAACTGGGATATTCCCGATTATGAAGGGAAGAAATATTAATAAAATCAAGGTTTTAAATCCCATGAGGGTAAGAGCATTGCAGTTTTTCCAAGTAATGAGATACACCATCGTCCCTCCCATCCTAACACTTGAGACAGGGATGTCCCAAGACAGACTAATTGGGGCACTAAGATGACAGCGGAACAATCTTATCACGACATTTGGGACAATCCATCCTGGCATCCTCCGAGACATCCCACTAAGATGGCAGGATTTGAAACCATGAATAAAATTTGCAATTAGGCTATTTATCATGATCTTCCTGCATCTATCTTGTGCTCATTTTATCAAAATGTCTCATATAATCCTTTACTTGTCAAAGTAAAACAAGTCATAAGTATTGAAAGAAAAAGACAACTCATACACTGAACCAAATGGACAAACAGATGTCTCATCAATTTCACTAATGTCTTGTTGACAGAGATTTCTTTATTGCTGCATCTAAGAATGTCAAATGCATCACATTGGCATGTTGTATTTGTAAATAGGAACAATTTTCTAAAAAATGACGGTTTTTGTTACAAGAACCAAGACCCAAGAAGAGAACATGGTGATGACAACTCTAGCTCATAGCATTACATCATCAGATTACACCAGGATTTGCAGATCTCAAAGCATTATAAGCTACCTTCATCCAAGAGTCTTGACTCTCATACCTATTCCAAATTAAAGCTATCATTTGATATTTGTTAGTTTCATGCCATCTTATACCTTATCCAAATAGCAACCAGCTCGCATGATCAACAAATTACATCACAATATCAATCTTTTGCAACAGTAGGTAAACATATATGAGAATAACCCTAGCTGTGACAATACATAGGCTAACCAAACCAATCTATTGCACTCAACTACTGAAAAATCATCTTTATTAACAAAAGATAAATATTAAAATCTGCTCTGAAAAAAAATACATATATACAGTACCTGTGCTGCAACCGTATGAGAGCGGGTAGGGAAGAGCTTGGTAATGCAAGCTGTGTTAAAACCATGCTCAGAGAGTCCAATGGCAGCTCTAAGCCCAGCCCCTCCAGCTCCTACAACAACTGCATCATAGGTGTGATCCACAACAGTGTACTGTCCAATCTCATCACAAACGCAAACAACAAAAAGTCAATTCATTTTTATTGAGAAGATAAATGAAACTATTATCATTTACAGGCTCAAGAAAGGCAAGTTAAACAACATTTGTCAAAATAATCAAGATAAGATGTGATCTCAATTAAATGACAAAGAATCAAAGCGGATACACATTTTAGACGGTAACGAGACTGTCATGTCCCAATTAAAATGCTTTATATATATATATATAACGGTGTAGTACGATGATTCTCTTAGCAATAAAATCCTCTACCATCAATAATCAAATCCATATATGTATCTAAACATGAAACCTGGCTAAATGAATCTAAACATGAGACCTTACTAGTGACAGAGCGGGAACCCTATATAAATAATAACTTTTTACCATTATCAAATTCGGATACCTAAAATGTAAAAAAATAAAAGGGAAAATTCTAGCTTTGTCCGCTGCATCAACAACCAAAGGCATCAAAACATCAACAAATTGGAAATAAAATAGAATGATATTCCCAGGAAATAATAACTTTTTTTTTTTTTACTATAGCGTGCTGAAGCCTTCAATTATTCCTCAACAAATCGCATCCAAAAATAGAACTTCAGTCTGAGATCACAAGCTGGATGAACCGGAAACCAGTAAAAAAAAGAAAAGAAAAGAAAAACCTAAATCATGAAAGCAGACGAACGATCTAACTTAGCAGAGAGCCCAAAAAGCTGACAAAATCTAACCAAAATTAAACAGAACCATGTATCAAAACAGGACAAATCCTCATAAAAAAAACAGTTCAGCAAGCACAAGAACTAAGACTTACAAACATCCCAGAAATCGGGAAAAGAACAAATTGGACAAGGTCAGATACGTGGAAACTGAAGCAAGAACTCCGTGATCGCATCAATCAGCCAAAACATTTAAATAAAATAAAATAAAATAAAAGATCAAAAGCATACCGAGTCGGTGGAGAGAAATCTGGGCGCAGAAGGAGAGTAGCCGATCGGTTGGCCTCCGATCGCCGCCTTCTTCTTGGATGAGAGACGAAGGGCTCGGGACACGCAGCTCCGCCACATCGCTCTCCCTCTCTGCCGCTGAGATCGCTTTCTTCCGACTACTCCGAAGACGGTATGGATCGCGGAGAACGTCGAGGAAGAGGTGGCGGTCACGAGAGCGGAGGCAGGCAAATGGGGCGAGGGGCGCGTGGGCAGCTGCCGCATACTATAGTTTTAGGTTGCCCAAATATCAGACACCGTATGAGTATACAATTACGAGACTGCCACTCAGTGGCCAACGCGCGCGTCCATTGCTTGGCTCGGGACGAGTCATCCCATGGTTACGGACGAATCATGACGTTCGCCTGCGTCGCTTTTGCTCCATTTGATGCAGGCAACAGCTCCATGCTCTTTGTTTTATATCATTAAGCACGCCATCTGGCGTTGGCGGATAAAGGGTAAGAACAGGCGCACTTGCTCTTTAATCAACATCTTCATGAAACTTGTCCTCAAATTATAACATTGGGTAGCTATCAATAGCAGTGGGCATGGTTTTACCAGGCTGGCCAAAGGTAAAATTGATAGTTTAGGGCATTGGATTAGATTCTTACTCAGATCAAATATGATCAATCCAAACTTAACCATTCATACTTATTTATATACATACATACATAGGCATACATACATTCATACATCTAAGTTCTAAAATTTTTTTTTGAATCCTTTGGTTTATGCCCATCTCTAATTGTCAATGACTATAATCCCATTTGATTATGTTTTTATAGAGTTAAAAACATTTAGCTTCTTTCAAGGTTATTTGGTGCAGAAAAAAAAATAGAGGCAAAAATTTTTGCCCTTATTTTTCTATATTTAGTTGGAATAGAAAGGAAAAAATTTTACATAGAACCTATATATATATATATATATATATATATATATATATATATATATATATATATATATATATATATTACCTTACATCAAAAATAAATATTAGGGGAGATGGTATTTATTTTTTTTGAAAATTTTTTTGTGGTATTTGTTTTTTTAGAATTTTTTTTTAAATTTTTTTTTTTTGAAAAAATTACTAAACGTGCTTTGAAAGTTAAAAAAATAAAACTAGTAAAGAAAAGTCTTAATTTGAATTTTTTGAACAAAACTCCTACTTAAAATACATAGAGAAGCTAAATTCATTGGACATGAAAGCCATTGCTTTGAAACATAGAAACAATCACACTAGATATAGTAATATAATATTATCATAATATTAATGCATAATATAATAATATTATTATGATGATATATATTATAATAATACGATATTACTATATTATAATGATTTGTGATATTATAATAATATTATCATAACATAATAATATTATAAAAATACTATGAAAATATTAAAATGTATAATTTATAAATTAAGGATACTTTATATCATCAATTTTTGAACCCGATAGTTAAGATTATTGAAAGCACTTCTTAAATTTATTTATTAAATAGATGTTAATGTTTCATATTCTTTTAAAAATATAATTATTAAATAATAAATAATTTTTTTATTAAAAACTCTACTAGCAAGAGTTGCACCGTTCGAAACTTCATAGGTAAAAACTTTATTTTCTATAACAATACTAAATAGAGGCTAATTTATGAAAAAAAGATTTTTTCTTCTCTCTATTATTAAGTCCGAACCATCCATCTTTTTATGAATAGGTTAGCAAGATCACATCTCAAAGCAAATTTACAAAATAGAGAAGGAAACCCCAAAGCGTAGACAAATAAAGATGTGCTTGGGCAAAAATAAAGATTGCAAGAATTGAGTAAAAGAAAGTATTTAACACTAACTATTCAAATTTCGGTAAGATAGAGTCATCTCAGCTATTTTATCTCTAATAGATTTAAAAATCAGTTTCACCCATTCTATTCTGTCTTAACCATAATACATTATATTATCAATTTTAAATAAATATAATTTATCATAAAAATATAACTTTTGAAATTTAAATATATTTTAAAATAAATAAATAAAATACTAAAGTTTTATTTAAAAAAAAACATTTCAAGCGAATACTGAGATATACAACCGAACTAATAGGAACGGAATGGAATACGGAGCATCTTATTTTATAGAAAAATTAGGGTGTTCCTATCTCATGAGATTTAAACCTTTCTTAACATATCTTTGCTAAAAAATACTTTAGCAAGCAGAATAATAAATTATATATATATATATATATATATATATATATATATATTTAAAATATGTTAAAAAATACTTTTTTCTTCTTTTTATTTACATTGTAAGTATCATGACGGACAAACACAACATGACATGTAAAACAACATGCCAATTCCAAATATTTAAGATTCTGACTTTAGTCCCTTACCTAAGGTAGAGGGCATGTCCTATAAATCGCTGATAGCTTAGAAATTTTTACATTCAATGATATATATTTCCATATCATTTTACTTAAAATAAAATTGATAAATAACCTAATTTAAATGAACTAACAATACATGCTGTTAAATATAAAAATTGCTGATAATCTATAATAAATAAAGGATGTGCCCTTTATCTTAAGTAAAAGCTAGCCTAGATAGCCGAACTCCAATGACCGTTGGGAGGGAAGAAGGAACCAAAAGCTATCAGTTGCGTCCAATAGCCATACCAAAACATAGGCATAAGAGGCGGATGGCATCTTAGTTTATTGATTAATTGTCCATGGGGTGCTCTTGGCTTTATATCAGCAGGATATCCTAACCCTTTGCAAGTTGTGTTGCTGGCGGGCAAGCCCATATTCTTTGCATATTTGTGGGAAAAATGGGTCGAGAATAGCTCCTTTAGAGAACCAAACAAACAGCGTGATTACATGCCCGACCCATTTAGAGCACCAAAGTTCCAGACTCCATGGAGGCATCGCAGGGCTTTCGCTGGGCCACGCCACGCTTCTCTTCGGTGGTCATTTTGTGATCTCCAGCGATATGAGGGGCAATCCATATCGTTTGACCAAAGACGCTTTCATGGGGCCTCCAAAGTGTTCGATTACTTGTCGAAGAGGAACTGTTTGATGTCTAGTGGCGAGAGCGATGGCCACGCCTCAAGGCATTCCCCATTCCCACTGGCTGCTGCAAGCGAAGCGCGGCGCTACCAACTGCCAGGTATAAGCATACCACTCCCACTTTGTCACGTCTCTAAGGCTCTTAACAAAGCCTTTAGACCCTTTAACATACTTTGAAAACAAATGGAGCCAAATAAGTCCAACATTGCATTAAAAAAAAAAGCTTAGAGAAATAGCCACAAAGTCTGGCTGAGTCAACCAAACTCAATAATTTGTGTTCCATGCCATGATTAAATTAAGGAGTTTCAAGCAATTGATGGTGCCAACTGGATTATGCCAAATAAATTTTTATTATTTATAAAACAGTAAGATACAAACCAACTCAGCACAATTAGATGACTAGACTGACTTGCTTTTACTTAACATGAGAGCAAAGTACAAGCAATAAAAGATAGAGATAATAAAAAGTCCCGGCAACTCTTAGGGATATTCTAAATATCTGATTTGATTTTGAAGTTAGGATTCGATTCCTTGTAAATGTTACCTATCTCTATATTTATAATATTCTAACTGCAATCATCAATGAAAACTACTTGAAACTTTCATGAACTTTCGTTTAATTTTGAAAACCTTTAAAAAAATTTTTATAATTCAAAATATCTCCATAAATTCTCTTATGTTATTGGACTGTAAGAAGCAAATTTTAATATTTAAATTAGGCTAAATGACGATGATTCCATGAACCTAGAAAGTGGGACAATAGACTTGATTTGACACTATTTAATATAAAGAATAAGTAAAGCATCTAATGCATTCTTTAATTTATTCTTTAATATAAAGATATCATGAAGCATTTAATGTATTTCTTAATGTAAATGCATTTTTTAATGTGCTGAGATCTTCTATGGTAGTGCATCACAGGGTGCGGTACAAAACTTAGCCCTTCATCCATTCATGAGTGGCTAAGATTTTTTTTTGGTTTAATGGTAGAGCTTGCCATGAGTGAAAGACAGCTGCTCATGAATGGATGGGGACTGGAATGTGTATTGCACTATGCAGTGTACCGCAGAGTTTCTCAACTCTTCTGAAATTATTTTTTAATACATTCTTTACATGATATAAGGCTAAAAATATAGTATTAACACAAGCATATCAGCATATAGGCTTATTTGATAGCAAATGAAATTTCTTAATGCTACAAGCCAAAAGATTATATAGCAGACAAAGATATACCAAAATATATGCCTACCTGTGAAACATTTTTCCAATGAAAACTACTTCTTAGTTACCTTTCCTTAAAAGAAATAAATTAATTAAAAATGCTCTACCTACTGTAGGCCCTTCTAGCCATCTATTTCAGACCATTACTTAACCTTCTAATAACCCATTTTTAAAGCAATTCAGAACAAAATATTTTTGTTAGGGCGAATCTATAACTTTTATCAGCTTCATGTGCCAAAACTATGTACAACCCTAATTCAGGGAGACATAAAAGAGGTGGAATATTTGAGCCAAGTTATGCTTGCACTGGTCTTCAGAAAAATAAAAAAAGGTGGAACATTTCAGACAATAAATCCAGTAAGCAAAGCTTTGTCACCATATGTTGTTGAATTAATAGCATCAAATTACAGTTCTAGCCATAATGAACAAGCTATTCAGAAGACAATAAACTTCAGCGTACTATAAAATTTCAAAATTCTAAAGGATTTAACAACTTAATATGTGAAAACTATGCAAAAAAATTATCTCCTAACATTATGAGATGCTGCCAAGGATTATGGATGAAAACAACAATTGCTGTCACAGACTTCACAAGGCATACTTGTGCGATTTAAATCTATTTTTGGTAGGAGTTTAATTTAAATCCACTAAAAGCTTTCTTACTATTATGGAAAAGTTGTGATACATCTTATTATATAAAAAGGACAAAGGCAATCATTTGGGACCTGAGATCCCAAACACCAACAAATACTGCCAAGGATTATGGTTGAGGTGTCAACCAGAAAACAAGATGTAGCAACATCATTGCCCTACAAATATGGAGTTTGAGAGAAGCACAGTCACTTCTGCAGTGATGTTTCAAAACTGTGCTTAGCTAAATCAGACTTACACCGTAGCCAGAAGGTTATGGACTTTTGTTCCAGCTAATAAAGATGATAAATTCATGTTGGATACAATTAATCTAGCAACAAGGTTTCTTTTTTACTATTCAACTTCATTCTTGTTAAACAGAACCTATTCAGAAGTTAGAAACAAGTCATTATGCAGAGACATTTCATTCTCTAAAACCGAAGCTGAATTACAGCCAGCAAAAAGGAGACCAAACCATGAGCACCAGTTACATAAAGCATGATGGCAAAGTATGAGTACAGTGATATTTAAGGAATGATGGCAAAGTATGACAGTTTCTGCTGAAAGCCCTTGCAAGATTCAGCAAAGTCCGTCAGTTTTCCTGCAATCATCAGTTCACATGACAAGATTTGGTGGAAAAGTATACAGTTTCCACAGGTAAGTTTGATGAAATGGCAATCAAGATGGTCCATCTTTCAGTAAACATTGAACACGGACTGGGTATCCTTGAAGAAGTTGGCACATATGATGAGCAACTGAGACTGGTCTTCAGTACCTCTTGGCCATCTCAATATGCTGAGCAAGCAAACAATCAGTTACTCCAGTGCCCAGCCAAGTTATCTGCTAAATTTTTTCGCCAAATATTCAATAATAAATCGCATTGATAGAGGTAACAACAATCTTCTTTTCTCCTTTGTTAGCCAGTTTTCTCTGCCTACAAATTTGCAGGCACACAGAAAGAAGAACTCCAAGAGATATGATAACAACTGAAAGCCTGAAGTATCTGAAATTTAGAGTAACATAGGAACATATCACAAGAAAACTCAACAGTAAACTACACAACATAGCTCCAAAAATAATGTCCCTCCTGCAAAAGTATTGCCAGGGCTTCCATATTTAGGCATCGCCGATCAAAGAGTGAGTAATTTGCATTTCAAGTAATAAAAATTGACAACATATGTGCAAGTCAAAAGAAATTAAATGATGCATAGTTGGCAATTAAATTTCAGCAATTGATGTATGGTTCCTTTTACAAACATGGACAAGGAGTTCATGCAATCAAAGGAACCTCCTGTCAATTAATGATCAACAATCATATGGTACTGGCAAATTTCCAGAATTTAACTAGATTCTTTTCAAAGGCTTATATAATAAGTTGTTGAATTCAAAATATCTCAAACAAGACAGTTTGTAACAATCTAATTGCATAATAAGTACTAAAAGACACTTGCATCCACAGTTTTACAAGTTTGATAGGAGAACAATCCAACTCCTGCCTTAATTAGCTTTGGTACCTATTTTCGGTCCATATCAATGAAATCAGAATGGTATCCAGCATCCACACAATTCTTTATAGCAGGAAATCTTGAAAAAAATAATCAACAAAGATGACCATAAACAGAGTATCTAAAAGATCACATTAATTGTCATCCAATGAGAAGAGCAGGATCAAAAAGCAATTACCATGAAGAGCCACTAGCCACATACGTCAGTCTCTATTCAACATTAAAAAGATCTTGATATAAGAAAAGACAAATGAACTAGAAGAGAAATGAGGGAAGGACCAAAGGGAAGCATTGTAATGCAACAGTTTTTGTTGGCACCAGTTGGGTCCAGACATAAATACATTGATTTTAAGTGATGTAGTGGGTCTCCATTTCAGACTAAAGGTTTAGATGCCAGTGCATATTGATCAACAACATATTAAATGAGAAAAGTAATAGTAAACTTTTTCACCATGCATGCTGATTGACAAGAACCAATACCACCTTTTTCTTGGTAAATGAGAATGAACCCATGGCTCACGAATGGCACCATATGCTATGGTACCCAACAGTGCCAACACATAACCGAAAAGAGCATCCCATAGATTCTTAAATCCTTCTTTCAAATTCTAGCAGACTCATGATGCTTGGAGGTGAGAACATTATCTATTCTATCCAAGGTTCGCTATATTGCGAATCAATAATATTTTGATACTAGATCGGTACGGTTCGGTACAATACATACCATATCAAAACCAGTGGCATACCAATCAAGTAAATTAGGAGGCTCCAACCCATAAACCGTCTCATACCATACCGAACCAATGGCATACTAATCAAGTAAATTGGGAGGCTTCAACCCATGAACCGCTCCATACCAAGCCGAATTAGGTGGTTTGGCGCAATATAGAGCAGTTCGATATGGTTTAAGATTGGTATGGGATTAGTTCAAGGTAGTTTGAGGCAGTTTTAGGTGGCACGGGGCAGTTCAATCCTATACTAAATCAAACCACCGAACAGTACTAGTTTTAGGATGGTTCGGTATGGTTTGCCCTGAACCATTCGGTTTGCTATAGTTCGGCCATCCTTGATTCTACCATATAATGCGAACTCCTCTCAAAACCATTTATGAGGCAACTCCACTGTCTACATTGACCTTACTCTGAGTCCAAATTTCTCAGGTTATGTGCATTGCACACGCTTGATCAGAAGGATATTAACATCCTGCTGAATTTCGGAATTTTGATAAACTATCATCAGTAAACATGGAAAGTAACTCACAAATAGAAGATAAATAGGAGAGAGGGTTGCAACAGTGGGTGGTGGCAGGAACTGTAAACTTTTAAAATATATTTTGAAGGCTCATAGGACCATTATGAAAGGGTTTGTTGGAATTAGATGAGCTCAAGTGATAAGTTTGTAGTAAACAAAGTTGATACTTGAATGATCTATAATAACAACTTTTAGAGATAAAAGAGACTAAGCATAATCAGATAGAATTTAGAAATTTGATGCTTATTGTTAGACTGCACAACAAATCAGAATTGAAGGACTTTCTCCATTTTTAAAGGGCAATTAGAGACTGCTGAGGTTCAACCAGGGTTTAGAAAGAAAATTACGATAATTCTTTGAGGTGGGATGGCTTTAAATCAGTTCAGATATAAATATCACTTCTGATATATCATGTTTGTCAGTTAACAAAACAGAAAGGAAATATCAAATAACAGAAGGGGTTAATAAAAAGGATTAGACAAAAAATAAGGGAACCCACACATCAATATACAATTCTATCACAAATTTAATAAGGCAAATTTTGGTTTCTCTGATGTAGATATCAATAGGTCTTGCAATGAAGTAGAAAAAACAAAGCAGTGCAGTGCTCATATCTTACCATGACACCAAGCAAACCTTCTTTAGCAATGTGGAGTCCATTTAAGATAGGGCAAATTGGGGGCAAAAATTCTCATATGTATCACAAATTGATAGGTTGAGCAATAAAAGTGAGAGAAAGAAAAAGATGCAGACAGTTGCCCTTCGGTGCTGCACCAAGCAAACCAATCTTTTCCAAAGCAGGGTCCAATAATATCATGAATTAAGTTGACACAAAGAGGAAAAAAATGGTGATGTGCCATTAACAGATCTTTGCTTTAGGACTTGCAACCTAACAACAATTAGTTTGATTATTTTTACTTAAGTTATAAATTTTCAAAAATCATGTTCATTATTCCAGATTACTCAGGTCTTTTTGTAACAACAAACAAGCCCCCCATTACTGCTTGCTTATTCTCCCTATTAACACATATACAAGTTTTTGGAGATTGATATGGATCCAAAGTAGGATAGATAATTAGGTGCACTAAGAGGCCCAAATTCACACATGAACCTGCAAGTTTATCACTGTTCCTGCCATTCCAGCTGTTGTCCAAGCTGATCCTCTTTTTTGTCTTTCTTTCATTTTGATAGTCTTCCTCCTTTGTTTACCCATGACTTTTCATAAACTGGCTGCTTGCCTAGATTACCTCTAATTTGCTCCATGTGAGAATTTTGGAACCACCAAACTGGATGATAATTTGATCTGCTGACTTTCTATATAAAGTTTTCTTCCTGAATTTCAATGTCACTTAACACCAAGGTTCACAATCCCAAAAATGAGTGCCACACCAGTTTGGTACCAAGTCATTATAAAGTTGTACCATACCATATTGACGCTTATTATGCAGAAAAATATTTTTATGATATCCTTTCATTTTTTACTTTTTACTATTTTATTTTTTATTATTATGATTATTTTAAGATTTATGAATATTTGATATATGATTTTAAAGTTATTATATTGTTATTTTATTTCATATTAGCCTCAAGATTTATTTAAGCTTGAGATTGGATTAATGAAGCTATAACCATATCCAAATTTAAATAAATTGCTACAAAAAAATAGTAGCAAGAAATAAGCATACCCCCAATATTTTTTTATTTTCAAATGTTTTTTGTTATTATTTTTCAAACCAAAAATTTATTTTAATGTAAAAAATTACATAATCTATAAAAAAATTATAATTTTTTATGAGTAAATGATCATTAAATCTATAGTATATCATGAATCATGCAAAAAAATTTTGGCAAGATTTTTCCTTTTCTAATATTTTAGCATATTTTAGTTATAAAAAGTAAAAAAAGAATGAAGAGGAGAGGGGATTATACCTAATCTCGGATTGGATTGATGCTCTAAATTATAAAAAATTCCTTCTCTCCTAATTTTATCACCTTCTCACCCTTCTCTTCACATTTTCAACAAAAAAGAGAGAAGAAAGGCATCCAGGTCTCTTCTCCTTTTTTTGCTCATGAAGGGTTCATAACCGACTCAAACTAAGTCATACTAAGTGGAATTGGGTTGTTCCACTTGGTTTGAACCATAATTTTGGGTCTAAGTCCTAAACTGAACTAACAAATCAACCTAATTTCATATTTCATCGGTCTAATATGCCTAAGTAGTTTGGGTTGGTTTTGCAAACCTTAGTTGGCACATATTTTAAAAGGCTTATAAATTCTCATTTATAGCATTAGTGATTCATTTTATGAATCCATGGATTATACAAATGAGAGATAACCGTACTTTTTCTCGACAAGGTCAAATTTGATAACACATGAAATGGCACATTGTCCTCCTATATGAACACACATCCTTCGGACAAAAACAAACAAAATTATATTAATAATCTTTAGTTAATAACAAAACTATAGGTCACTAATAACGCTACTTTTAGCCCTGTTTTGGATAATTATTGGGGCCTGCTAGGAAATAGCTACCTCACATAATCGATGAAAAATAACTACTATGGGTTCTTTCAATAGATGTTCCAAACAAAAACTCTGTGTAAAGAAATTCTTTTAATATTAGTTTTTAGTGTTAACTGCACAAGCTAAATTTATTTAATGAACAAGGTTCTCCTCTAAACTTTTCATCAATTACTTATATAATATCTTAATGATTTGCTTCACTATCATGACCACTTAAAAATATTACTCTTTTTGCAGACATAAAAAGATATGGGAAACCCCCAATACTCACACCTGTGACAAATTAACAGAATGCTTTATTTCCTTACAAAAAGATTGTGAGTGATAATAGACTTGGGAGATTATACTCCTAGTACTAATGAAAGTTCATGAATAATCAACTACAGGTTCCCTTTTCTTGTTTTCTTTCCTACCTAGAAGTCAATTGCATATATTTCTTGCAATATTTGGGCATACAACAAGAGAACTTTTATGACTTGCCTCAAAAGCCTTAACATGATAACAATGCCACCATGACTTTCTCAATCTTGCCAAAAGATTCAACTTCAAAACTAAGTTTAAATTACTCGATCTAACATGCCAAAAATCTATCTATTTGTGGCGCAATTCTAGAAACAGGAAAACAACTGCAGACAAACTTATCAAAATGAAGTGTATGGTATCTTTCTTTTCTAATAGAAGAAGGGGTGCTAATCTTTAATTTTTAGAAATAAAGAATTATCATAAGAATTTGTTTCCTTTCAATCGGTATAACTTTTGAAAATGAATTCAGGCCCAGACCCCGAGTTCAAAGTTAAGCTCCGGGCTTGATATTAGCCGAGGCCCAACCTGAAACCATTCTGGGCTCTATTCTAAGGTCCGACTTGAATAATTTTGGGCCTGCTCCAAGGCCCGATCTAAAAGCAGCCCGGCTCAAATGGGCCTTTGATTGGACCAAGCCCATTTCCAGCCGACAAAAGTAGCTGAATTACGAACGTATAAAAATAAAACTTCTTTTTCCCTTCTCTTCTTCCTCTCTTGGGCATGAAGTCGAGAGAGGCTATAGAAAAGACCTTTGCCAAGCTTCTTTCTGGCACACAGTAGGCTTGCTGGAAACAAATAGTTTGCAAATTAGACAGCATAAAAAGCTGTCCGATTTAAGATTCCACGTGCTCAGGTCTAAGCCCCACGCTCCGCTTCTTTTGAAAAGCTTCAGTTTACTTCGCCCCTAATCAATCGTTTTCAAACGGTCAAGTGATCAACTCCGCTTCCTCCTTGACCGCATCCAAAAAGTAAATAATAAATCCTCCCAAAATTAATACATTACATTAAATAAGATCAAAATTTTCTTTCGGTCCCAAGCTTTGGCATGCCATTTTGAATTTAATAGTAGTCATGTAACATTTCAAGTTTACCTGCTGATCTAGTTAACTTCATCTATCATGAGCAACAAATTAGTTAGAATCTACACGATACCGTAAGAGTGGCTTCACGCTAACTTTATTACTGTTTCATAAGTATTTTATCAGTATTCGTTTTCTTATGCTCATAAAGTTTTGCGGACTAATCGACTTTAAAACCATTTATAACACTCTAAGTCCATCTGAGTGAAAATTAATGAAAGAGAATGAATTTAATTTTTAAGCACATAATTTTTTTTTTATTTAATATGAAACGATTTTTGAGATTTTTTTTTTTTTGGTGTTACATATCAATTCTATGAATGTTAGGGAGTAAATCCTAGCAATTGAAAAATTGAGGATCAAAACGAGCTGGGCGTGAAAGTTGGAGGGCAAAAAAATATATATTTAACCAATGACCATGCGGTCAACCAAACGCCTTCCCTGGCAAAGAGCCATGAATGCCTCCCTTTTTAACTCATGGAAAAAGTTTTTGAAAACATAAAGATACGAATTTACCACACGCCATCTCCGCCTCGCGGACTATATCTTGATCGAGGCCTCAAGACACTTCGTCATCGGTTTCTTCCTTCTTCTTCTTCTTCTCAGTCTCTGAAGCCATGGAGAAAACCAACCACCTCCTTCTCCCAGCCTTTGCTCTCCTTCTCACCTTCTTCTCCTTCGCAAGTAGGCCTCCATCTCGCTTAGTTCACTCTCTTTCTTTAGCTGTAAAGATTCCAAGCGAAGTATTAAAGAACTTCGAGTAATAGTTGTCCAAAATTGTTTATTTACTTCTCTTTTCATTTTTTTTTTTTTTTTGGTGTTATTTCGAGAAAGAACCAGGGAAAGATAAAGAGAAATCGAAGGAAGAGAGAATTTTGATGTTACTTTGAAGCTTAAAAATTACTTTTTCTTTTTTTTTTGGTGGACAGGGTCGCAGTCGTTCATCGGAGTGAACTACGGGCAGGTGGCGGACAACCTCCCGCCGCCGGAGGCGACGGCGAAACTCCTCAAGTCGACGACCATCTCCAAAGTCCGGCTCTACGGCGCCGATCCAGCCGTCCTCCGGGCGCTCGGCGGCACGAACATCTCCGTCGTCATCGGCGCCGCCAACGGCGACATCCCCTCCCTGGCCTCCGACCCCGCCGCCGCCTCCCGTTGGGTCGCCGCCAACGTCCTCCCCTTCGTCCCCTCCACTGCAATCTCCGTCGTCGCCATCGGCAATGAGGTCCTCAACTCCGGTGACCCCGCCCTCGCTGCCCAGCTCCTCCCCGCCATGCAGAATCTCGCCGACGCCGTCGCCACCGCAGCCCCGAAGTCCAACATCAAGATCTCCACCGTCAACACCATGGCCGTCCTCGCCCAGTCCGATCCCCCCTCCTCCGGCGCTTTCCACCCCGACCTCACCTCCGGCCTAAAAGGAATCCTCCAGTTCCTCTCCAAAACCAAATCCCCTTTTATGATCAACCCTTACCCCTATTTCGCCTACCGCGACGATCCCCGGCCGCAAACCCTAGCCTTCTGCTTATTTCAGCCCAATCCCGGCCGGCTCGACGCCGGATCCAGCATCACGTACACCAACATGTTCGATGCCCAGCTCGACGCCGTGAGGTCGGCGCTCAACAGGCTGGGGTTCCCGGAGGCGGAGATCGTCGTCGCCGAGACGGGGTGGCCGTACCGGGGCGACGCCGGCGAGGTCGGCGCGACGGTGGAGAACGCGAGGGCCTTCGTCGGAAACCTGGTGGCCCACCTGCGTTCCATGGTGGGGACGCCTCTGATGCTGGGGAAATCCGTGGACACGTACATCTTCGCTCTCTACGACGAGGATCTCAAGCCCGGGCCGACTTCGGAGCGCTCCTTCGGCCTCTTCCGGCCCGATCTCTCCATGACCTACGACGCCGGTCTCTCGAAGTCCAACTCCAGCGCTCAGGTACGGGTACTAGGTCGAGAGTTCCTTGGAGTCTTTCCGACCGTCCGATGTTGATCGAGGGGGTGTGTGTCCTAGGACAATTCGACGTCACCGTCGCCGACGCCATCACCGGCGGCGGAGGGGCAGTGGTGCGTGCCGAAGGAGGGGGCGACGAAGGAGGAGTTGCAGGCGAATCTGGACTACGCGTGCGGGCAGGCGGGGGTGGACTGCGGTCCGATCCAGCCGGGAGGGGCGTGCTTCGAGCCCGACACCCTCCGGTCGCACGCGGCGTACGCGATGAACCAGCTGTACCGGTTGTCCGGACGGCACCCCTGGGACTGTGACTTCCGGCACTCCGCCGCGCTCTCGTCGAAGAATCCCAGTACGTCCGTTCCCCCTCCGTCACCGTTATTTATTGTTATGCGATTAATACAAAATATTCCTTACTGATAAATATTTGAACCAAAAAAAAAAAAAATCAAATCTATTATATTTTATGGAATTGTGGAAATCTGGTAATTTTGCAGCAAAGTGAAAAAAAAAAAAAAAACCCACTGTTTTTGTTTTTGCAAAACTAAGTCTTCTTCCTTCTGAAGTTTAATAAATATGGATGTATGCTTTTTAGGATAACACGCACACATGGCTGATGATTATGTTGAAGGTTAAAACATACTTTTGGTCTTCAAACTTTCACTTAATATATGTTTAATTTTTAAATTTTTAATTATTATAATTTAATTTAATTTTTAATTATAATATGGATATATAACTTAATTAGTAGAACAATACGTTAGCTATTTGGTCAATTCTAATTGACATCATGTAATGCAATAAAATATTAAAAGTATAATATTTTAAAAATATAAAAAATTAAAGTATAATAATTAAAAATTTGAGTAAAAATTTAAGAATGAAAAATATATTTTCATCTATATTGACTTATTGTTTAGATAGGTACGAAAAGAAGAATATAACAGCTCAATGACATTTTTTTTTTAAAAAAAAACATATTTTCTCATAAAATAATAATAATAATAAAAAAAAAAGCCTATTTTATAGGAGGTGATGCAATTGTTTCACACGCATGAACGATTTTTCTATATAGTAGCTCAGATTGGATTCATAAATTTTGATATAATATCCATGGATATGGTTAATTATTTAATTGCCGACTTCACTACTTCAGAACCACTTCGGATGCTTGCTTCTTTCTTTTCTCCGACCTAATAATCGGCAGTCTTTTTTTTTTTTTTTTTATCCTTTCTTGTGACGTAGGTTATGCCAAGTGTGTGTACGCGGGAAGCCGGTGATCGTCAGTGGCTCGTGCGAAGGCGTTCGCCTGGAGAGAAAAAGAACGAAAGGTGGCGGTTCTTTTCCCTTTACTTTTTCCCATGGAGTGCTTTCAATGGTGCTGGCAGCTGGGATTCGATGCGTGCGTCCTCTTCTGGAGGGAATGAGTGAAGGATGGGAGGAAGCCTTTTTTTCAATCATCGATTCGGCCTCTGCTGGTTGGCTTTCGGCCTGGAATAAGTTTTAGTACGTACGTGTGTGTAAACTAGATTGCATTGTGGTTATGCTGTCCCCATCTCTGGACCTAGTAACATATCTGTGTGTCTAAATTATAATTAATAAATTGACTTCCAATCAAGTTTTTATAACATGCACCCAGGAACCAAGTTAGTATGATCCCATATGTCACCACCATTCTCTCCCATGCAAGTTATTATTGGGTTGACCTAAACCACGACGCTGCATGGCTCATAGATAGGTCAAACCAACTAAGAATGGCTCCATGCAAGAAGATTGATTGATGTTTGTAAAGAGATGGATGTTTTCCTAGCTACGCAACATGGTATCTAGATTTTAATAAATTAATTTCCAATCAAAATGACTGCAAAATATATGTTATCTTAGAGATGTGATGCTCTTTCTACACGTTATGGGATGACGAACGCTTCAGCTGAAAACGGAGCTCATGCTTTTATGATGCAAAGATAAGCTTCGCCATGACTAGCAAAGCATGTGCTTGAAAGAAAGAGCGGGGCGAGAACGAGACTCGTCTTTGTGCGTGATGCGCTCGTCTGGAGCCATCAGGCCAGCTCCGAAATCTCCGTTCCCTTAGAAACCTTGGAGCACTCCCCGTTGGTGGCCGAAAGGCCTCAGCAACTCCGGCGTCGGCCCACCGGGTGTCTTTTGTCGCTCGAAGACTCCAGCGATAGATCTGAGCCAAATGGAGTCAGCGAAGTTGAGGCAAGTCGAGGGCCTGCAGAAGGCGGCGGCAGCAGCCGTCTCGGCGGTCGGAGGACAGGATCGCTCACCAGCTCGCTGGCCTACGTCCGCATTGCGGCATCGGGTGGCGCGTGTTCTGGAGGTGGATGCACCCCGACGGCCGTTTTGCGGAAGGCGATGAATCAGTGGCACTGCCCTTCTTGTCCGCCGCCGGCCAAGTATGCAGCACTTGGCCCGGCGGCGGGTCCACCGAGTCGCTGCTGACACCATCACACAGAATTTCCTCCATTGAGTTGTTCCAAGGGTGAGCTTGAGCGAGTGTACGTTTTGACTGATTTATAGGAGGAAAAAAAGAATGCAATGGCTCGGGACGAGCACGCGCCGACGATCTTCTCCAGTGTAAAATATTAGAATCCGGTCTCGGGAGCATTATCACACGTACATGGCATGCGCATGGAGGGAAACTAGCAAAGGCCATCGAATTAAATTTTAGCTTTTATACATGATTTTAATTAACAGTATTATAGTCATTTTTAGTTACCTTCCATTGTATTGTTAAGATAAATAATGTAAAAAATATTTTTAATTAAAATATACTTTTGATCCTCAGACTTTCATTCGAAATTCATTTTGATCTTCAAACTTTCAATTATTGCCATTTAATTTCTTATTTTTAAGAAATATTACATTTTGGTTTTATTACATGGGATTAGTTAAAATTGATAGAATAATTAATATATTATTTTGATGTGAATATATGAACTGGTTGATAAGAAGACATATCAACTATTGCATTAATTTTGATCGACCTATATAATGGGATAACATAAATGCAACATACTTAAAATATAAACTAGTAAACTAATAATTAAAAGTTTGAGGACCAACAAAACCAAAATCCTATCTTTTTCAAAGTTTTTTTTAGTAAGATAAATTTATTATACCATTCTAGTACAAATGGATGAATCAAAGTCACAAGCAAGGATGCTATGAAACTGTCAAGAAACAGAAAAGGGAAGCTCTAAACCTAAATCAAATCATTTGGAAACTATGAAGCAACCTCAACAGTTGAACAGCTTGATTCCTTGTAAGCGTTAGTCCCCTTGAGAAAACTAGAATAATAGCAATTCTCAAAATGTCATCAATTATAATATTTGCACTATTTAGTAGAGCTGTAATCTTTCACAATTTTATTTTTATTATAATTTATTATAGTAAAGATAATGTTTATTATTTTTATATATTTTAATTAGAAAAGTACTTTTATAGGGAGGAAGGGAATGCTCACTATCTCTATTTTACAGCTAAGATTCGTCTGCCCTATCACCATGATACAACTAAGATCTCTCAAAAATGCATCTTTATCTAGTTTTTTCATAAAAAATTAAAATGATACAAAATATAAAAGTGAAAATGTCTTTATCAGAGTATTATATTGATGCATTTCTAAAGTTTACTGGGGTATGTCTATTGTGATTCATGCTTCCACTCTTTCATACGTAGCACGTATTCATCGATTTAAACATGAAGAAACCCCTTCAAGGCTTTTGCTACGATGCTTTTGGTTGTGCCTAGATTGATGTCGTAAATTTTAAGAACACCAAGGGCATAAAGGTAGTGCATAGTGCATAAAAGCCTTAGGATGTTGAATGGTGATGTTGAACTAGTCATATTGAAGCTTGGCTTTCAAAAATACATATTATAAAAGCACCATAATTGAACCCACCGCTTCAAATAAAGCTGGCAATCGGATTGAGTTAGGTTATTTTGGGTTTGAGTCATTGAAGCTTATTGATCTCATATTGATTTTGATGATCATAAAACAATTAAGTAAGTTACTAATGAGTTTGGTATAAAACCACAATGCAATGCAGGCATACAGTAGTCACCAAGATGAAAAAGATGAAATCCAAGCTCCTAAAAAGGATTATGGCTCAAGAAAGAAAGTTTTAGAGAGGAATAAGATCAAAGAAGGATGTTTCAAGTATCAATTGACTGAAATCCAAATGTTTGGGAGGATATTGGATCACATGAGAGCTAGCATACTCAATTTCATCAAAACAATAAGTCTTTTTGGCCTTGAATTAAGTCTCTAAGTTTTAAAGAAGAACAAGACCAAAGAAGGATATTTCAAGCTTCAATTGAGTGAAATCCAGATGTTTGGAAGGATATTCAATGAAGAAAGTTCAAGGCATGAGAGCTAGCATATTTATTTTCATCAAAACAATGAGTTTTTTTGGCCTTAGATTGAGTTTTTAAGTTTTGAAGCCATTAGCCAACTCTCATGCCAGCTACTGTTGCATAAAATTGAGAAAACAAAGAGTTTGAAGCCATTAGTTAACTCTCATGCCAGCTACTGATACACAAAATTAAGAAAATAGAAGTCTGGAGGCCATTAGCCGACTCCCATGCTTGCTAACAAGCCAAATCTGAGCCACAGAAATTTTTACAGAAGCCTGGAGTGGATTAGTTGGCATGGTAGCCAACTACTATGGGCTATACAATGAGTTTTTCAAAAGTAGTCAGCATGGTAGCTGACAATTGTTGGGACAGAACAGTAACGGCTAGTTCTGACACTCCAAATGGTCAGAAATGGCTAGTTTAATGTTCTAATCCCTCAATGAACTATAAATATAAGTAAAAGGGATGGATTAGCAAGAGTTTTGGTGTGTTTTGAAGGATTATAAGTGAGAAAAAGAGAGAAAAATCAAAAGAAAAATCTAGCCTTTATTCTTTTCTAGAGCAACTATGCAGTCAAGCATTAAAGGCTATTAAAGCTTGCTCAAGGCTTCATCCAACAATTCCAAAAGCTTCTTCAAGTGCTCATAGCTTCAGCATTTAAGGAGGAGAAGCTCGTTTAAAGAGTAGACCTTCAAAATTTATAAAGTGTCATTAATGTTTTATTTGCTCATAAAGGAGCTGTTTATCCTGCATCTTTGATTCTTTATATGCCTATTTGAGTTTCAACTTGGTTGAAATTTGTGTTAGGTGTGCCAAACTTGGAATTGGTGACTTGTAAGACTCTCTTGTGCTTAGTAAATAGGAAGCTAGCTGCGATAGCTAGGGTAAGGCTCCCTTGTGCCTGGTAAACAAGAAGCTAGCTGGGTCAGCTAAGATTGTAATTGTTTGTAAAACAATTAGTGGAGAAAATTTTCAAGGGATTCTTTGGAAGTGGACATAGATGCAAGGATTGGCACCGAACCACTATAAATCTTTGTGTTTGTGTGTGATTCTTATTTTATGGTTGATTGTTCTTCTATTTACCATACATCACTCTACACTTACACAGATTTGGTTATTTTAAAATAATTGCACATTCTTGCTGAATTTTTCAAAGAACTCAATTCATCCCCCCCCTTGGGTTGCTTAGCTGGGCAACAAAGCTAAACCATAATCCTAAATGATCGGATTAAGATTAACCCATAGCCTATGGATCATTTTGGATTAGTATAATTTTTTTTAAAAAAATCTAATACATGCTTTTCTTGTTCTTTTCTTTTTCCAATGATCAATTCAAACCTTTCTTTTTTTTTTTAATCCATTTATTACTCTAAATGCTAGAGTAGATAGATATAAACTTATAGCATGATTAGACACTAATAGAAACAACAGCTTATAAACTTATAAAATATTAAAATAATATAATAAATCAATAGTTTATAAAATCATAATTTTAAAATTAAATAAATATTAATGTTAAATTCTTAATAAGACTACAAAACATAAGCAAATGTTAGAAATGTGCTCCACCTCATGAATAAAAAAGAGTAACATCATACTTAATTCTACTCTTTCATCTCTTTTTAAAGGGTGTTTGAATTATTGATGTCGATTCTTTAATAATACTCAACTTAGAAAAGTATAGATCAAAGCCACATTAGCATCAACTATATTATATATTAAAGAATATAAAATATTAAAGTATTAACTATGTAAACAATCTAATTGATAATTCATAAAATAATATAATGTCATCTAGATAAAATTATAAAATTTAAAACAAATAAAATTGAAAATCTCATCCTCATATTCAAATCAAAATTAATGCATTTGCTGTCAAATCCTATTTTTTGATTATTTTAGACTATGCATGATCAGATCCGATGTAACCCTAAAATTTTTGAGTAATTCTAGATTCATAAAAAAGAAAATCCTAATCCTATCTTTTTGGATGGATTTAGATTAGGTTCATGGATCGGATCAAGTTTTTATAACCTCTACCTTTAATATTATGGTTTTCCTCCGTATTAGTCATCATTTGCCTTTTCCCTTTTTTGATTCTTTTGCTGTACTAGTTTTAGTTAGAAATAATGTGGTATAACTGCTGTTACAATTCTAAGCATCCCTTTTTAAAAATTAAAAAAAATGGTTAGCAGCTGTTATAGACAAAAATAAAGTAATATTATCAAGGAAAATGTAATGATATACTTGATCATGCTGTTATGTATGTTTGCTGAATTTTTTTTTTAAAAAAAAAATTAATTTATGAAACAGTGAGCTAATAACTAAATGACAACTTTTAGCTGAAAATCTGTGCTAACAGAACAGAAAGTCTCCAAAAATCAAAATAACAGCCATCACCTACTATTGTTTATATTGATTGGAACAGATGATACATGACCTATCCTTGATCCTAGCCCTCAAAATAACAAAGGAGAAGAAGATAATAACCTTCTCATTCAAAAGCCCTAGAAATCTTTTATTTTAAAATCTTGAGTGTCTTCGAAGCTCCAAGCCATTCAATTGCTGTCTTAAGTAAGCTAAGGTAAGAAAGTTTACATGACGAAAGTTAAAGTTTTGCATTTCATTGATTTTTATCATCTAATTTGCAGTGAATTTTTAATATATAATTTACATTCATAGTAAAGTGAAAATCTTAGGCTGCATTTAGTTTTCAAAAATATTTTCTAATTTTATTTTTTATTTTTATTTTTTTAAAATACTTTGCATTTTATTTTATTTTTGATCTCTAAAACAAAATATGTTTGGTATGTGAAAATAAAATTATTTTTTATTTTTTATTTTCATTATAAGCAATATATTTTAAAATAATAAGTAAAAAAATGAAATGAATACCGTCTATGCTTAAGTTTTTAAGTTCTTTAACTTTTCTTTTTAACTTTCTTCTCTCTTTTAATGAAAAATAGAGAAAATATCTTTAAACTATTTTTCAGTCTTGTATCATTTAGAAATTATATTTTCTATAGAATTATTTTTATTTTTCATTTACTAAATATATTTTCTTAGATATTTTTTGTTTTCTACAAAAATAAAAAAAAAATCTAGACACTTCTTAAAAACCAAGCTATCCTAAAGTGGAAATCATTTGATGGATACATTTGAAGTGGAAATCAAATTTCTTAGCCATGAACAATGATCATTTTCTTAAACCTAGCTACATATCTTCTTTAATCAGCGAAAACATTAGAATAGAATTCCTTTTCCATTTCAAACCTACCAACCCGCTTAAATTGAGTCTATGCTCAAAATTATATATTCAATAAAAATTTTCCACTATTTAGGAAGGCTTGTTCAAAATTGGAGTAATGAAGTCAATAGAAATGCCTCATTGGATTTGGACTTCAGATCCCAGATGGACTATCTTCCTTGCAGTCTGCTGCAAATAAGAAACGGAGCTAGATTTATTCGGCTCAGATTAGTGAGTAATCTCAGTTTGGTCTTCCTGTCAATCTTTTTCTTTTTCTTTGGCTAAAGAATTAATGATACATAATTAGCTTTATCTTTGTTATTAGTTCAAGTTGTGGCTCAATTTGATGACAAGGGTTCAAGGGCGTAGATTGATCCAAATTGAAGATTACAGTCTACATCCATGTTGCATTCATTCTTTAAGAGGCACATCGGACTGTAAAAATTAAACCGGCTTTCTATTGGACTTGGATTCCTACCTATTTGTTATAGGTAATTATCTCAATAGGTAATTGCGCTGTTAATATCAACGGATTAAATCCGGCCATTCAATCAAGTAGGGCAAAGTTTTTACAACTATGGTTGAAGGAGATTCACTCCCTGATCTGAAGCAAAATTATTTCACTCGATGGCATCCAATATTCATATTTGACAATCCTCTCAAGGATAATATCTTCACTCTAACCAAGTTTTTTTCATTGTAGAAGCGACCATTAAACCTCGTTGTGTGTGTCTTCCCTTCTTACTCTTTATTACAAGGGTTTAGGTGGTGGACCGCAGCAGTAAAATTCTATGGGTCCCATAAGAGTCTTTTCTATATTTCTTACATCACCTAACAATATTCTAGGAGTAAGATGCATACTTGTTTGAAACCATGATATATATATAAAATTCAATAGATTCAAATTAAGGAGTTTGTAGTTTTATTTTTAATTTAATATATAATAGTATTCATAATTTTTTTAATTTCATATATATAAAGTTTTATATATAGTTGATAGCATTTAAAACATATAGCAGTTAAATTCAACATGTCATAGCATATGGGCATAATTTGATAGAATTTAAAACACGGTAGTTAACTGTAACAATTCAAATCATATGAATGCAATTTGATAATGTTTAAACCACAGGATGGTAATCTGTATTTTACCTTAAATATTTTGATGTTGACTATGCTGTCCAATCCATGATAAATCCATTTCTGATTATGTATTTATAATGGTAGGAGGAGCTTTTTTATGGAAGAGTATTGGGTAAACACTCATAGCAACATTAATTAAAAGGTAGAGTATGTAGCATGTTGTGAGGCTATATGTCAAGCTCTTTAGTTATGCAATTTCATTTTAGGGCTTTATGTTGTTGAGTCTATCTCGAAGTGGTTGATTATATAATTGTAAACCCACTAACTTAGTTCCTAAAGTTCATTAGAAACATGTAAGCTATATGGGAATGGTTAAGTCTTTTAATGTTTTGGATTAGTAGGAGTTTATGATATTGTGATAATTGCAACTATGATACTTATATTTATAATATTTTTGAGAATATTATGCATTATTGTTTATGCCATATATTTTTATTGTGCTTACATTTATGTTTATTATGGCATTATTTCTGGCATTGCGATTTGAAATATTCTGATCCAGTCTTACCCGGCTTTGTATGAAGTAGTGCATCTTGGGTGGATGCTTGGACTATTTGATAGTTTGCATATTAATCACTTTTTGCCTTGCATTTTGTACACTACATTCCTAAGCTTTGTTTATTGGTTATTATATTATATGTACTTTGACATGTATAATATTTTATATCCCTCTCGGATATGATATTTTACAACATTGGATGCTTTTAATCTTATTTTGGACCAATTTTACTTGAAAAAGTGCTTACTGACATTCGACATTCTTTATTGTCGTTGCATTTCATGTATTTAATCCGAAGAAATGCTTTTCCTAAAAATCATGACATATGTTGTCTAAGTGAGAGACTGTTAGAAATTTTTTAGTATGTGGACTAGTATAGTCATTGTCCAGATTAATTGAATATCAAATTAATAGAGTAATTTGTGAGTTCATTATGGTTGTGATCGCCATTTTGTTATTGAGCTATTTGGTGCACCTTAGAGCAATATATGCTTATGTTTAATGTAGGCCTTGTGAATACACAACCCATAATGGGTAGGCCATACATTAGTTTGAGTACGATTGCCATAAGGAGATGTCCTTATATTCACCCAATAAATATTATGGTAGATATATTGAACCGTAATACTTTTACTATCTATAGGGTACAGAGAAGTCTTCTCTCCTACCACATACATATAAAACCCTAATCAGATTCTGCATTGTAAGAAAGTTATGAATCTTGCAATGAATTTAAGTATGATTTATTTTATATTGTATGTGCATATATACTCATGATATTGAGATTATTAATTGTGTTTTGTATTTGTTGAATCCAGATTTTATATTAGGGACATGAACATTAGTATAGGTAAAAAAATATTAATGCTTGTTTTGATCAATACATGCTAGTTTATTGTCATATACCTCATCTCTATCATACTGAAAAACAAGCGACACTATCATTGCTAAAAGAAAAGAACATGCGCCCATCAAAATAAGAACTAATGCATGCAACAAAATTCCAAATTAATCAACCAGAGAAAGGTAAAGTTAGACTTCTCTTTTTGTGACTAGTAGATGCATCGGACCTTATCATGTGACCCTAGCAAAAGATTGGTTTCAACATTAAGTTGTTTGTAAGATGCTATTTTTCATAAGTTATTTTTTAAAAAATTCTAGAATATTCATTTTAACTCCAATCACTATAAGAAATTATGAAATCCCTTATGGCTAAAAAAATGCCAAAAAAATCAAAAAAATATAGCTAATTAAATACCTTAAAAATATAGGACATGTGCCAGCTAATCTAGTTTCAAGGAATATATATACCGCATTCCCCACCTAAATGAAATGCATGGAATTGAATTTTATCAAAAAAAAAAAAAAAAAAACTCATATGTCATATGCTGCTTTTCATAAGTTATCTTTCAAGAAATTTTAAATAATTCATCTTAACTCCAATATCACTACAAGAAATCATGAAATTCATAATGGTTAAGAAATGCTAAAAAAATTGAAAAAAGCGTAGCTAATTAAATCTCCTTGCTTATGACTTGACACTCATGAGAAGCTTGTTTAGGAAGGAGAAAGAAAGTTGGTTAAGGTATGAACCTTATAACTCTTAGAGAATTTGCATCTAGTCAATTCGACTTTATGAAGGAGTCCTTAGATTCATGGATCAGAATACTAATTGGTTTGGATCTCATCATAGTATATTTATGAAACTTGAACTAGTGAACTAGTCTAGGCCAAAATCATTTGCTTCATAGTTAGCCTCTAGGGCATCCGACAGTTTCAGTTGTGTTGGCATGAGGTAAACATCATAAAAGGAATCGGATAAGGCACTTAGAATCTTGTGGTGGTGAAAATCTATTTCTTGAGATATTTATATTTGAGAACTAGAAGAAATTATTTCTTGGAGATTGAAAGGCCTGGCAACATGTGCAAAGGCCATGTGGTGAAAAAGTCTAGTTATGCATGCATTTTGCATTATGCACATCATAGTTGGACTGAGTTGAGAATGCACAATTGATCATCACCCAAAAATCCACAAAGCCCAACAAGGCTTGGAACTCCTGGACTTCAATAGATGTGAATATATTTAAATATCCAAAATGAGATTATTTATAAGAGATTTTAAAGTTTAAACCTTTAAAAATAAAATAATAAAAATTCTCCCCGCAGCCTTTCTCAAATATATATTGGACCCTAGACATCATAGACCAAATTAGAGAGGGTGTACTGGTTCTAAGCGTGTTTATACAATGTAATCTCATCCCAATCCCTAATTCATTGTATTGTTGCAAATATGAAAATAAAACATACAAAACCTAGTTTATATATTTGCTATCAAAGACAATATTTAGGAATGTGAGGATATAATAATAGTAAAAGCAAGAATTTCTTGCTAGTGAAGAGATCAAAATAAACACAAAGGGAGAATTTTTTTGCCTATAATTGAATAACCACTAATGTTTCTATCCGTTCAATGTCCAAGTCAATCATTCATATTATTCCTTAAGAAATTATGAAAGAGAAAAAAAGGAAGAAAAACAAAGCTTTCATCATTTCTCTTTTCGTTCCCAAATCTCGGGCCTATGGAACAATGTAGTCTACAAGCCAAAGAAAGTTAAAATTAGTCACGAATCATATGAGAGGAGAAAAAAAATGAGTGTAAGGGCATCAAAAGATATCTCACTTCCACATCTAGTTCCTTTAGGAATTGGATGGCCACAAAAGCTAGCAATATGTTCAAACTTTTGTATATTGATTTTCTTCATCCTTGGCAAAATCTTCGTAAAGATACAAACTATATCAACCTTTTGAACTTCAATATAGCACTCCTTCGAAGGATCAACTATTGGCCCTTCAATCAAAACATACCTCCCACATTTTGAGATCAAATTTGTTAGATTTTGGCCACATAGGTGTGGGGTCTACGAGGCTTGTAGGGCTTGTGTGTAGTGCCCATAGAGTAATACTTCAATCATAACAAAAACCAAGGCCAAGCAAACTAGCTTGAGGCTAACCATTTCTCTAAGCTCTTGGATTATTAAAATACCCACAATTCCCTGCTCTACTGACGCTCCTTGTGGTGTTGAGGGTACGTTGGAATTGAATTATATGAAGGGATAGAAAATACAATAAATGCCTACTAATTTTATTATGGTTAGAAGAATCCTAAGAGAATAAGAAATGAAAAGTGTTGTTGAATAGAGAAGCATTTAAAGAGGATACTAGGAACCAATTATTGGATAAGGATTGGATAGTTGCCTATTAATATCAATATCCATGTTTATTAGATAAATATGGATACATACATGGATATTAGTTGGATGCTCAAATTCATATATATATGTGTGTGTGTATGTATACATGAATGAATAGATTTAGATTTGAAAATATATTTGGATGCATATTATCTAGTCCACTTTCATCCTTACCTACATCAACTATTTATGCACTTGAATTTAGCTTAAGAGGTTGGCACCTTTACTTTGTTTAAGGAGATTACTTGTTTGTATAATATTCATATACCTTAGGACCTTTTGATTTTTTGCAAGGTATGCATGCATTCATATAGAAACTGATATTGAGAGAAACAATACTACTTAATACAAAACATATACTTTATTAACGCACTAGCCCTTGTAACAATTCTCATTTAGATTACATGCCAACAAGAAATAAAATTCTTAATTAGTGGGATTAGCTATTCCAACTGAATACTTTGACATAAAATTTTCATAGGTCATATATTTGCCATTTAATATTTTTCCAAGGCTAAATATTTGTGATCTTTTATGTTAGGGAAATCTAAGCATTTAAATTGTCCTTCATATTTTTCTTTGTTTGTGGACTAATTTTTTTAAGTATTTAATGCATGGTTTTTAATGAGAACTCACACATATTCGAAAATCAAATTTTAAATGTAATAAATGCACTAATGAAAACAATAGACAATTTAAATGATAATAAGAGTATTAAATAAATAGTGCATTAAACAATTACATTAAATGGAGTAATTATTTTAAAGCATGATAACAATCGAGCACTAAAATATTCATTTAACTTGGAAGTTTCAAAATTTTGAAATAGAATAATTAAAATACAATAAAGTTTGTTTATGGTAATTTGAAAGAGTTTTAAATCCTCACTAGTAAACTTATCTTCTGTGCATTGATGCAGGTAGGACCGTTGAATGAGATAACTATTGGTGAGGATTTTTGATTAAGTACCTCTGATTTCTCTAAAAAAGATTGTAGTTTCGTACTATATCAAGCAAAAAATTACTAGAAGCTAAAAAGAGAGAAAACTCAAATTTTATTACTAAAATTGATTGATTTAATGAGATACACCATGGGGCTATTTATAGTGTAATACTGACCTAACATGAATTTGACTAAAATTAGAATACTTCCCAAAATAAGAGAATACTAATCATAAACTTATTCAAAGTTAACCAAAATAAGACTTCTATTAACAAAAATACGACTGCTAAATAGGCTCTTATTAAAATTTTATATTTTGAATAAAATTTCTTTTATTCTTTCTTTTTTAGGCTATATCAACTTTTCTTTTGAACTAATGTACATTGAATAACCTTTTCTAATATGGTTGGAGATAAACTTTAAAATTTAAGCTCATTAAATATTTATAAATTAAGTGTCACCTTTATTCTTCTTTGAATAAGTGCATCAATATAGTGATCTTATAGAATATGTTCCATCCACCATCTCAGCTTAGCTTGAGTCTTATAGGATCATCCCATAAGCTAGTTCATTTGTAATGTTCAATGTAATCATGCTTCTTGTTTGATCTTCAATGGTTCATAACATGGTTTTCTTTAATAAGCTTTCTTTGTAGGCATTAGGTTCTCTAATTTAAATAATTGATGGATATTGGAATCTTTAGTTGCATCATGCATGGTACAAATCCATCTTACATTCCCTTAGGCTATATTTGGTAGAGAGGACAATCTCTAAAGGGATATATGTTATACTCTAGTATGGAGAGGCTATTGCATGGGATAAGCCTTAATTTAGTATTTGGTTAGAAAGATTCAAGTATGTGAAGAATTAGTAATCATAAAAGGTAAGGATTTTCGGCTGGTAGAGAGATTAGAATAAAGGCAAAGAGAGATTTTATTTTATAATTCAACAACTACTCATGCTTTCATCAATTCGACATTCAAGTTAATCAACTTATTCTTTAAGAAATTATGAAGAGGAAAAGGAAGAAAAGTAAAGCTTTCATCCTTCTACTTTTTGTTCCTCAATCTCATGCCAATAAGACTGTGTAGTCTGCAAGCTAAAGAAAGAGAGAGATCAATAATGAATCTTGTGATAGAAGAAAAAAAAAGTGTAAGGGCATCAAAATATATCTCACTTCTAAATTTGGTTCCTGTGTGAATTGGATGGTCACAAGTTTTAGCAACATAAACAACCTTTTATGGGTTGGCTCTTATTGTCTTCAACATGATATATTGTTCAAGCTTTTGGACCTCAGTAGATCACTTTCTCAAGGGATCAATTATTGGCCCATCAATTACAACATACATTGCACATTACTTGATTAGATTTGATAGGTTCACATGTCCCATTGGGATCGATTGGAGGAGGGCTTCTATATGGTACCCAAGGAGCAAAATTTTGACCATGGTAAAGGCCAAACCAAGTATCCTAACTTAAGGCCAACCATTTCTCTAGAAATACTTATACTTTTCCTTTCTACTAGTACTCTTTGTTAAGGTTGCAAATGAATTAGGTCAACCTGTGACCTAATCCAATCCCAACCTAATTAAACTTGATCTGTGTTTGAAAACTCATGGGTTCAATTAGGTTTGAAAATAGACCCAATCCAAATTTCAGATCGGGTTTGGATTTTATATTTTTTGATCCGATTCAACTTGACCTAAAATAAATATTAATTATATAAATCTTATTTTCTTTTACTCTAATTAACTTTATTAATTAATTGAATGATATATTATTTAAACTAATTCTCCTTTTCATCTTAACAACTAGATCTCCTCTCATCTTTTTTTACTTAATTATATCAAAATATTTATATTTTATTATTTATTTTGATGGATTCTTATTTATAATGTCTTTAAGTATATCAATAAATATTTTAAATATCGTAATTTATAAAATTAAATATAATCATTTTAATAGATCTATATTTGATTATTAATTACTATATTTTAGTTATAAAATAATAGTTAAATGCTTGACTAAAATACAAATACAAGCCGATTTAATTCCATCCTAAACCTCAATGTTTTAAGTTGAACCTAGGGCATACTTGACCCGAATGACTTATTGGATCTAAAATTTCTTTCATAGACTTTATCCGACCTATCCTAACTTGATCAGTAAATAGGTTGGACTTCATGACTCGATTATAAAATCTTGTCGGATTGAGATCAAGCATGACCTGCCCCATTTGTAGCCCTACTTTTATGTTGTGTATAGATCAGATGGTACGTTGCAGTTGTATTATATAGAAGAAGTTATAAAAAATACAATAAATATCTATTAATGTTGTTATGGTTAGTAAAATCCCAATGAGACAAGAAATGGAAGTGCTATTGAAGAGAGAAGAACTTAAATAGGAAACAAATAGAAACAAATATTAGATAAGGATCAAATGTCTATCCATATTTGTATCCTTTTTTTTTTGATAAATAAGGATATGGATATAAATATTAGTCAAGTGCTCAAATTTATATCTATATCCAGATAGATTTAGATGTGAAAATAGATGCAAATATATATTACTTATTCTACTTTCACTCCTACTCGTATCAACTAATTACGCACTTAAATTTAGTCTTAGAGGTTGGAACCTTTGCTTTATTTATAGGAGATTAAAAGGTTGTATGTTGTTCATGCGCTCTAAGACCTTTTGAATTTTTGAAAGATATGCATGCATTCATATAGAAACTAATATTGATAGAAACAATACTACTCAATACAAAACATACACTTAGTCAATCCACTAGCCATGTTGCAATTCCCAACTAATTTGAATATCAAAAATCAATAAAATACAATATCTCAATGGGACTAGCTATCCCAACTGAACGGTTGGCATGAAATTCCTTTCAATCATACATTTACCATAAATAACTTTTCGAAGACAACTTTTTGTTTGAGGGAAATCTAAGCTCTTAAATTGCCATCCATATTTTCTATGTTTGTGGACTAATTTGTTTAAGTATATAATCAATAGATTTTAATGATAATTCACTACATCTTAAAATTCAAAATTTAAACATAATAGATGCACCAAATAGATTTAAGGACCTTATTTGAAAAGCTGAATTAAAGTTTTCAACATAGAATTCAAAGTAGCAAATTTTAGTAGATTTTGACTTTAAAATTGATTGGCAGAAGATTTGAAGGATCTTTATATTAAAACAAATTTAAACCCCTTTTAATAGAAAGAATATTTGACCAAACTATGACATAATAACATTTAATTATAATCAAAAAGATATATCGATTTTTCCATGCACAAAAATAGTAGCAATAAATCAAATTTCATTCTTGGCATGTTCAAAAATTGCTTTTAGAATTATGCATAAATTGCTAATACTGGCAATAAAAAAATCTTAAATTTTATAAATAACTGTAAAGATTAAATGATTAATGGAAGGCATGCCTAGATCTTTAGTTGTCCGAGAAAGAAAAATTGAGAATGAAAATAAAAAAAGAAAAAATGGTGAATTAAAAATGAATGAAAAAAATGGTGCATTAAAAAAGACAATGAGAGATATTAGCTTGGGACCTAAAGTCTTTCTACAGGCCTCAGGCATGTGGCTAAAGAAAGAAAGCTAGCCAAGCATGCATTTGCATCACGTGTGCTACAGCTAGTTTGAGACGAGTGTGAGCACATGTAATCACCAGCTTAATGCTCACAAGGTCCAATTAGACCTTAACCCTTGGACTTCAAAGGATACTTGCATTTGCATATATCCAATATGGGATTATTTAAATAAGAGACTTGAACTCTTTGAACTAAACATTACCGAGTTACCTCCCATTGGTAGTGGTCAAGACTTTAGGAATCCTTAATTGGTAGATAATAGACCTTCAGATGAAGTCTTAGGCATTCTACTCAGCTATCAAATCTGATAGCTCTACTTCCAGCCACTTGATGAAGTAATCAATGGTAATGTTGAGAAATTTTCTTTATCCCTATGCTAGAGGAAATATCCTCAGAATGTCCATTCACCACTGAACGAAGGGCTAAGGGTTGCTAATCAGTGTCAACTATGTGGAAAGTTGGTATGATATCGCAGAATGCTTCTGGCATTGATCACACCACTAGATGAACAGAACAACCGCTTATTTCATGGTCAATCAGTAGTATTTTTACCAAAGTATCTCATACAGCAAGGGTCTACCTTTAAGATGATTACCACAAACTCCCTTATGAACTTCTCAAAGGACATAATGAGATTTGTTTGACCTATGGCATCTCTGGTATGGTAGGGTAAATGATCTTTTGTATAAGACTCTTTTCTAAGATATAATGAGCTACTCATCAGATAACCTTTTTGGCTTTATTCTTGTTCAGGGGAAGTTGTCCTTCCAGGTAAGCGACAATAGGGTCCATCCAACTTGGCTCTTCTTGGTAGGCTTGTAAATTCTTCCAGAAACACTATTTGATGGCGATAGGTAAACTTGTTAGTTGTTCTAAGAATACTGTTTGGCAACTCCTACCTCTTAAGGATGCTAACTTTAATAAGGCATTTGCTTTGGTGTTCTCCAACCTTGGGACTAGTTGAATGCTAAAGTAATCGAAGGTTAGGATTAAGCTTTTTACCTTGTTCAAATACTTCAGCATATTGGGCTTCTTAGCCTCATATTATCTTTGGATATGACCTATCTTAAGTTGAGAGTCATTATAGGTCTTCAGATAAGTTGCCTCAACCACTTAGGCTAAAGTCTAGTGATGAGGCCTTCATATTTGGCTTTATTATTTAAAGTTCAAAACCTAAATTTTAAGGTATAACTAAACTCAACTTCTTTAGGACTAGTGAGGATTACTTTAGCTCCACTCCTAGCTTTGTTGGAAGCTTTTTTTTTTTTTGTATGTAGACTCTAGGTCAATTGATGTTATTGCTCTTTGTCTAGTTTAGTAGATTCCAGCTTATTTGAGAGCATTCTCTTGAGGACATAATTTATCAAGACTTATGCTTTCATAGCTTAATATGATTCATGTTGGATATCAAACTTGCTTAACTCCATCGACCATTTAACCAATCGTTCTGAAGTTTCTGGTTTGTGTATGATCTACCTCAAGGGTTAGCCAATCAACACCATCACTGTATGAACTTGAAAATAAGGCCTCAACTTCCAAGCCAATATGACTAAGGCATAGGCATCTTCTTAGTCTCTTGGCCCACCTCAACTCATCTTTATCGATGCTTGTGCTTGTTACTTCTTTCAGGAATACTATGCAGTAACTCCCGCCTTTTATTAATGCTAGCTTTGACAAGGCATCCGCTCTAGTGTTTTTCAAACTTGGGACTAGCTGCATGTCTAAATACTTAAAAGCCCAAGGATGAAGCTTTTTATCTTGCTCATATACTTCAACATATTGAGCTCCCTAACCTTATATTCTCTTTAGATATGACCTACCATGAGTTAAGAGCAACTATAGCTCTTCAACTAAGTTGCCCCAACCACCTGGGCTTGCTTTAGTTTGGTGATGAGGACTTCATACTTGGCTTCATTATTTGAAGCTCAGAACCTGAATTTTAAGACATAATTGAACTCAACTCCTTCAAGACTAGTGATGATTACTTCGGCTCCACTCTCAGCTTTGTTGGCAGCTTTTTTTTGTGTGTAGACTCTAGGCCGACTGTTGTCGTTGTGCTTTGTCTGGTTCAGTAGATTCCAGGTCGTCCAAGAGCATTTTCTCGAAGACATAATTTATCAAGACTTGTGCTTTCATAGCTTAATGTGATTGATATGGGATATCAAACTTGCTCAGCTCTATCGATCATTTGAGCAACTATCCTAAGGTTTCTAGTTTTTGCAAGGTCTTCCTTAAGGGTTGGTTAATCAACATCACCACTATGTGAGCTTGAAAAATATGGCATCAACTTTTAAGTTGATATGACTAAGACATAGGCAATCTTTTTAGTCTTGTTGATATCTCATCTCCGCATCATGAAGGCCCCTATTCACATAATAGATCAGCTTCTACTTCCCTTCATCTTCTCTAATAAGGACCAATCTAACTGCTACTCTTGAGGCAACTGGGAATAAGTATAGCTCTTCCTCTTTTCTTAGATTAGAGAGCAATGGATGAGAACCAATGTACTTCTTTAGCTCGTCAAATGCATTATGGTATTTCTCAATCTATTCGAAGTTTTTGATGTTGTGTAGAGCTTTGAAGAAAGGAAAATATTTCTCAATCGAACTAAAAATAAATTGGCTCAAAGTTGCTACTCAACCCTGAGGCGTTGGACTTCTTTGACCATCCTAAGAGGTATCATCTTTAAAATAGCTCGTATCTTTTCTAGGGCCTTTATTCCCCATTAGCTCATCGTGAATCTAAGGAATTTACCTGAGATCTTCTCAAAGGTATATTTTTATTAGGATTGAGCTTCATCGAGTTATACCTCAACAATTGAAAGGCTTTTCTTAGGTCAACCGGATGTTGGTTGGCTTTCAAGCTTTTAACTAGCATGTTGTCCATATAGGCCTTCACATACTTGCTTATTAAGTTTTTAAAAATTTTATTGATTAGCCTCTAATAGATCTATAATGTCCCAAGCCTACCTGCTGGTCCGATTAACTTTTAGCGGGCCTACCTGCTGGTCCGATTAACTTCTAGCTGGCCGAAACCATGCGGCCCAAAAACTCGAGTGGAAGTTAATGGGTAGCAAGTGGACTTGAGTTATAAGCACATCATCAATTTCTCTCCCATTGTCCATATAGGCCTTTACATACTTGCTTATTAAGTTTTTAAAAATTTTATTGATTAGCCTCTAATAGATCTGTAACGCCTCAAGTCCACCCGTTGGTCCGATTAACTTCTAGCGGACCGAAACTACGCGGCCCAAAAACTCAAGTGGAAGTTAATGGGTAGCAAGTGGACTTGAGTTATAAGCACATCACCCATTTCTCTCCCATCCAATGTGGGACTAAACTAGGGGTATCACAATCTCCGCACCTTATAATGCGACTCCTCATCGCACGCCACAACCTAACCAGAATATACTTCTCTCCCATCTAATGTGGGACTAAACTAGGGGTATCACAATCTTCGCACCTTATAATGCGACGTCCTCGTCGCACGCCACAACCTAACCAGAATATACTCTGAATCACAATCTTCGCACCTTATAATGCGACGTCCTCGTCGCACGCCACAACCTAACCAGAATATACTTCTCTCCCATCTAATGTGGGACTAAACTAGGGGTATCACAATCTCCGCACCTTATAATGCGACGTCCTCGTCGCACGCCACAACCTAACCAGAATATACTCTGAATCACAATCTCCGCACCTTATAATGCGACGTTCTCGTCGCACGCCACAACCTAACCAGAATATACTCTGAATCGGATCGTTGGTGCTACAAGGGTGGCTCCACCTCATGGCGGGACTTCACCACCACCCCATGGGTAGCCCTTTCCTCATGCCCACCAACTTTTGCACACTGGATCGGTTCTGATATCATTTGTAACGCTCTAATCCCCACCCTCCTGGCCCGATTAACTTCTGATATCATTTGTAACGCTCTAATCCCCACCCTCCTGGCCCGATTAACTTCTAGCGGGCCGAAACCACGCGGCCCAAAAATCACCAACTTTTGCACACTAGATCGGTTCTGATATCATTTGTAACGCTCTAATCCCCACCCTCCTGGCCCGATTAACTTCTAGCGGGCCGAAACCACGCGGCCCAAAAATTTGAGTGAAAGTTAATGGGTAGCAAGTGGATTTGAGTTATAAGCACATCATGCATTTCTCTCTCATCCAATGTGGGACTAAATTAGAGGTATCACAAGATCGCTCTGGCATTCTATAGCTCAAAAGGCATTAGTAAAGTCTTCTTTTTGCGATCAAGGTAGTTTTTTCCTTATCAGAGTAGATGCATCTCAATTTAATTGTAATCAAGGAAAGCATTCATGAAGCTAATTCATGGCTAAGAAATTCAAACCCATCTTAATGATAGCCTCCTCTAGACACAAGCTCAACAATCTCAACCTGAAAATATTGAAGTGAGACATTAATAGGCTTGTCTTGCATGGTGAAAATTGATTAAAAAAGAAATGAAAAAAAAAAAAAAAGAGAGAGAGGATGGTGAGGAAAGCAAAAGCACTTTGATCACTTGTGCATATTTGACAATGGTATCAAGAGTTGGTTGGATGGGCTGCTTCCTAACAAAACATAATCTAGAGGCCAATTCGAGGCTTTTTATAGGTGAGAGAGATACTGTAAAAGGTGTGCGTATATATATATATATATATATATATATATTTCTTTTCGTTTCTTTCCCTTGAAATATCCATCCCATCGTTTGAGCCTGTGATATTTTTTAATGCATGGTCAATAAAATTAGAGCTTTGTCCTCCGAGAGTGAACGACGCGTGTGCAACGCGAGCTCTTGTCGCACGCGCTGTGCCAGTCTCCAACGGTCTACTTCGCCCGCGGGAGCCTCGCTGTCGTCCCGGCGGCGGGGGACCGAAAGACTCGGCCCGGTCTAAACCCGAGGTCCAATGCCTCGCGTGGACCCGGCGGCTGCCCAACTACGTGGTCCCGTTCTCCGGCCCACAGACGCCGCCATGTCCGGCGCTACCTCCCGACACGTGTCATCACCGGACCCACGTCCCCACCGTCTGGCGGCCGCCTCTCCTCTCCCCCCCAACAAATACTCTCCAACGTCACAATGTACTGCTCTCCATTTTCTCTCGTCTCCTCTGGTCTCGCCCCAGTCGTCTTCGCCTCCGATTCGCCTCCGTCCCTTACCCCGCGAACCCTAACCCGAGGTCGGTTTCTCCCTCCGTTCTGCTTCGAGAGTGGGGTTCTCGGAGCGGGGATGGAGGATTAGGGCTCGGATCGAGCTCCAGGGAGGCCGGTCATGGCTGAAGAAAGCTGATCTTTTGAAGTGGTGGGGTTGGGGTTAGGGCTTATAGATAGATGTCTGTTGCTGAGCTGAAGGAGCGGCACATCGCCGCGACGGCGACCGTGAACGCTCTGCGGGAGCGGTTGAAGCAGAGGAGGCAGACGCTTCTCGACACCGATGGTGGAATTCTCTCCTTCTTCCCGGCTTTTTCCCCTCATTATTTTTTCGCTTGAGATTTTTTTTTTTTTTTTGTGATTTTTCTTCTTTCGATTTTTTTTTTAGTTGCTGGGTATGCGAGGAGCCATGGGAAAACGGCGATTACATTTGACTCCACGGATCTGGTTTGCTGTAGGACCTTGCAGGGTCATACAGGGAAGGTAGGTTAAATCATTTGGTGAATTTTTTCGATAAAGGTGAATTTTTGCGATTTCACTGCGCCTGGTTTCTCCTTTTCTTTAGTTAGGTCAGTTGACTATGTTGTCTGAAAATTATCTTTTCCTAGTTTTCTGGAACCGTTCATAAATGATTAAATTTTTGGGCAATTTAGACTGGAAAGGTGGAGCTCTTGTCCTTTTTCCTATTTTTATGTGTATGTTTGAACCGTTGAACCATAAAAGGTCTGGTGTGATGTAAGGAAAAAAGAAAAAAAGGAGAAAAGGATATATTCTGAAAATTTTTTTGGAGAAGTAATGCAAAAAAAATATAAATATGTGTGAAACTTTGCTGGTCTCCTGTATAAAGGTGACCTAAAAACTGTTTTGGCTCTGTGCAGATCAAGCATAGAATCCAAAACTAGCAACCACTGATGGTTTACTTCAAGATCATTCTTGTAATTACATTTGCTAAAGGATTTTTTTGGCTTCGTTCGCTATGCTCCTTTTCATTATGATGTAATTGGAAGTGATCAAATGCTGCACTTGTTAAATACTTAAATTAGAAATCATTTTAATAGGTGAAATTTTAAGTCCGAAAAAAATGATGATAAGTGAACAATTCTTCGAGTCTATTACTTCATAGGAAGATGTATTATAGTTTGACTTGAGTCAATATAACTAGTCTGTTTAACTTTATTTTTCTAAATCATAACCTTGAACATTTATTAGGACACAATAAGCATTAATAAGAAATGAAGGATCAATGGCAGGCCAACAACAAGAAGATTAATTTAGAACTAAAATGAATCAATGTGACTATCTATGGGTGCATGCATGCAAATATGTACACATACATATTTGTGTGTGTGTGTATGCATATATATGCATATACACATACGTACATATATGTAGGGGTGTGTTTGTGTACATATACATACATATATAACACACATATGTATGTATGTGTATGTGTATGTGTATGTGTGTGTATATATATATATATATACATATACATGTGTGTGCATGTATGTGTGTATGTATGTGTATGTATGTGTATGTCTGTTATGGGTCTAGTCATTTATGAATGCATATTATTAGTTATGGGTCTGGTCATTTGGAGCTTAAATCTATATATCTATGTATGTATGTACATGCCTATGTATGTACACACACATGTATATATATATTAGTTATGGGTCTATTCATTTAGAGCTTAAATCTCAAAATTTAACCTCTTAATTTATCAACTGATGAATATTGTGTTCTAAGAACTTTGTCAGGTCTATTCATTAGATTGGACTTCTGAAAGGAATCGGGTAGTTAGCGCATCTCAAGATGGGAGATTAATTGTATGGAATGCCTTAACGAGCCAGAAAACACATGCTATAAAGCTTCATTGTGCATGGGTCATGACATGTGCCTTTGCCCCCAGTGGTCAGTCTGTTGCATGTGGTGGTCTTGATAGTGCATGCTCTATTTTCAATCTCAATTCTCAAGTTGATAGAGATGGGAACATACCTATGTCAAGAATACTTACTGGGCACAAGGGCCTTGTATCATCATGTCAATATGTTCCAGATCAGGAAACTCGGCTAATTACCGGCTCAGGTGATCAGACATGTGTTTTGTGGGACGTTACTACCGGTCAGAGAATTTCCGTCTTTGGAGGTGAATTTCCATCCGGACACACAGCTGATGTATTGAGGTACTTAACACAGATCCCGTCATGCATTCATGTACCTGCACTTGAGAGCAAAGTGTTGCAGTCATAAGTTTGTCTCGGTGTTTTTTGCTTTCCAAAGACAGCTTAATTCACATTGGCTGAACACCTATTGTCTCTTTTCGAAAAAGATACTTCACATAGTTGGCTTTGTTCTTGACGTCAACTACTGTAATAAAATCTATGGTTCTCCTTTTGGTTAATAGCTTTTTTGTGTTCTTTGGTTTTTCAGAGGAACTTCATTCCCTTTTTTTTGTATTTTGAACAAACTTGTGCTGATCCTGGTATAAGTGGAAAGAACTTTTATTGTTTATCCAACGTAGATGATTCTACATTTGTGTCCATTGAATTCTTACATATTTTTGATATTATGTAGGTATTACATCACTTGGCTAGATTTCTGACAATTTTAGGCTAGAACAAGGACAGTTCTACCCATTTATATTGTTATATGTTTTTCCTCCCCTTTGTCTCTCGCGGTGATGAACTTCAAATAACAAGCAGTACATTTCAGTGGTAAAATCTAGGTCCATAGCATATATCACCATTTACCAAAGGGTTTGTGCTTTGTATTAACATATTCTCCCAAACTCAATATTCTCCTAAAATCAACTTATTGAGATTGCTAACAAATAGATTGATAAGTCCAAATTATTTTATGTTGCAAATTATTTTATGTAACTATTTGAAAGATATTGCTCTTTGGGCATGTGCATTGCTCATGGGGGTCCATTATTTTATTTATATGTTGTTTATGCAAATCTAAATACTCTGTATCAAAGAAATAAAATTATATAATAACATGTTCAGGTTTTAGTGTCATAAGTAATGGATAGGTCAGTCTTGTATCAATTACTCTCTCTTATAGGGAGTTTCTAACATGACTTGGTGTTTCTAAGGGACTAAAAAATCAATAATATTATTATATAGTAGACTTGCTGCTATATCATTGTTGACAAATCAAATGTAATTTTTATATTGTAAATTTTTTTTGAACCAATAAGCATGACGGCCAATAGTTCATGCCATATATTCCATTTCAATATAGTATTAATTATTAAATAGAAAACTTGATAAACTATATTATTTCAAATTAAACATACTTCGTATGTGGATAAATGCTTTTTGAGCCAACAAACATGTGACCAATTATTTTTCTTGTGACTCTAAAAACATTAGTCATGCCCCAACAGCCACAGATTGAAATCAAAGAGAAGTTTGTGTAGCATTAAGCTTTATTTGGCACCTTGTAGATTTTGACACAATTTTGTGCTATCATTATGAATTTCTGCCATTGCAAAAGATGGAAAATATTCTTTACAGTTATGCCTTTTTTTGCCCCCTTTTTTTGGGTTTTTGAGAACAATGGTGGGAATAGCAGCATCCGAGTTCATATATGGAACCTCTTCTAGTGCATGTTCTGATAAGGCTGCCAACCGATGGACCCGACTCCTGATGGCTATTGTCTTTCTCATTGTTATTATTTTCAGTGTGTTACATTAATGTAATCAAGCTCTGCCTTCTGTATTTTAGTGGGAGAGGGATTAAAAATGGGATTTGGACAAACAGGTGAAACATAAATTAATGCTTTTAGTTGACTGTTTATGAAAGACTGGGCAAGATAGAAAAAATTAGGGATTTACAGATTTTTCACATTAGGCATGATGGAGATATGGGTTGATATCCGGTTTGTTAACCTTACTCAAATCAACTGACTTGTGGCACATGCATGTGTGTGTGTGTGTGTGTGTGTGTGTGTGTGTGTGTGTGTGTGTGAGAGAGAGAGAGAGAGAGAGAGAGAGAGAGAGAGAGAGACAGAGAGGCAATCCATGGGTAATTCTTAGCATGATCCAGTGGAGGGATTAGTTATTAGTATGAAGAGTCTGGCCTATTTTGGAAACAAAAATTAACAGACAGCCTATTCTTAGAATATTCCCAAAATTCCAAACTGCTCTTTTTAATGTCACATAGATACACTCCTAAATGCACAAACTGTCATGCTTTTGCAGGCATGATGTGGGAAACTTATGATCTTCCATATTCATTTCATTTGATTCTAAAGTTATATATATAAAAAAAAAAGAAACCCAGTTTTGATTCTGTACTTTAAGATTTTCATGTTACTGAAAACAACTTGTGTTTTTCTTCTTCCAGTGTCTCGATCAACTCTTCAAATTCAAATATGTTTGTCTCTGGTTCATGTGATACCACTGCTCGACTGTGGGATACTCGAATTGCTAGTCGAGCAGTTCGAACATATCATGGTCATGAGGGGGATGTCAATGCTGTCAAGTTCTTTCCTGATGGACAAAGATTTGGGACTGGCTCTGATGATGGAACATGCCGATTGTTCGATATGAGGACGGGACATCAACTTCAAATTTATGGTCAACAGCATGACAATAATGATAATGATGTCCCCACTGTAACATCCATTGCCTTTTCAATGTCGGGTAGACTCCTCTTTGCTGGATATTCCAATGGTGATTGTTATGTGTGGGATACGCTGGTAGCTGAGGTATGCATTTCTTTTTGATTCAGAAAAACAAATTCATGTGCAGCTCTAAATAATAAAGACATTCTTCAATGAAAAATTGCAGTGGAAATTGTGTGAAGTCAATGATTTATTTTAGGAAATAATTTTGATGAGGTTAATTTATCCACAATTAAATATTAATTTTTATTGTTTTAATCCAAAGTAAAATAGGGATGATGTATGTTTAAATTGTATCTAGAACCCATATGTATTATTTCATGATGTGTGTTTAAATTGTATCTAGAACCTACATGTATTATTTCACTATATGAGTGAGACATGCTAAGAGACCATAATGAAATAGTTCGGACAGACTAGTTTGCCATGTAATTTCTTCAGGTCCCAATCTCCTTCTTATTGTATTCTATATTGATGCTGTGTGTAATCTTAGACCCAAAAACCTTTGGGCATCATGATGATATCGGAGAGAGCATTCTAGCTTTAAAGATCAGTCATATCTATCTCGCTGTAGAAATTATTGATAATGCACACATGTTACTTGTAGAGATAGGTTCTATAGTGCACGTGGACTCTGACATTCTTGCCCTAAGACCAGATATGTTCTATAGTGCTCATGTCAAATAGACATGAGGATCATATATTTTCAGTAGTTCCAGATAAAATAACGGCGATTTGGATCATTTTATTTGTCAATTTGAAGGCTATATTTTGTTTCTGAGATATGGTTGTCATCTCAAAAGCTTAGATCATTATGCTTTTGCACCTAAAGATGATATCATTTAATTATCTAAGAAGTCTATTGCCAAGAAGATCCATTTGTAAATTTATGGGTCATGGTCATTGAAGATCTAAAGCTTCATTAGCTGACATTATTGTGGGACAAGGATTGCAATCTTAGAAGTGAGGGAAGTAGAAAAGCTGCTCATCCCTGAAAATGTATTTGGTACATTTATCAGACAATTGCCCAGAAAACTCAATAGAATTTTTAAGAAGTGGAAAATCATTATGCCTTTGTGTTCAATGGAAATGCATTTAGACATTAGAATTAATAAGCTTTGCTCCCACATTGATGAGGCTTAGGAAGGCGTAGTGACCTGTGGATGAATTTAATGGTTAATGGCAACAGTTGATTATCATCTGGCTTGAATGGATTTTTTTTTTTTTTTTTGGTGTGTGGGGTGGGGGGGGTGATGCTAAAAGAAGGCTTTTGGTTTTGAGAGAATTTGGAGTTGTCTATGTTTGTAATCAAGTGAAGTTGATTTAATGCTTTGAGATAAGGCTTCGGATGCAGGTGCTCCTAGCAAAGTTGGCAGAGTTGTCACCTTTCTTCATTTCCTTCATGAGATATGCTTCTTCCTTTTGATTTTTAACCATTGTTTAGCGGAACCGTAGGCAGTAAAGCTTAAGCTTTTAATAATAGAGCTTTTGGAAAATGCCATTAGCTGTTTGGTGACTACATTTTTAAATTACCGTGAGATTTAACATCTATGTGCTAACCAAACTAAGAAAGTGCTTTTAAAATAAAAAATGATAAAAGGCATTGCATGGTATTCTTAATCGTTTAACCAATTGTATTATTAAAAACCATTATTATGCATTATTGTTAATTTATAAATTATTATAACAATGGTATAATATAATAATATCATATTATAATAATATTAAAATATAACATATTATAGTATTATAATATTACAAAATTATATCATCATATAATATAATAATATTATATTAGTATACTATTTTAGTCTTTTGTGATATTATAATATTATTATATTATCTTATTTTACACTACATAATTATATTATAATTATAATTATATTTTCATACAATATTTATAGTATGTTATAATATAATAATTATGTTATATTATAACATATTATAATAACATTATTATAATATTATAATAATAATATTTTAATATATTATATTGCAGTATTATAGTTATATTATTATTATTATTATTATTATGTTATAATATTAAATGTGATTGTTCTCGTGTCGGTGATCTTCAAATCCAATAAAAATAGTTTTTCTAAGTAGAGCTTTTAATGGCTTCTGCGTTACTCTAAAAGCGCTTTCAAAATTCTTACTAAACATCTTAAAGAAACTGAGAAGCAGTTTTACCCTTTTAAAAGGGCTTTTGTGCCATCCAAAAGCTCCACTAAATGGGGCCTTAGTAAATTTTACTATTTGAACTGTAAATTCTGTATTTCTTCTTATTTGCATATACAAGTCTTGTACCACTGGCAATTATGTCAGTGCCACTTGAACACCCAAAATATATATGTTTGTATGTACGTACATATGATCATTATTTCTGGTATAAAAATAATGAACTATTGTTGGCACTGGTTAATGTCTCGAATTTATAATATTGTTATTGCTGTTCTGATTTGTAATTAATGTTATTTGATACTAAGTTTTCATAAATTGATATGGTATAAAGTCAGTATTTAACTTGAACTTTGAAAGTTCTAATATTGATAGTTTCATCTAGGTCTTTCATAGCCATTGTAACAGCCAACGGCAATTTCAGGCTGTGGCTTTAATTTGTTAATGAATTGAACTTTAAACAAGGGGTTCCATTTTTGCATCTCATGATAAATAGTGTGATGTTATTTGATACCAAGTTTTCATAAATTGATATAGTATAAGGTCAGTATTTAACTTGAGCTTTGAAAGTTCTAATATTGATAGTGTCATCGTGGTCTTTCGTAGCCATTGTAACAGCCAACGGCAATTTCAGGCCGTGGCTTTAATTTGTTAATGAATTGAACTTTAAACAAGGGGTTCCATTCTGCATCCCATGATAAACAGTGTGATCTATATGGAGATTAGTCTGTATATCCTAAAAAATAAATTGCAAAGAAGCTTGCTCAAGTATCTCAATTGGAACTTCAGTAGCATTGCTTACTAATTTCATATGAAAGAAAAATTTTACTCCCAAATCTATTTTGATGTCAGTCAGCAGTGGAAAGTAGTTTTGCTCAACAAATTAATTTCCTTTTTCATTGAATAGTCCACACATTATGTTGTTGTCTAGGGCCCTAGCCCATGGTTAAATTTTGGCTTTGGCATGATTACGTTTTAGTTTCAGTGATTTAGACTCTAGATTGGATGGTTCAGGTTGAAAATTTTAAGAAATCCAAACAACAATGGGTATTAGGAAAAATAAAAAACACTAAAGAAGCCAAGAAATATGATTGGACATCATCTGAAAGTGCATTTTATTGTTTAGGAACATTAAATATATTTTGTTTCAGTCATTTTCATTGTTTTGATAAAAAAGAAAGCTATAATCATACTTACTGTGTAATATATCATGTTACTGTTTGATCACAATGTATTCATTTTAAGCTTTTCAAAATGTAATGCATCAATACTATGCTTCTTGCCATTTAAAGAAATGAAGAAATGGGGTAAAAAGAATCAGCATAAGCAACCCATTGACAAAAAGTTTGGCCCCAAAATATAGTTTAAGCCAAAACTCCAAAACTAGCCCCTGGCTTGAATTGGTTTTAGGTGAAACTGAGAATTTTGATTTTGGATTCTAGTTTCTAAAGTTAGTGAAACAGTGGCTTTGGTTTGTTCCCCTGCCCTTCTTCTTAGTGTTCATTTTGTTTTATGATTTGGAACTTTTATGGGAAAAAGGGTGTGTGACTCATCTACATTTTTCACTTTTCTCAGGTAGTCCTCGATTTGGGAACTCTGCAAAACTCTCATGAAGGCCGCATAAGCTGCTTAGGTTTGTCAGCTGATGGGAGTGCCTTATGCACAGGAAGCTGGGACAAAAACCTTAAGGTACCTTCTTCTTGCCCAGTTCGTTGATCAGTAAATAGATTTGACAATTATAGCCATTAGAAGATATTTTAAAAGTATGTAGAACCTGTTCAATGGAATCAGTTTGCACCATTGAAACATATCAAGAGAAGCCTTTCGAGTATCTGTTATGGTCAGGGTGCAACATGACTGGAAATGCAGCATCCGTTACTTCTACGATGAGTTGTATCATATCTTAATTGAATCTCTCAAAAATAAAATTTAACTTGCCTTTTCATTTGGAAGTTTATTTCTGGCTGTTTAAAAGAAAATCATGTAATTTCAGACTGAACTACAAAATGTGGCTCAGGCAACTAGTCTTTGGTCACACCAGCTAGATGTCTACTGTTTACAATTAAGGAGTGATTTTTTTTCCGTTCTCTCTAGCAACCCTTTGGTGAATGTTCATTATCAATGTCAGCCTTTTAGTTGCAAAGTGTGTTCAATCAGTCTAGCTAGCTTGAAATTGGAGTTTGGCACTGGTTCTTAAAGGTTAGCTAGATTAAATGGGCATGACAGTTTCCAAATTGCTAGGGAATTATAATCTTGTTCTATCCATTTATTCTATTCCCCTTATTGCTTTCTTGATTTCAAATATTCTTTCCTCTCAAGATATGGTAATGGGTGATGGACCTGGTGGCAGTGCCAGTATACCATTCCTTTGCTTCTTCATGCCTCTGCTTATTTCTATCCATGTCTATGTCCTCCATATTCTCTGACAAGGTCAACATCTTGAGGACTTGATTATCCCACTCAGCATTCCAGCTGACTGATTCAGATCTCTGTTTGGTCAGCTTATAACAGTTTCAAGCTTCAATTTAATTCATTCAAAATAAAATCCAAATATTTTAAATTACCTCTTTCTTTTGTGAGACAGATTCTTTCCCAGTTCAACAAAAATGTTGATTAAAATTCTACAGAACTCATGCTTTATTATTTTGGCAGATCTGGGCCTTTGGAGGACATAGGAGGGTGATTTGAATTTCTTTGCACGGATGGTGTTTGTTATGGATTATCTCAGTTTGGTGCCCAACTTGGACAATATTTTGCAAATAATGTCTAACTTCTGTAATGATGGATTCTGTTGTATCGCACCCCCTTAGCTGAAAGTCCTGATTCCATGAAGCTCGAGCATCTTGAAATATCAAGTTTTGAATGGGACACTTAACATGATTGAAAAAAGGTTGCAGAAAAACCATCAGGACTGTGCCATGCAACATCTTGAAATATTGATGTCATTTGTATTGTTGGATCCCTGTAACTCCTTTTTCTTCATGCTGTTTGCATGATGTAATGTCACTGTTGGTATTTTTACGTCAGAGAATATTAAGGCATCTAGCCAGCACTCTTGATTGGTTTGTGCACCTTGGCTTGAAATCTTGAGTTAATATTTCATTTGTTATTTGAACTAGGAGATAGTTTGAACTTTGGTGGGCAAATGGTAAGTTAGCAGTTCCCTGTTAATTAAATGTTATAAAATGTTTTCATATGGCATATCAACCAGATATGAATGGAAGCTGATGTCCAAGAACTGCTGTTGGAAAAGATGGTTTCTGCACTATTATGCTTATTCTGGTGAAGATGATGCTGAAGCATCACTTCTCAAGGGTTGGTTAACTTTGGACTCTGATTGCCATCAAATGTTGTAGTTTGCCATTGGAGATCCGCATGAAGTGGAACTTAAACAACCTGGATCATCAAATTATCAATTTCCCTTGGTCAAGACGACCATGCTTCTGTCTTGGCCCGAAGATTTATTTATTTTAATTTATTTTGTGGATGAAAATGGCTGCTAGAGATTGTTGTGAACGTTCATGGAGAATAGCCAATCTAGTTGTCCCTTAAAATTGCATTTCTAGGCATAAAACCATTATTCGCCATCAAGAGGGCAAGATATTGCCTATAAAAGATTAAAAATGTGCCTTGCCAGATGGATATAGGCACGACGAAACTTTCTCTCATTCAGAAGAATCAGATTGCCAGCTCCGCCTGATGACCTGAATCAACGAGCCTGCAAGCCTACAGGCATTCACCTCAGCTTATCGACATCCTTGATTGCTGACTTAATTCTCGCAATATCATCGAAGCCTCCAACTTCTAGACTAAACAGAAGCATTGTGTGCACGGTTAAAGCTATTTTGGGAGTTATGGAAGCCAATGACAAGCACACCTTTACAAGATAACCAGGAGCAGAATCTCTGCCAACCTCCTGAAAGAACTTACAGCTACTACGGTATTATACCTGTCTCGTGTTTTTTTCTTGCGGGCAAGGGGCAAGAGATTTCATCGGATGCTTGCTTGTTCCGAGTACCAGTAGAGTTCTTCTCAATCAAAGTCCCATTAACAACAGGTTTAGGATCTGATATCTTTACCAAGGGTTCTAGCAGCACCTTTACGATCTACGCTGGGCTTCTTTTGTGTCGGGTAGAAATAACCTTGCATACTGAAACGTAGCACCACGGTTTCGCAAAGGTTTGACAGCTCCATCCCATATTATTCATCGTTGAACAACAAACAGAAATTCTGGAATTCAAAAAAAATTAATAATAATAATAATAACGTGTGCTGATCTCCAAATAACAACTCAAAAACCCTATATTAAGGCTCCTCTCTTCAATTGACTGTCTAGCTAATGTTGTACCAATCCTAGCACTCCGAAATATAGATCCTCCAAATTGTCCATTTCGTAAGGAAAATATAACTTTTGATAACATCAGCATTAGCCATTCGCGACAATTTCATGGATTGTATCACTGACCGCCGGATCTTCAGATCTAACAGCAAGTTTCATGGCAACTTGCTTAGGACCGTCAATCCCGAATGATACTCTAGCCAGCACTTTCACATTGCCGATGAATACGCCAGACAAAAGGCAAGTATGTGACCGCGCATTGCTTGGAACTGCATCAGTTCCCTGCAAGAAGTAGACACGATCAATTAAATAATGATTATTCCCTTCAAACATAACTAAAAATAGAGAATGAACATAAACGTACACCAAGTTTATATCATGGATTGGTAATATGAGAATTCAAGGGTATCTTTGTTTAAATTTTTTAAGAAGCACCAAGTTTCTGACAAGTCAAGGCTAGTTTATGTTGCAGATTTCAAAAGCAAAGACTACAAAAGAAATGATGCCATGTAATTGGATCAACTCTAATTTTATAGAAGGCATAGAGCACACAAGCTAAAACAGGAGAAGAATCAAAAAACACAGAAACAGAAGATGTAGATCTACGCTATCTGATCAAGTAATGTCCAGAAGTAATGCATCATGGCATCATTTCATGAATATGAACTATATTTAACGGTCTTTTGAAATATTGTTTGTAGTGTGCTAGGTTTGCAATTGAACAAAGTTTCCATAGCAAGAAACTAACCTCGCAAGCCTGCATGCCAAGAATGCTGATGACAGCACTAACAGCTTCAGCCAAGCTCTCGCGGACACCGAGTCCATACTCATCAATCCGCTCACAATCTGCACCCATATTATCCCAAGCATTCTTGAAATTGGAGACTCCTACCTTCAGCATATAATCTGCAGCAACAACTTCGAGATCTTCTAGCTGGTATTCATCTTCAACCCCTTCTTCATCTGCTTCCCCTGTAGCAGGATCCACCTGAAGCATATCCAATAACCATTAATATGATGCACAACATAGTTTAAAAACTGACCTTGCTCAACCTAGCGCAAATAAAATGGCTACAAAATAAAACCAATAGTTACACAGACAAATCAACTTCTCTCTTCATGTTCCTTTCAGATAGATTGCATTGCTCTTTGTATATTTGAGGTGCTGCAAGGGGACACCCATTATATTTTACAGCATGAACTCATAGAAGGATTAGAGTCATTATCTACAACAGATGTAAGTAGATCGAGAGAGAAAAGGATTAAGGGATAGCAAGAAAGATTCTGTAACCTCTGCAGAACACTCAACCACCTTTCTATATGATATTCGTCTCCAATGCCACTTACCTTGTACCATGTCATAAGGTCACCAGCATAGGAAGATTCAAAAAATCAAGGCATCTGAAATAGTCACGTGGGTACTGCTGAATGCTGATCTATCATTGAGCATATCCCATGTCAACAGTTTTGTACCAAATGGGGGTGATTGAGATGAGAAAACAAGTGGATGGCCATTCCATGTCCCCATGTGGGTGTTTCAAAGGAAATAACTACTAGGAGATTGGGCACCATGTAGGATATAGACAGAGGCAAAGAAAGTGCAGACATGGACCAAAGTGTAAAACAAAGCAAGGGAGCAGAATTGCCTCCAAACTTCAGCAATCTGAGTTTCCCGTATAATAGCTAGATTTTGCTAAACAAAAAAGAGAGGCTGAAATCAACTTAAGAGTGCCCTCACTTCCTTTGCATGAGAGAACATGCATTTCCACATGAATACAAAATGTGAGCAAGCTGAATTTTATAATCCTTTTAAAGCCAAAATTTGGATTTTAGCATATGCTCGTTTTTCATAAACCATATACAAATGGCTATTTTCTTTCTGCCTAAATGTAAGGTGGCATTCTCACTCATGCTTGTCAGAGGATCCCATTCTGTTTAACTAGAAGTTGTAGTGCAAAAATCATTTTATCTCATCAAATTTTCTCATTAATTATTGACATGAGTACCAATGAAGTTCAATATAGCCTTTTATATAGGTTAGAATTGAAAAACTTTTCACTTGGCACTTTCAAAAAAGAAAAAATAGGATTGCAAGTTATACAGAGTGTTGGCAATGGGCATGTGCAACTCACATTTAAAAAAAAATATAACAAATATAATAACATTACAGTTGTAAGTTATTAAATTATATGAAGTACAACATAGATATAAATAAGAAATTAATAAGTTGAATGCACAAAGTCAAAATTAGAGAGAGAGTTTAGGGCACATAGCAAATGGGCTTAGTGGATCAGATAGATTATTCATAAAATATTTAATATGAAATTTTGGGAGAAAGGATTGGAGACAGATTAGGGTCCAATGGTTTAAAATTGAACTTAGCATATAAAATCACTTCCTCCACAATGGTACTATATTTCCACAAGGAATGCTATTGATGCAGGAGCATCCAAGAAGTTTGCTTCTTAGTTTCTTTTATTCAATACTTTTATTACTATCAATAGTTATATTCTTAACTTATAATAAGTTATCATATGACTAGCATGTGACTTTTTAATTAGTTGGATGGCTAAGATTAGATGGGAATAAAACACCAATATAACCCTAGCATATATAGCCTTTTAAGACAATTCGTAGGCAGCCATCTTATTCTAATACAAACACTAGAGGTTTTTCAAACCTAAAACCCTTTTCTCTTGCTCCAACTTCAACATTATCAAATCTTAGGCTCTAATCTACTGTTTATTTAATTACTACTTTTACTACGTCAGCTATCCAGGCATAACATATTTGGCTTGACACCAAAAACATATCAAGAACCCTGCTAATGCAAAGTGATTCCAGTGGTGAGGTTTAACACCAACACCAAGATTTCACGTGCACTTAAAGCATTTGTTCCTTCCAGGAGTCAAAGAAGGAAGTGCCAATCTCTGTTACATGAACTCATGTTCACTGTCTCAAAGTGTCAGATTCTTTCAATATCTAAGAATTTTTTCTTACAAAACTATTTCCGAGTGTCCTACCAATATCTGTGTTAATAGTGTAGGTGTGTGTACTTTTAGACTAATTTAAAGGGTCTGGATAATGTTGGTGGCAATAACACGTGAGATGAGAGAAATGGATTTCCAGATGGACTCAGAATTCTACGACAAGCGGAAGAAGTTCCAGCTTCTTGCACCATATTATGAGGCTTTGGCAATGCCTCACCATATTTCAAATGGACCACTTAAATATACGGGGAACAAAAATCATGGTGTCAATGGTACCACTCACCTTTCAGCCAAAAAAAGTGGAAAGAAATGATGAAATAAGAACACAAGAAAATGTCCCTAGAGTTGCACAGATGATAAGATATACTGGTAGACAGTAGATTGACTTAGGTCATGCCCAACCCCAACAAGAAATCTACCCATAGGTAAATGAGTTCAGTCATGTACCATCGGCCCTAAAAGAGAAGGAAGTTTTCAAAAATATGCACAGAATTATAAAGAAGCATAGTCTAGCAAAGCAAGTAATAAGCTAAACATACAAACAAGGTTTCTTGGATATGGTTATGGTTATAAATTAAATTTATTAAATTGTGTTCTCCTCATACAGCTAAAATTTCTCTAATCCAAATAAACTTCAAATGTCATGAGTCCTGACAAATAGCAAACTGCATATCTGCTACCACATACTTGCTCTTCACCTAAGGACAGAAGATATGTTTGAAAATCCTCTAAGGAAAGGAAAAATTAAAAACCTGCAAAATGCCCTCCTATTTACACCAAAAAGTAAAAGTTTCTCATTTATTGAAAAGTTAACATGAATAATTCTAAACCATAACAACTAGATTAGAGTCTCTTTACTTAACTTTTGGAAGCCTAGACTGATGCTGACTTCAAGCAAAAGTAAACTACAAATGCATTCATATTTCTTCTATTCCTTTTAGAATTGCATGATGAGGTAGTGATGAAAGATAATTAACACTTGCAGCTGTATAGACTTTCTATTACCAAGTTTATTTTCATCATTCAACAGCTAAATGGTTGCAACAAGATCTCATACAGCATAAACGTAGTGCAGCAATGTGATCTTAAAAATTTTCTGCAATATTACCTCTTTGACAATGAATTTCAACAAATTTGAGAACTTCCCCACAGCAGGAAAACCTTCTGGCTTTTCCAAAGCCACAAAACTCTGCCCTGGCGAATCATAGGGCAAGGTTTTAAGAGGCTTTGATGCAAATTCTGAAAATTCCTCAGCTTCAGAAGCATCAACAAAGATGGTGACCTAGAAACATTGCCAAAATGGAAAAGAATGAAAAGAATTCACCATAAAAATGAACAAAGAATAATTATTCTGTAAACCAACTATTACATTTTCAAGTAGCTGCTCAGGAATGGTGTTTGTACAGTTGTACTGAAATACAACATGCCCATCATAAATGTGCTTGACAACATTAACAGCATATTCTGTTTCGGCTTCTGTCAGCTCCACAGGTGCAGATGACTGAGAAACAAAATATTTCAAATAGCAATATAGATCTCAATAAGAAATTGAATTTTTAATTTACAAGCCAAGGGGTAGGGGTGGGTGGAGCAGAGAAGGGAGAGGGAAAGGTGTAGGGAGACAGAGTCTGAATCAGTAACCTTGAAAAGTTTCCCAAAGCCAGAAAACTCAGGAATGGATGAAAGAAGCTTTTCATATGCATCGACAGCTGATGTTGGACCACTGGTAGGAGCTGCTAAACCAGTAGGCTTTTTACCTGGAGCCTTCTTCTCAGCAAGAGGTTGTGACTTAACTTCCTTCGGTACGGCAGAGATATCGAAAGGTTCTTCAGAAGCCTCCTGTTTTTTGATTAAAGAAACATGAGGTGATGGCAGAACAACAGCAATCAAGTTTCATGGGATACTTACATAATTCCGTAAACTTGTTTCCAAGTTCACAAGTGGCACATCCAATGAGCCAAAGAGGAATTCTTTAACATCATTTTCAGTTTTACCAACAAAAGCATCACCTCCAAGCATATCGAGATATAATGTTGCACGATCGCGAACCTATGGTAATCAAGATAGATGAAAATAAAGATCATTTTAACCGTTACTTTATAAATAACAACTTTATACATAAAGACCACAGTCATAAGCCGTCATGGGAATCTTTATGAACCAAATTTATCCCATAATTATGGAAATCAGTTTCATGAATCCTTCATAATTATTGTGCCTAACAGCTGTTTTTACATATGCATGCTAATCCACAAGACAGGGCAATCTAAGATCAGATGAAAGATGGAGCTTTGTGGCAGAAATAATAGAAGAAATTCGGATAATGCATAACAAATATCTCTTTCAGAGATGGTAGAATTTTGTCTAAGCTACATTCTATACTGTGTCTATTGCATATGCCAACGAATCATTTTTATTCATAAAATAAATGTGATATTCAGTTGGATGACAATGAAGATAGGAAGGGGTTTCCCTGATAAATTTGGACGCCGCAAGCTTGCAAACCATGCAGCCTAAATTTATAATTATGAAGAGAAAATGAGGTGCATTCTACATTTAGACTTACCTCATCATCACTGTCATAAAGGCAACGCCTCAAAAGAACAAATATGCGAGGCTGCAAAAGATATCCAAGATACAACATGCATGAGTAGCTGATCATCAGCTGAAGAAACTTGAAAATAAAGAGCGAAATAATTAGATAGAAACTTGCAATTAAATTGGGAAAAGAACTTGGATCAGTGCAGCACCTTCAATGAATCAACCAAAGCACCGAACTTTGCCAATGTACTCACAGCACAAGCTCTAACAGTGGCATTTTCAAGTATAACCCGATTGTAAATGTAGCGTATATATTTACTGGGATCTGATGTCTTTGGTCCTTCGTTTCCCAAAAAGTGAAGTATCTAAAAGCAACATTTTATAACAAAAGTCCACCATCAAATCAACTAAACAAATCAGAGACAGTATAAAAAAACCTATTAGCATCAAATTTGGCCATTTGTATATCAGAGTTTTAATTCTAATATCCATGTATGCACTGATCCATAACAATTCTTCTTCTGATAGAATTAAGTAATATATTTGGTCAAGTAAATGATAACATGATAAAGAATAACTTCAATCTCAAACCGTAAACAACAATTTTGATTCCATCCCCGCAAATATTGGCTTTATGCATCAATTTATGATTCATGTGGTGGTGTTTGGTTGTAGAATAAGTGGAGGGATATCCCCCGTAAATTCTAGTTACACACCTTAGAATTGGAGCTTATAACGTGGCAGGAAATGGACTCATCCTTATCCCCTTCAATTATTATTTTGCCCTTATCCACATTAAACAGTCCAAAAAGTGAGAGGGTAATTTGGTCTTTGTGATAAAATCCGAACTATCACGAAGTTCAATGCACATTAAATGCAGTTTATTTCCCCCATCTATTCCCTACACTTGTTGCTCAACCAATCACCAAAATACGCCTATTCCATGGAATAAGCCTATCCCTTCAACAATGCGAGGAGTTTCCCTTCCAATGCTTATTCCACAACCAAACAACCATGGAATAAGCCTACCCAAAGTCTGAGCAGATGTCACATTAGGCTCTCAATTTGACACCAACCCTCCACTTTCCGTGTAGCATTCCTAAACAAGGCAACTGCAATCAAGAGAGATCTTACATTGAAAGCTAAAATGCCCAGTATTTTAAAATTCCGTGCATACTGCTGCATTTGTGCCTGCATATGTGTATGTGGTCCCTTGACTACACCACATTGCCTATAAGTGGAACCACATGCAGTCATACTGCATATGAACAGAAGAAAAAATCAACTTAGCATTGTGTGACTGCATGTGGCCTGCTTGGTATCATACGACTTCATATGTGAGCTCACTTAGCATTTTGGAGCAACATACGCAAGCCACTCTTATGTGAGCTTGTGTAGGTGAAGAGGCTTCGAGATGATGGTTAGGCTTGATATAGGTTTTAAGTGGGCTTGATATGGATATTAATAGTGCTCAAATGGTTGCATATAATTATTATTACTGAGTGTCTGATATTAAGTAATAAGCGCTTATTGTTCTTATTTTGCTATTATCCATCCATAAAATATTATGATCATTATTATTGCTTTTATTGTACAAAAAATAGTATATTTATTTTTAGATAGTTAAAAAAGAAATAGCAATATGCACACACATATACTGCCTGTTATTGCATGTGCACTATGCAGTCCCTTGACCACCTGCATACCACAACTGCTTTTATAACACTGAAAATACCAACTCACAAGTAGGAAGGTCATTATAATAAGTTTATGGTTTAAGCTCATGCAACCAACAAGCAACCCCCATTGCATTCATCTTATGCAAAAAATAAGCATCAAGGAGCAAGATTATATTATCTAAGCTCAATCCCCTGTTGAAAGCTCAAAAGCTGTCCCTACTAGCTGCTAGCTTCTATGTTAAACTCCTAATATAAGCTCAGTTCATTCCTTACAACGATGACCATTCCTTGCTTCCATGTTGCATCATTAACATAAATGATGCATTAATGTCTTGGAGGCATTTTTAATCTTGATTGTGGAGTCTTAACTTTCATACTTTATTTTATAACTTATGAGATGCAACCACAATATATCCATGCTGAGGACATAAATGATCATGCAGTCAAAAGAGGAAACTCAAGCACCTTAATTTGTCACGATAAGAAAAGAATGACAAATTAAATGATAGTTACCTGAGTTGACAGATATGTGAATTCACAGTCCTCAATAAATTCACAGAGATGAAACAAGCCACTTTCTTTAGCTTCTGGTATATCTCTGATGAGGATGACTATAGAATCAACAATTGCTTTCTTATATTCAAAACCTCCTTCTTCTCTAAGAATGTTGCTTAAGAAGTTCATCCTGGATAACATATAAAAATAGTGAAATGATTAATTGTATTATCCTTTAAAACTAAGAAAAAAATCCAAAAGTTGTATAAATTGAGGATGCATACAATGATCGATACTTAAGAGGAAACTTCAGGCACAAAGATCGTATGGCTTCCACAACAACAATCTTGAACTCATCAGCAATATCTGACATGAAATTGGTTATTTGTTTCATCAAGCGATCAACACTTGATTCATTTCCAGTTTTTAGGAGTGTCGTTATAGCAAGAGTAGCAATGCTCCTGTTTTGATCAGAGATTAAGCTTTCCATGTCAATATTACAATTGGTAACTGCCAGAGGATGTGTCATGGCCACCTGAAAGATATCATTAGAGAAACAACAAAACATACCAAGTTAGAAAATGCTGATCCACTAAACAAATATAGAACCCAACCAAAGAGCTAGGGATATCTATTGCATTAGTTTTGGAATTTCACTAAACAAAATATAATTTATTTTCTATTGCATAAAAATGAACCAGCGAGGAACAAATTACTTGTTACATGACAATGATAGCTCGGCAAGGGGATGAATAAAAAAAAAAAAAATCTGAGTGAGTAACACACTAGTTGTCTTCATTAACTGAGAATTTACATATATCTAATTATATGCATATATGCATCGTCTAAGTATCTTAGCTGTCAATCTCAGAACACTTATGAATGACAATCTAATCGTTATACATGGTTTAATTGCACATTACTTGCCAATGAAAAAGTTATAAAAATATCAAACCACATTGGGGTCTTGACCACATGCTGATAATGACAATTTAGATTTGAAAAGGATATAGCATGATATATATAAGTTTCTTCACAAAAATCCCTGGGTATTCCTTTTTTTTTGTAAAACTAAACTAATAACTAGTTGGAATTCCATTATGAGAACAGAACATTGCAGGCAATAGAAAGAGGTTACATTATGAAGAAATCCAGATGGGATGTGCATCTCTTGCTCAAGCACTATGCATTTCTTGCTTAATCACTAGTAATTCTTGTGTGTAGTTGAATTGAATTATTCAAAAATAGACAATAAACCAATTCCTTATTGAATCTACACAATACAACAGAAGGGCATGATCAAGTTCAGTTTTAGCGAAGAACAATGAGAATCAACCTTATTTAGAGTGCGAACAGCAGCAAAGCGTAAGACTGGTTTGGATGAACTCAAAAATAACTGTAAAACAGTGATTGCAGGTGTCAACTCTCGACTGGTCACGCCACTCAACTCTGTTATTGCTCTTGCTGCTTCGAATATCACCATTTCTGCTTTGTGTCGCAGACAGGCTTCAAGAAAATCAAAAAAAGGACGTTCACCTGTTTGTGTATTCATACTTGACTCTCGAATCACCTGAAGATATGCCCTTTAGTTTCTCATATACCATGACTGCTTTAATGTTATTAAACTAAATGACGAATACCTGGCTAGTATACCGAATTAGAAGGCACTGGGCTAGAGGTGTGCGAACAGATCCTCTAGTCAAGCTGATAACAAGCTTGCTAACAGCCAAGCGGTCATTTTGCCGTATCTGCCAGTTAAAAATAAATAAATAAATCTGCAATTAATATGTACATCCAGGAGTCCCACTTCTCAGAATGCTTAACAAGTGATGTATTTCTAACAATGGTGTGACCAAAAAGTCTGTTTTATTACAATATCCTTTTGGATTGCCATGGAAAAACTTTACCATAACACTGATAAACATAGCTCTAACAAAATCAGAGCATCGAAACACTGAAGCAGAAACTTGATAACAAACTAAAAGAAACATATACTTGTATGAACTTAACATTTAATGAAAGTGGTGTCAAGGAATCTGCAAGGCATGAATGTTAAAGAAAAAAAAAAATGTGGCCCATCCAGTAATTGCTAAATGAAATTTTGAAATCAATCCAGCATAAAGCATTCCTCACATCAAAACAAATTAGATAATGAGTCCTTATTAGAAGGGTAAAACAGGTCAAACAGCAAGCAACAGAATGAGTAAACAAATTCTCATTTTCCCTCTTTAAAATGTTATCCTCTTCGCTTTAGATACGAGTCTTCACTGCACATCACCCAACTGTAGCATGCCAAGAAACCATCTGTTGCTCCATTTGTCTTTAGAATTTCAATCTCAACGCATTGAAAAATACAGATGCACACACACAGACAGTACTTAGTAGGAACAAATTACAAAGTGACAGTTACATAGCTTGACAGGAGCTCCAATCCTATTATACACCAACAGTATCCATTCACAATTTTCAAGATTATTTAAGCTCTAAAATTAATAAAGGCAATGTTATCTTGCAAAGAAGATCAAGAAATTCAAAGCAAAGAAGTCTAGATACTGATCCATGAATTGGAAGCACAAGAAGAGGCAATAGGAGAATCTTTGGAAGAAAATCCCCTCAATTATAATACTAGGAAGTAACTTCCAGGTAAAAGCTAGCCATATTTACAGGATTTAGCTTTCATTGTCTAGCATAAACCTAATGAAAAACTCAGGCCTTCAAGGAAGCGCATATACTTCAAATGGCATGATGTGTCCACATCAGATACATCTGCTAGTTATGTGCATATACTTCAAAGCGCATATCACTACACCTGCTGGATATTTCTAGGATATGTTCTCGACACATCAATGATACATGTTGCATTTTTAGTTTAAGCATACCATTTTTCAAAATTAAAAAAAAAAAAAGACCAGATATTCTCAGATTTACCCAAGAAACTTTCCCTCTGATGATAAAAGGGAGGGCTTTCTGTTAAGCTTTAAATGTTGAACAGCTAACCTTGGAGTTTGTTATGTTGATATTACTCTATAAATTATGGATTATAGTCTATGGATTTGAATGCTAACTACATGAAATTGTCTGTGGATGTTGAGTCTATTATATCAAATGTCAACCATGTTATTTGTTGATAACTCACTATCATTATGGATGTGGTTTTACGTAAAGAAATATATTTATTTTTGTGTCCTAGTTGAATTGTATCCCACCTCTTCAAGAATTGCCTTATCTGCCTCCTATTTCACAGCTAGTCCCAATATAAGTTGATTACTTATTTCAGAAAACAATACCTATATCATAACTATATACATCTATTCAAAATACCAATGATAGGCTTAAATATAAAAAAAGGATCTTCAATAGTATTCCTACATTGCATCTGCCAAAGAATTATAACCAGCAAAATGTACTGGAATCGCTTACGCCTCTGCAGAAATAATTCCTATTAGGCGTTAAATCCTCCGTCAACAAAGCTTCCCAAGTTATTTTGTCCAACTTGCACCCAATCATCCCTCTACACTCAACATACTTGTAAATGATTGTCATACAGCTCTCCATCAAAATATTCTATCATCAAAAGAAAAAAAAATCAAGTTCTAACATTGAATTTCCAACATCCATAGCTGTGATCTGAAGAGATGTTCTCCCACCCAAGCCCTCCCACAATTCCCAAAGCAACTGAAAGACATGGTCCCATATAACAACAAATCCTTAATCCTAAATTAGTTGAGATCGACTATATGAATCCTTTTTTTTTCCATTATGCTTGGTTTAAAGCCATGCTCACCATAAGATACAAAAATATCTTTTTTTTTTTCTTTGATTACTTTCTTTTATATAATTTTTAATCTATCACTATCTTTTTTCCCTTCTATGTGTACCAAATCACTCCATCATACCACTGCAACCCTAGGTTTACTTTATAAATGCCCAACTATCTAAGTTATATTCCTTATATTACTATGCATTATCTTAATATTCTCATTTCAGCCACACTCATTTTGCGTACATGTTATTTTCTAACCATCCAACATGATATACCATAAAGCATATTCAGTCTTGTACTTGTCTTATAAAATTTTTTCTTCAACTTATTAAGTATCCTACAAGCACAGAATATTTTAGTTACACTCTTCCAATTTATCCGATTTACTTTAATCCTTAGACAACATCTGTTTTAATATCTCCTTTTTTATGAATAATTATTCTTAAATATTAAATATGATCACTCTTAAAAACTTCACGATCCTCAATTTCACTCTACCTTTATCTCTATTTCTAATTTTACTAAAATTGCATTTTATATTTTTTGAAGACATGGTCCCATGAGTAAACTAATTACACATCTAAGACAAACTATTTATTTGTCAAATTTAAGGCTTCTTTAAACATATACATACTTCTCAGAAAATGTGAGGTGTAAATAACTCTAAAAGGTTATGCCCCATGTCCCTTCAGAAAAATAAAATCTAAAACTTTTTCTAAAAAAAACTCATGTTTTTCTTCCTGCAATCTTGAATGTTGGTACATGCCTTGAAGCTATCTACCCTTGCCACCATTAGCCAATTCAAAATATCAGTGAATACCAATAAAATAAATTATATAGTCATTCTTGCAAATCAAACTCTTCTGAAATTCCTCAAGAATGTTTTCATTCAAACACGTCATCTAGATAGTGAGGTGTAGAACTTCTTTGCAACTTGATCAAGGCAGCAGAGAGAAATTCACTGCACCTGGTGAAGAAGAGCCAACGCATGAAATTGTACAAGAGCAGCTCTAGATTGGACAGCTTCCTGCACCTCATTGCTCCATCTTTTCACAATTTCTGGATTTGTCTGTTTATAAAAGGAGTGAAAATAAGAAGCTGCTTCAGGCAAGAAACTTATCACTCATGACCAAGAAACACACCATAGTACCTGAAGTAAGTGAAAACCACTAACAAGAGCAGCACTGGCTACAACAGGGTTCTTGTCAACAATGGCTTGCTTCAAGTATCTCTCTATTTGGGTAAGAAGGGTTCCATCAGTAATTCTACAAAGAACACGTATAGCATTGGCTCTATACATGTCAGTCTTGCTATTCATGTCTTTCATCAATGAACTTGTGACAATTATAACCTTCCACATACAAGGAACTTAGTCAAAACCAAATTATCATATAGATGTTAGATATAAAAATTTACACATTTAGAAGTCATGTGACCAACCTCATCTGCAGATGGGGAAAGTTCCTTAATCATCAAATAAACCATTCTCCTCAGCCCAGTATCCTTGGATTGGAAAAGTTTTGTCACAGCAAAAAATACTTCTGTGGCTTCAACCTGCAAAATTTTTATGAGAAAATTCCACCACATCTCAAGCATGAGTCCGTCAGTAACCCAAAAAAACCAACATAGTTACAGAAAGAGATAAATAGCATCAAGGGCTTACTTTGGTAAAAGTTTCTCCTTGATTAAGCAAATACAGGAGCTTTGTGATGACCTTTACATTACAAAAAACCAAATAGCTCAATTATATAGTATGTCCACGTAAAACAAAATGATAGATTTCTAGAATTAAAGCATAGATCAAAGAGCTTGTGGCTTATCAACCTGCGAGCATCTTCTGGCATCGAGCTGAGGATCGTTAAAGACCCTGGCTTCCTGAAGGACTGCACCCTTCTCAATACCTAGAAACGGAGAGTAATCTGCAGCACACGATGGCGGAACAACAATAACACCATCATTACTCTTCAAAACAGCAAATTTTCAATGAAAAAGACATAGTCATCCTCGACAAACCGCGATCTTGCCTAAGATGCCTCAGATCTGGAGGCAATAATCTCTACATTACAAGAGAATTGACAAAGAAGAAACCTAATCTCGTACTCATAGCACGAATAATCCAACATTTGCATCAACCCGACGGTAGAAGCAGGAGATCTCTCAGAACCAGATCAATTGCTCGAATTCCAGATCCAAGAACAATGGATCTGGATCCAAAGCTATCGATCTGAAGATCTAGCACTCAAGAACCTGGAAGGAAACGGATTCACCAGCGAAATCGATTCGAGGATAGAGATCGGGAGAGAGGAGGGGAGGTTCTAGGGTTTGGAAACCAACCTTCGTCGTCCCGATCGTCGTCCTTCTTCACGAGAGGCTCGGCCATGGCGGAACCGCGCGAACGCCGAGGTCGGCTATTCGAAGACGGAAGAGAGAGCTCGCGTCTCTGCGCCGAGAGTGGAAGAGAGTCGAGCCCTCAGGCATTCAATAGAAAAGAGACGCCGCGAGATGAAAAAAAGCCACCCCGCCTAATATCGGCATATGCTATGACGAATAGAAAAGAGAGACACCAGGCAATAAAAAAACCTCCAAGTCACCCAATGTCGGCAACCGTATGTCTGACTTTGCTGAATCCAAGGAAGCTTATTTCAGATATTTTAACTCATATTTTTATTATGATAATTGTGTTTGTTATTTTGAGAAGATATATAAAATATAAAGACCTATGTATGATGAATGTTCCTTGGCCGGATACTTTTAAGATCACTCATAAAATACATGAAGGAATGGTGTTGCAAACTAGTTTGTCACATGTGACTTATCATTTTAGTCATTGTTTTGAAAATTTTGTTGTAAGTTGTTCGTAGAGTCAAGGAATAAGTTGTTTTTCTGATACCATTGAATCTAATTATACTCATTAAATTAGTGTTATAATTATTATTTAATTTAAAAAAATGGTATATAGAGAGATGAATTTGATTACATTCTTATACGGCTAAGCTTAAATCCAATCATTTCTCCCATCATTAGATTTGCATGAATTTCGAAACCAAAAACCTATCCATTAATCACTGTCATCTGCTTTAATAATAATAATAATAATAATAATTCTGATGGAATAAACAAAAACAGAATAAAAGTAAACACTAACTTTTTAAAGATGACGATAAACATTTATCTCATAAAATAAATACTAATATATTTAAAATAAACAGTTAATTTAAACCAACGAATACTTAAATGATAAATAAACTATTAGATCGAAGATATGGTATTTTACGGGCTTTGAAGCATGAGGCACATGGTGACTGGACAAATGGTGCGTAAGCATTAGTTGCACTTTGCATCGGTTCTATCTTCATAAATATATCTTATTTTTTACGACAAACTATGCAAAATAGTTTATATTTATTTTTATCATGTTTGTATTTATTATGTTCTATTTTTGTTGACTTTTTACATGATTCTGTTTATTTTGTTGATACTTTTTAAAAAATAGAAAATGATAGTTAACAGATTACTTTTTAGCTTTGAAATCCATGTAGATTGAATGATGGGAGAGGTATCAGATTAGGATGACTGCATGCGAATATAGTCAAATCCAGCCTCCTCTCTCTCTACATATATAGAGAGATAAAATAAGAATCCTAATATTAAGTTTAAAAAATAACATATATTTGAAATACAATTATACTCATTAAAAATTTTTATTAAATTTTATAGATGAGAGGAGGCAACATATTATTTCCTTGGAAGCTATTTATAAGCCTAACAACTTAAGGGGTCTTGGCATTCCAATTCTTAGTAAATAGCATGTTGCCCTCTTATAAGACCATGCTAGAACTCAATGATTTGACCAAATAGGCAATGCTGCTCCAAGTTGATATACGCTAAATATCATTTTAAAGGAGATTGGAGCATGCACTAGCCTATACAAATTGCATTGGTATTTTCAAAAGAAATTTAATTAACATAAAACTTTATAGCTCCAATTCAAGTGGCCCGTTGGTTATAGACACTCCATCAACATTATTAATGACTAGTGCTTCACTTCAATTCCATAGTCTAGGAGCTTGATTCTCAGCAACATCAACATTTAATAGGATAATCTTTTATAAACCAGCTCCTAACCAATAAAGTACCTAAAATTTGTCATTGCTTCTTAATTATTTCTTGAAAGAGAATGTCAATAACTTTAGAACTTTAAGTTATGCTATTGGGAGAACTTTAGAACAAAAGGATTCTATTGGGAAGGTTTATAACCAATCATCTCCTCAACCTAATGTCAGGAATTTGAATTGGGTTTGAAAGTTAGATGCACATCCCAAGAGATTATTTTATAGAAAGCAACTTAGAATAGGCTATCTAAATTTTGTTTTTAAGCTATAGATAAATTTTGTATGCAATGTATAAAAGATGCAATTGTCCAACTGACCTACAAGATGAAAATCATGTTCTACTCTAAGAGATGCCATGTGAACAAGGGGTTCCCTATTCTGATGCTTCTGATTTGAACAGAATCCTCTTATAGTAGTGCTACACTATAGGAGATACATAGTCAAACCTAGCCTCAAGAAATTGAGTTCAAAGTGTTGGGAGAAAAAATTATCTTCGAATTTCTTCTCCCATCCTTCTTTCCTACTAGTGTACCTAAGCCCTTTCTCCCCTAGGTCTCTCTCTTCCTCTCTCTCTTCATCACTATGCATGACCACCAAATAGAGGATGGCACATAATCGCCCTATTTGTCGCCCCCTCCCCCGCCCCCCTCTCTCTTTCTTCCACTCTCCCCTTCTCTTTCTCTCCCCCTCTCCCTCCCTCTCCTTTTCTCCCTTTCTCTTTCCCTCTCACAATGTCGAGATGCAACAAGGCAAGGGATGGCATCCCTTACTCTAATAGGGTTGCTCCCCCCTTTTTCTTCCTCTCTCTCCCTTATTGTTCTTGTCTCTCTCTCTCTCCCCCCTCTCCCTCTCCTCTTCCTCTCTCTTCCTCTTGTGTTGCCACCAAGGACATGGCTCAGTAGGGCCCCACTCCCTTCACTTATATGGCCACCCCACTCTCTCCTTCCCTTATCTCTCTCATTCTCTCCCTCACTCCCTCTTCTTCTTTTCCTTTTCCTCTCTTTCCCTCTTCTTCTCTCCCCCTCCCTCTCTCTCTCATACTACCGCTAGTGTCGTTGGACATGGCGAGGCAAGGGATGGCATACCCTAATTTCCGCTGTCCTTTACATAATTTATTTCTTTTTCTATTTTTTCCTCTTTCTAACTCTCTCTTCTCTCTATTTGAATCTCGATTTTCTTTTTATAATTCTCCATTTCTCTCTCTATCTCTCCTTCTCTCTATCTCTTTCTCTCTCAACCTTAAGTCGAACCCAAACCTAACCCATATTATCTTATTTCCTAGCTTTAATCTTAGTTAAGGATCTACCCTAACCTTGATCCTTCAGACCAAGACCACCATCCTAGATTAGGGACCTACACCTCTTAACTCCTTTTCTTCATCCTGTAATATCATCCTGATTAAGTTTAGTTCAATTTTATGGAAATGGTCATTAACTCGAACATTGAGAGATTAAGGACTAGCATTAAGGTTAAAAGCTAAATTCTAAAATTTAAAAATTTAAAATTAGTGTTTTATTTATTTAAAATTTGCAAGGAGGTTAGTCTTCAAATTTTATCAATAATAACTAAAAAATTAATGAGGTATAATAGGTAGCTTGTGGATCGAACAAATGTTTTTGACCAATAGTATTATCGATGAAAGTAATAATCATTGAACATAATTACCAACAAAATTTTAGCATTTTGTACATAATTATATTATTTACTACTATGCAATTGCCTATATTATTATAAATATTTTTTAAGGTGTTAATAGAGTAAATTGTGAGATTATAAATTTTGATTTCTCATTATAATGGTGATGATGGTAATAATAAGAAAGCTTATATGTTACTAATAAATAAATTATGTAGAAGTTATAAAATGGTGTAGGTCCATTGGACTAACTATGTGAGAGCATGCTAAGTAATGAGTGAAAAATATGGCATTTAATATGATTGTTGACCACCAATGGAAGGAAGGTATGAGTAATGTGAGGTTTGCCTCCTATAGTTTGGAGCATCGCTATAGTCTAATATCAAAATATGTAGAGTTAATTAAATAAATATAATATAATAATAAGGTGGGAAAAGGAGGCATTTGGACTTGTCATTGAAAGTATAGTTAATCACAGGTAATATCGATTATAATTGTTAACCATAGACTAAGATGTAACACTATGGGCTGCCCAACATAAGTTGAAGCATGTCATAAGTGATATGAGGTTTGTTTATCATGGGCCGGAGCGCAGTCGTTCATATGTCGAGTTGTGTAACTATTGGATTCAATCTTAGATCACATCTCATCAATTTATGCTTGACCCTAACCCAATTTGGTTTCATGTTCAAGCCATGATTTTAGACTCAAACCCAACTCATTTGCTAATCGAGTCGAGTCGAGTTAGATCTATGGAAAGAATTTTAGACCCAATAGTACATTTGAGTTAGGATTAGATTATATTGTATTTGCATCTAAATCAAATAGCTAGCTATTATTTTATAATTAAAATATGATAATTGATAATAAATATAGAGCTATTAAAAGCTTTAAATGTGATTAAAGGAGTTGACTTATATAAATTTTCATTCAAAAAATTTTAATTCTTTCTTAATAATTGATCATCTTTAAGGTTAGAAATTATGATTTTTAAAATATATATTAATATACTTAAAGGCATTATAAATAAAAATTTGTCAAAATAAATAATAAAATATAATTATTTAAATATAATTACGTAAAATAGATGAGAGGAGATTTAGTTATTAACATAAAATGGAGAATTAATTTAAATGAAAGTTTATTAAATAAATTAGTAAAGATAATTGAAGTAAAAAAAAATAAGATTTATATAATTAAAGTTTATAGATTGGACTAGATTGGGTCTAAGCTAGGTCAGATCCATTTTCTATTGACCTACATTAGATTTGGATGTTATATAATTAGGTTGGGTTACAGGTTGCATCGAAAAATATAAGACTTAAACTCAACTTGAAATTCAGATCGTGTCCAATTTGTAAACCCAACCTAACCTGTAGATCTTTAAACATAGATCGGATCAAGTCTAATTGATTAGGATTGAGCTGGGTCACGAGTTAGTCCAACCCATTTGTAGCTTTATAATAAATAATAATCTAAGCTCAATATGGATTAGTGTTATTACTTGAACTATAAATACATATATGGTGCTATTATTACTATGATGCTATGACTTATGACTATTGACATTATGCTACCTAAATCAGACGTGATATTTAGATTTTTAAATATTATAATACCACAATATGAAGTAGTGAATATCAGTACTATATTATTTGACTTTATTTTTTAGTGATTTTATAGTAATTATATATCCTCATTTATATTGGTGTATGTGAGAGAAGATTTCTTATTGGGTTATTAGCTCACATTATTCTTATTTCATTTTTTCATAGTTGTTGGACATTTAGCTTCAAGGTTCACAGGATTTTTGATAAGAGCAGCTAACATTTTGTGTCTAATATTGAAAGTATGTAAACCTTATATTTTGAACTTATAAACTATTAATAAAATGCATTGGTTATTATTATATTTGTTAGTATTTAATATTGGTTAAGAATTAAAGACCTTGCATACTTCCTAGAGTCATTCTTTAATAGAAAATATGCAGTTATATCACATGACTAACATGAGCGCAAGAATCAAAAGATGACATGGGGAATTCAAGATAATGTATTATTTGTTCTACACTTGTTTTGAAAACTTTTTTATCGAAGAAGTTAAGATAATATGCCATTTGTATTGTATTTATCCCAAAGTCTTAGATACTTACTTTAACCCATACCATACATGATAGTCGCTATGATCTCCACGGATGATGCTTTCAATGCCCTCTCTGCTCAAAGCAATGATGTGAACGATAGCAAAAATAAAATAATTGAACGAAACTTAGGTGCAGTTCCTTCAATGCAGTTTGTGCATTTTTCTATTTAATAAGTGATACATAAATCAGCATCTCATTTAGAAAATAACATGTGTCTTTTAAACTCTACTAGAAAACAATTGTAGACATATTTTACTTTTTTAAATGAAATAATAGTACACCAATATTGTATGGACTATACCTAAAGAACCATACCTAAGTTTTGTCCAACATAATTATCTCCCATATACCATGGAACATTTATTGTCATCATAAGCTAGGGATCTTTTGAGGCCTCTGGTCCTCCCCCTTGCCACTATCATTTTTTAATCCTCATGAATGTTTAAAATTTTTTGAATGTAGTGCATCAAGTTTTCTCTCACTCTTTAGGCCTTCAGGTCTATCTCTCCTAATGTCCCCATCTTAGTTTCTACCTATTTGATTTGTTGGGAGCCCTCTCATCCTAAATTTGCAAGGGTTAACTTTGATGAATTTGTCAGAATTAGTATGGGATTCATCATTAGTGACTCCCAAGGTTAGGTCCTACATGAGACTATAATACCTATCTATCCAAGATCTTTTCTACCCCTTAAGCTCACAATTGCCTTTCATGATTTATGTTTTGCTTCTCAAATGCTACAAGCTAACAGGATTGTAAAAAAATAAGGCTCAATTCCCACAATCATCAATAAGTCCTCATCATCAATCATCTTAATAAGCATTTCTTAATCTATGCTTGTATTTGTTTTATGTATATGTATATGTATATATACGTGCATATATATGTGTGCAACATTTCTCAAGGAGAATACTTTATCAGAACCCTTTGATTTAAAACTATTGAGACCATACATTGGGCATTGTGATATCCTCCTAAAAGATTGTATCGGTTTTGGCACTAAAGGAAGCATAACATAGCTATTTGTTCAATGGGGTTGATTTCATCAATGGAGTTATAAAAAGAAACCTTAAATGCAAATTCTAATGCTTGTGTGTGACTGTCCTATCTAACTCCTATTTTTACTCCAAATAATTTGAAAGATACTACATGAATTAGCTTAATAAATTTTGCTAGGATAATACATCGAGTCTTCTGAATATATAACATAATTAATTAAATGATTGTATTTTTCAAATCCTCTCTAAACTATGTTTGAATTGGAGCAATCTACTCTTACTACCATTATAGTTGCTTGGTATAATGCGGTAGACTAATGTCTAGTATAAAATATTATCCGATGTACTATGTGAACCATGCCTAATCATGGGTTATTATATGGCAATATGGTAACGTTTGTTCTCTTACTTTAAGTTTCAAATAATTTATTAGAATGATGAAACTTAAGTGCAAGGTTCCTTAGATGCTTGTTGTGCGATTCTTTGCTTAATAAATGGTACATGTGTCATCATCCCATTTTAAAAAAATAATGTGTCTCTTAAACTCCATTAGAAAATAACGACAAATACATGTCTTTTTTTTAAATAAAATAATGATATCCGTATCACTTGTTAAGCAAAGAATTGGATGGCTAATAGATAAGGAACTATACCTAAATTTTGTCCTTTATTAGAAACTTGATTGGGTGATTATGATTGCATAAGATTAAACCTAGCTTATCCTAATCTTATAGTTTAAAAAATTATCATGAAAAAGCCATTTAAACCATATACGCTCCTCCTGAGCCATCCATAAGGGTTCAAGAGGCACTATGCCACCACCTAGATTTGCATGCCCTCATATTTCTTCCCCTTTTCCTTTTATTGTTTTTAAAGTTACACTCACAAATCATTTTAACTCCATGTTTCTCATCACTATGCTACACATTTGCTTCAATTTCAAGCATTGAAATGCTTTTTAGGTCCAAGCTAGCATTCCTGGGTGTAGTCCTAAATTACCCAAATACTATAGGCTTCTCAAACAGTGACTGTTATTCTGCTCCAAACCCATGCAAACTGCCACTCCACCTTTCGTCACCATTCATTTCATTACTCTCAATGGTCTAATCTCCTTTCGACCGAAGTCCAAGCATTTTGTATGCATTTGGCTCGCTAGATTAGAAGGAGATAGAAATTTTTTAGTCCTTTCTTATGTTTATTTTTTTAAAAATATAATAAAATTTTGTCTCACATGATAGCTAATTGCATTGGAAGAATAATAATTTATCTTATTAAAAGAGAAATTTTTATTTTTATCCGATCGGTTATGTTGACCTCATATTGATTTCGATGATTACAAAACAATTAAGTTACTAATGAGTTTGGTGAAGAACCATAATGAAATACAGGCATACATGAGTTACCAAGCTGAACAAAATGGATCCCAAGCTCCTAAATTAGTTTATGGTTCAAGAGAGATTTTTGTAAAGGATCAAGATTTAAGAAGAATGTTTCAAACTCAAATCAAGTGATATACAGATACTTGGAAGGTTTTTCAAGTGAAAAAAGTTCAAGTTATGAGAGCTAAGACACTTATTACCTTCAATACAATGAGTTCTCTTGGTCTTGAAATGAGTTTTTAAGTTTTAGAACCATTAGCCAACTCCCATGCTAGCTATTGATACTTAAAATGGAGGTTTGAAGCTATTAGCCGACTATCTTGCAAGCTATCAAGTCAAAACTGTGCCACAAAAGGTTTTACAGTGAGTTTTCTCAAGTTAGTCGACTACTATGGCCAAACAGTGAGTTTTTTCAAGTTAGTCGACTAACTAGTCAACTACTGTGACCAAAACAGTGAAGATTCTCAAGTGAGTCGACTCTATAGCCGACTACTGTGGCAGAACAGTGAGCATTCCCAAAGTAGTCGACTACCAAGCCGACTAACTTCCTGGGAAGCACAATAACAGCTAGTTCTGACATTTCAACGGTCAAAAACAACTAGTTTAACGTTTCAATCCTTCAATAAACTATAAATACTCGTAAATGGGATTGATTAGCAAGAAATTTGGAGTATCTTTGAAGGATTAAGAGTGGTAAAAAGAGAGAAAAATCAAGTGAAAATCAAGAGAGAATTTAGCCTTCTTCATTTGAAAAGAAAGTGTGCTGCAGAGTTTGAAACTCCATTAAAGCTCATTCAAGGTTCTTTCCAATTACTGGTGCTCATAACTTCAACATTTAAAGAGGAGAAGTTCATTTAAAGGGGAGATTTTCAAAAACTGTAAAGTGTTATTTTTATTTCATTTACTCATCAAGGAGCTGTAATTTTTGAAACTCTCTTTCCTTATATGCTGTTTGAGTTTCAACTTAGTTGAAACTTGTGTAGGATGTGCCAAACCCATAATTGGTAATTTATAAGGCTCCGTTGTGCCTGAGAAACAAGAAGCTAGCTGAGATAGCTAGAAAAAGGCTCTCTTGTGTATAGGAAACAAGAAGCTAGCTGGGTTAGATAGGTTTGTAATGTTTGTAGAATGATTAGTGAAGAAAATTTTCAAAGGATTCTTGGAGAGTAGACGTAGGTGCAAGGGTTGGCACCAAAGCACTATAAATTTCTATGTTTGTGCTGTGCTTATTGTTGCTATTGTTATTTGTTCTTACTATCAACACTCCACTCTCACACAGATTTCCTAGTTTTGAAATATTGTACATACTTGCGAAAAATTTTTAAAGAACCTAATTCATTCCCTCTCTTGAGTTGCTTAGCTGGCAACATGTTACAGCTTTATTTTCTCTTTTATTTCTTTATTCTTAATATTACTATTATTTTTTCTAAGAATATAACTGTTCTATTTCATTAGTTACCTATTTTCTATCAAATATAAAATAAAATAATTTTTATTATATTCTATTTTTTTATTTTATTATATATATATATATATATATATATTAATATATATATTATTCTATCCCAACCTTTGTACCAAACGCAGCTTTTATCCCAATAAATCATTCAACCATGACCTGCAGGCCAGCGAACCAGCCACAACCTTTTGGTGACACGTGTGCTTTGTTTAGGTGGTCCCCAAGTAATTTGATGGGCGCCTTTCTCTGCCTTTCTCGTACCGTTGGTTCAGGTTTGATAGGAGGTAAGCAAACCGACACGCGAGAGAACCCAAGGACGGGTCCCACATAGGGATTCCTGAAATAACGTCTCAGGGTTATTTTCTGGGGCTTCCGTTTGGTTGCGCGTATATTTGTACTTATTCCGAAACGAGACCGGCTAGGGTTAGTGGCTCTAGCGGCGCATGTTTACGGCTCAGAGCGTCGTCTTATTGGCCGATATCTGCCGTCCGACCAGTGTGCTACAGGAGATGGACGGACCGGATCAGTTGATTGATACCGCGGGACGCTATGACAGCACTAGAGACGGCTCTCAGAGGTCTAGATTCCAACCAGGTAGGCTATCGTAAGCCGTTGGGGCGAGGAGGTCTCATCTCATCCGGCTTTTTATCCGCCCATATTCCCCACGCCTCGCTCTTCCCCGCCTCCGCCTGTCCGAGAGAGCAGTCACCGATAAGAGCCAGAGAGCGAGTTGTCAAGGGTTTCCTTCCCCCTCCTACCTCCGCCGCCCAGCTGCCGACGATGGCCGACCGGAACAATGCCGACTCCCGCCGCGTCCTTGCGGTGGAGCCTCCGCCGCATCAAATCCCTAAAGGTATGCTTTTTCTCTCCGCCCCTCCCCCCAATTTGTCGCCTCCTTTGTTTCTTTGTTTTTTTTTTTTTTTTTTTTTTTTTGATCTCTCCCTTCCTCCAGATATAAAACCCTAGCTCGTATATCGAGGTTTTTCGCTGTCGATTCGAGTGCCATTTTCCCCTTTGTTCAGGGTTCGGAGGCAGCTCGTTCATCTTGCCTTGTGAGAGCCTTTTCTTTTTAGTTTTTTTTTTCCTTTTTTTGGGTGATTTGTGTTGGTTTTTTCGGTTTTTATTTCTAATGGATTTTTTTATTGTTGCTGATACAGGAAGAAATGTCGCCGCTTTTGATGTATTTGATGTCTAATTTCTCTTTTTAAAACGTCTTTGTTGGAAATTTTTACATATTGTGTGCTTCCTGATTGAGTTCGTAGCTTAGATTTTGAGTTTCTCTAGAAGAACGAAAACATGAAATTTGTTAGCATCACTGATCTGAACACTGGTAGTCAGTTTACGTGTTTCCACTTACGGTCATTGTTTCCTTAATGGAAGAAGCATTTGAATTGATTTTTTTTTTTTTTCAGCTTTGTGAACCGCACTGTACTTTATTGGATTTTGTAATTAGGGTACGTATTGAATGAAATCGTGATTGTTTGGAATTTTGTTGATGTTAGTGATTTGGGGAAAAGATGTAGTTGCAAGCTTTTAGTCCTGTTTCCCTGTGCTTCAACAAATTGCCAAGTTCTATGAGGTTTTTCGGGTTGAAAATTTTTGGACGAGTCTTGGTATTTGAATATCATGTAATTAATTAATATATAAAGATACGTGCCTGTGTGTTTTCTGATCAACCGAATGACTGATTGTCTCGGATGACTTGGATATCTTGGGAATCTGTAAGATGGCCTTTCACTGTACCATCACCTCAAAGGGATGCTAACACATTTTTTAGGAGCATTATTAAGTGAGATTTTATTTAGGCTGCAAGTCTTAGGATTTCTATGGCTAGTAGCATTTTAACCAGAATACATCATATCCTGAATAAGAACATTGGCAAGTGTACTCGTTCAAGCAGTGCAGTTTCCTATATATTCATCTGCTTTTATATTTTGCTATCATGGTATCTCAATGCCTTTTGTCAGAGTTAAATTATCAAAAATTGCTGCCTGTCTATGATGTTCATTGGATGATATTTAGTTTAGAATGGTAAATCATGCAGGACTTTCATTTTTTCATTTTTCTTTTTTTTATAAACTTGTGTATATGTTGATATGAATTCCAGAGTCAGTTTGAGATCTAGGATAGATACATCAAGGCCCTGCATGTCGTTGCCTTGGCATATAGGCCAAACAGTGGAAAGGGTAGGTTCAACAGTTCTTCTGGCCATCCCATAACCTAATATTCATATTCCAGATTCAAATAACCATCCTGCTTAGTCTCGATAATCATCTCATCCATGTCATTTTTCCATGATTCAAACATCCTTGATTTGCAAGGAAAATTCCATCTTGAGCACCATTGTCTCCTTGATCTTTCTTTGGGGAATGTGTACCCACTTACTAGACCCATTTTTTGTTTGATATTTCAATCTCCTTACATAATATCTACAGCTAAATAATTTGAAATATCAGATGAGCATCGTGAGACTTAGATCACCTCTGTGAGGAGGGTACTAAACATTTGGGCTAAGCCCAAGTTGTTGCCTTAAAAGATATGGATACCAATATAAATTCCTAGATATGCCATACTCTTTCTAATGATCTTGAAGAATTAGCTGGATTTTTCTTGGCTGCAATTTCACTACTTGAAACTTATTGGAGTCCATTATCTTGCAGATAAGAATATTTATCTGCTATTGGACCTCAGAAGGTAACTTGATTGTTTATACTTTAGAAGAGAGTGGGTGGTGTAGTGATAGGCAAGGTTTTAAGTCCGATGAGATGGGGTCTCCTCCCACCCATCCTATCCTGTTTTTATAGAAAAATTGAACTAGGATGGGGGTGGAACTCTGAAATTCATCCTTACAGAAGAAGAAATTGAAAATAAAGGAAAAAGGAAAACAAAGGAAAGAAAGAAGGAAGAAGGAAAATAAAGAAGAAGAAAAGAAATAAAGGAAAGAAGAAAGAAGAGAAATAAAAAGAAGAGAAAGAAAAGAAAGAAAATAAAGAAGAGTGGAAAGAAGGAAAATAAACAAACAAAGAAGGAAGGAAATAAAGGAAAAAAGAAGGGGAAAGGGACATAGGGTATCTATAAGAATGTTTAACTGAGATGGTTGCGAGGATAGGGTGAGATGGCAAGGCTCCTATTCCATGAGAAAACCAGGACACCCCTATCCCGTGATATTTTTCTTATCTTTAAGGGTCCCGCTGTCTTATATGTTGTTGGGCTGATTGCTTTTACCAAAGTTATCAATTTTTTGATGAATATTCTCCAATAAATTGATCCTTGTTAAGTGATTATCCTACTTACATACTCGGGAGCTCCAACATTTTCAGGTCTTAATAGCCAAAATCTTTTATCTATGATAACATACTTGCTTTGAAATCTTTCAAGAATCTAAGCGTTCTCTTATTAAAAGTGTTTCTAAAGTATGTGCTTCCCCACACCCACACCCACTCAGGCACTTGCTTTTGATTCTAGCAACCAAGTTTCAATATTGGCTGGAATTGGGCTACGTTGGGCTAGGCCAGGCCACTCACTTGTCCAAGCCTGCCCCAAACTTTTTTCATGCTTTGAACTAGGCTTAGACTAAAAGATTTGTTTTTCAAAATCCTGGCCAAAGTTGGGGCCTAGTTTTGACCCAAAATCTAATCAGGTCGAAATCCTAACCGTTTTCAACTTCCTCCTCTCTTTCACCATTGGTAGATTGGCATTAGACAGAGAGAGAGAGAAGAAGAGAGAGGGGCCGCTGTCATACCAAGGGGTCGTATGGTAGTTAATGCTATAGATTGAATGATCATAGCTGCAAGATGGGCATGGGAGAAGGATTTGTTAGGGGTGGGGGAGGATGACATTGAGGTCATTGATAAGGAGGGCGGGGAGACAAGGAGGTCTATATTATAGAGGCAGATGGCATGAAGGGTGTGATGGACATGCCTGTGGGGGATCAAAGGAAGAGAATAGAGCAGAACCCGATAAAAACACCCCAAAAGGAGATCAACAATAAGAGAAGGGAGATGGAGGACGCCATGATGGTGGTGGTGGTGAACAATCGGAGGTGGTGGTTTTTTGGTGGGCCACTGCGTGGAGGTTGAGTGATGCCTTGGCTCAGTTGGGCTTTGGTGGGCTTGTGACAGAGCAGCGACAGATGAGCAATTGTTGGGTGGTGTGCGTCAACACAATGTCATGCCGGTGGCCACTGTAGTGTGTGAGCGCATCGATGCTTGTGCACGCTGACAGACCTTCGCAGCCTTTTTGTGTGGGCCAGCATGCGATTGTCTATTGGTTCCACTGGTCCGAACTGACATTGATGGCCCCTCAAGCAAGCACACAACAAATTGGCGATGACAAGCTTCTTATCCCACACATAGTTGATGTTACTGTTGAAGATGACCTTGAGAAAAGATGAGAGGAGAGAAGAGGATGAGGCCAACTTAGTAGCTGAAGATAAAGGTTTCTTGGCCATGAACTGGCCTAAGAGGTGGGAAGGAGGAGGTGCATGAAGTTGGGGTTGCTTTTGCTCTCTTTGGAGAGAAGTTAGGGTCACCACTCACCACCCTTAGGCTTTAGCCCGGCTCGATATAGTGTTGGGTCAGGCCTAGACAGGGTCGGGCTTGGTTCTGAGCTGACTTTGAGCCTAATTCCGGGCTCAATTTTTTAGCTTATCGACTTGATTTTCCATGGGCCTTATTTTTAGACCTAAACCTAACTCGTGCAACCTTAGGCCTAGCCCATGCCTTGACCCAACAAGTCTCATGCTTGCTCGGGCCCCCTTCCAACCCTAAGTTTCAGATAGCTTCTTATGTTGTGTAACTTTCACCTCGAAAAATCTTGTGAATTAGGAGATTGGATGTCGTGTTATTTTGGGTAAGCTTGTAGGGTACCTGACATGTGAATCTCCAAATACATCTTCAAAAACTAGATAGTTTGAAAATGGTGCAAATCTCAAGAAATGATACCTAGAGATCAACTGTGTTTCCCTTCATCATTCTCTTACTTGTTCTTACTTAACTAATGATGGAAATTAAATAAAAATTCAAATATTATAAGAAAGTGGAAATGTTTAGCCGAATTAGAAGTAATGGGAAATGAGCTGAAATGGTGGAACTTTGTAGCTTTAAGGATAGGAATATGGTTTGCCCTGATTTTGTTAGTTCTTTTCTTTTGTCCTTTTCTTTTTGAGAGGAAAAATGGTGAAGATAGAACTAGGATGATCTTCCTTGTACGAATTTGCTGTTGCATGCATATAAGAACTCATGGTGTTTTTTATGAAAAATGTTGTTAGAATAATATTCTAAGTAGATCTGTATATTTGATGCCTTATTTACGATTTAGTCGGGGTTCCTTGCCAATATGCCATATTGCCATATGCCAATCCAAGCACAAATCAAAGGACTACAATGCCAAGAACTTTCAATGGCTGTATGTTTGGTTGGTTATGTGGGTTCATGCAGGGGCATAGGGTTGTTGGGGTGAGGGATGGGGCAGGAGAGTAGGACTGTCAATGAATGAGGGTCAGGGGTTGGAAACCATCTCAGGAATAAATGCAAGTTGCAAATTAATAAGGATTTTTAACTTAGGAATAAATATTTTCTTCACTCTATTCAACATTCAATATCTTTGGACAGATCAGTTTATTATGCTTATGCCTAATCTTAATTTTGGCTAGGTACTTCAATTACCTTACCCCACTGCCCCTCCTTAAGAGCTAGTTTCAGAGCACCTAGTCACAGCTCATCACAAGAAGGGATTGATGGTCTAGTTCCCATGCATGAAGTCAGTGGATTCGATTGTTTATGGTTGTTTTTGTTGAAGACTTTATTATGTTACAATAAAGAGATAACATTAATTCATAGCATCATGGATGTACATTTTGTTATCCTTTGACTGTTGGTTTTTTAGGGTTGGTTTGTGTGATTATTATTTTGTTAGAGATATAGAGATGAATCAATGGTTTTTCTGATGGTAGTCATGTGAGAGGAGGAAACATGAGTGGTGCATTCTACTGGGACTCTGTGGAATTTCTTGGTTTTGATCACAAAATTCATGGTTTTCCAGAACATCTTGCTGTTGCATCAACTTTGGTGGAATTCATTGTCTTGGACTCTTAAGAGTAGTTGAAAAGATATTTGCAGAGTTAGTTTTTCGGAATGCACTGCAGCAAACTGTTTTAATGCTATTGTATATGCATTGCTACGCCTACTTGCATCGGAGCAGGCCTTGCCATCAATTTTCTTGGCTTGAGGTGGTGTTGGTTATTTGTTGAATTTGATGAATCCTTATTGGTTCTTCAACATTTACAAATTATTATTGTCAAATTATAAAGTTCATGTTTTTGTTGAAGTTTGTTTGATGTTGCTGTTGTGCACATACAATATTGATGCTGACACTTTTTTAATAATTCACCTTTAAATGTTTATTACTCTATGAATGATGTGATTTTATCATACGTAGAACTTGAGCAAGCCCTCAATGTAATATTTGCACTATTAAAGGTTAGAGTAATTCATTGCCTTAATATGTAACATTTCATTGCGAATACCAAACAAATGATTTGTATACATATATGATGGATCGAAGTGGCCTGATTTTGATGGGTCACTGGAGGATGGGAGAAAGTAGGTAGCACAGTTGGTTGTTAAGCGCTAGCAAAGGAAAGCTGTGTCAAATCATGGAGCACTTGCAGGTATTTGGTAACTTCACCTCAGATTGGCATCTCATTTAGAATCCAAGTAAGAGCCTAAAAATGATTGCAGAAAGTCAGGTTTGCTGGAAGCTGCTGATGTCATAAATATTGAGCAACCATCAGAATCAGTCATGGAGAAGCCCTGTGCTAGTGAAATTAAAGCGATTTTGGTGGTATCTTGTTGGTGACGAGTTTTTGAGCCAAAAAAACCTTAGAATATTGATATTAAAAACTGGAGGAGAAAATATTTATGGGTTTCGATGATGCAATAATCCATGATGAGTAGCAGTTTTCTATTATGTATATTAAAGTCTATGCCTTCTCATGTAGTATGTGAATATGCTATATAGTAAACTATTGTGCTATATAGTAAAATATTGTATATTCAAAATAATATAAATAGATATATTTAACAATCAGAATTACATGCATCATGTACTAATGTGCACAACAGTCTCATTTGTTTTCTGTGCCTTCTACCTTTTTAATAATCGTGATGCCATCTATATTCTGTTGTTTGTGTTTTAAAATGCATTAGTGTCTGTCTTTCCCTCATGAACTTCTTTGGCTTTTGCAGACATGCAAGGATCTGACAATCCTATACCTCTTTCTCCGCAGTGGCTTCTACCAAAGCCTGGGGATAGTAGTAAGCTTGGAGCGGTGTCTGGGGTAAAGTATCTCACTAGATCCCTTTGTTTTCCTTCTTCCAGTCTTGCAGGAGACTTCAGTGAGAAATCTTGCATAGGTTGCATTTCATTCCATCATGCTTGGTGCTTCCCCCCCTCAGTGCCTTTAGTTCCAGATTAGAATTCCTTCTTTGGGCATGTTTGGTGTTGCTTCTGCTTTATAAAAAGAGGAGGAGAAGCCAGAGGCTAGGTTTTCTAGCTTCTCCTAAAAGTGCTTTCTTTGGCTTTGTCTTTTTGTAGAAACACTTTCAGATGGTGCTACCAAACACTTTTTCTTTTCAGAAAGTGGTTTTTTTGGTTTTACAAGTGACAAACATTTTTTTAGGGAATACCAAACATGCCCTTTGTATGTGTGCTGATGCTAGTATAATATGTAATATTGCAACTTTGATGCTTGCAGGAATTTAGCCCTCATCATGGTAATTGCCCAGATACTGTGAAGGCACCTGGGAATGGTGAAGGCCTTCATAATGCTGGAAAGAAAAGGGCTGTTTTCAGGCCTTCCTTGCATGATGCAGAAACTGGTCGTCATGATCGCTGGCGTGATGAAGAAAGGGAAATGAACTCTGCTATTCGTCGAGATTGTTGGAGGGAGGGAGATAAGGAACTTGGTGATGCTCGTAAGATGGAACGCTGGTCACACAATTCATCTAGACATCCTGTTGAAACACGCCGTCCTCCATCTGAGCGGTGGAATGATTCGGGCAATAGGGATGGCAGTTATGATCAACGCCGTGAGAGCAAATGGAACACACGCTGGGGACCTGATGATAAGGAGACAGAAAGTTGGCGTGAAAGGTGGTCAGATTCTGGCAAAGATGTTGAAGGATCTCACGACAAAGGATTGCCTCATTTTGCTAGTCATGGAAAAGACATAAACAATAATGGAAAGGATACAGAGAGAGAGGACCATTATTCTCGTCCATGGAGGTCCAACTATTCCATCAGCCGTGGAAGAGGAGAGTCTTCTCATCATCAATCTCCAACACCAAACAAGCTATCCCCTATGTTTGGCTATGGTAGAGGGAGAGCGGAAAATGGGATACCAGTCTCCCCTGCAGATCGTGGGAGGTTTAACTCTAGTACAAGCATCCAAAGTAGTGGTGCTTCGCGTCCATATCATTTAATTTCTGTTCCTGACAAGTCTGGTGGTGCATCTGGGGATCCCTTTACTCTGAGATATAGCAGGATGAAACTGCTTGATATATACCGGATGATTGATGTAAAAAACTTTAAAACGTCTTTAGATGGATTTAGTGAAGTTCAGTCTCTGACACAGGAAGAACCATTGGAGCCCCTGGCACTTTCTTCTCCTACTCCTGAAGAATCAGTAATAAATTTTATTTTTCTTTCTTTAAGCTATTTCTTGTGTTATATGCATCATCTTACTCTTGCTTCATACCTTTTTGGATAGGTCATTTTGAAAGGAATCGATAAAGGGGATATTATAAGCAGTGGATTGCCGCAGGTCTCTAAAGATGGCTCTGTTGGAAGGAATTCTACAGACACTGTCCCATCTAAACAAACTAAATTAGGTGCCATTTAGCTTCCATTTATTCGTGTTTTGGTGGTTTTGTTGTTTACCTTATTGCTGATTTCTTTTTTTTTTTAATCTTTTTTGGGTGCAGGGAGTAGAGAAGATTTGCCAACTGTTGGTGATGATTACAAAATAGTTAACTCTGACAATAACAAAGCTGTACATTTTGGGAGCCCATTCTATGAAAAACAGATCCATCAACATGGACCTGATTTAAAGGCAGCCTCAGGTGAGATCCTCTATTAGTAAAGGAGAACACTGTCAAGGTGGCTAGATGGTCCTGGTTGCAGGGACTGAAACTGGACTTAGGCAATGCATTCTTAAAAGATGTGAAAAAATACATAAAAATCAAAGACTGGACCTTTTTTTGTTTTCTTCTCAAATCATAAAACGAATAACCAGATAAACTATTATAGCCTAATTGGAGCTCAGGCTAGTTGAAACCAAGGCATGTTTCCATCACATATCCATCCACCAAGACAAATATAAGTGACAGGCGATAATAAAAGCGAATTGTTAAACTTCAGACCCAAAAAAGCAAAATTGACAAGCGTTGCGACTGAATATAACATCATAAGGTAACATAAATGCAAGCTGAGGAAAACAGAAAAATAGATAAATGAGAAAAAAAAGGAGAAACAGCAAAAAAAAAAAGCAGGAAGAAAATATAGAAAAGATACAAAAAAAAAAGGTTAAAGAAGATGAAAAGTTTAAGAAAAGGGGAAGAATAAGAGGAATAAGAGAAGGAGAAAAGGAAGGGTTTCACAAATGAGTCTAGAAAGGTGATACAGAAGAAGAAAAAAGGAGGATATTAGAAAGAGGAGAAGAAGATGAATAAAAGGAGCAGAAAAGAGAGAAAAAGAACAAAAGGGAAGAAGTGGAGGTATGCTGAAAGAAAAGAAAAGAAATATTTATGGGGTCCGGCAGTCTGACAGTTGCTGATTGGTAGTAGGGTGTGAAGGGCCGTTTCTTTCCCTAGTGTCAGGACTCGGGAGAAGGCAGCATCTGTAGTGTTGAGTGAAGGATGGGTGTGATGAGGAAAACAATAACTTATTATGCTAATTTATTTCCCAATTCATTTAAAATAAGTATATTTTAGTCGCAAGAGTGAAGAAAATATAAAACTAGAAACTAGCGTGTATATATATCAATAAATTAATCCCTAGGCTACTATTGCCAACATGGTCTGGCCTGCCTAGGTGTCTGAGTACCGATTTTGACAACCTTAGAGGATACGTGGAATGCTGAAGGTTTGCAATTCCAAACTCACCTTATGAACTGTTAGCATGTTAATTATTTGGATATAATTCTATATTTTTATTCCAATTGCCATATTATCTTCAAGTCTGTCATGCTTTGGGTCCAACATCTAAGTTACATATGGTGCTTCAGTTTGGAAATCAAGTGTCCTTAGCATCAGATAATGTTGAAATTGGCAAAAGTTTTATGCATGGAATCAACTAGAATGTTGATTATATAACTCAAACCAACACGGCTCTCATCAATATCTGTTTCTTTCTAAATTTTGCTTTTCATCTCATATGAAAACAGCCATATACTATGAAAGCAACCATATGACAACCATGTGATATGAAAACCACCATATGACACAGAAGGAGATGGGCTATCCTGCCAAGTTTTTTAAGTCTTCTTACTGCATGTATCCTATTGCATCCATGCATGGTCTTGTCACTCAGTTTTTAAGTGTGTTACTTTATGTCATCTCATGTTTTGCTGGATTTATGGCACCCAACAAACTCTTTTCAAATTTTGTTTGTTGGTCTTTCTTCAGATTCAGCAATTAATCTTCCAAAGGCAGATGAGGTGGCTACCAGCAGAGAAGTGACCAGGATTGAAAGTTCTTCATTACATCATGCTGTCCGGCAAAGATCTCAATCATTTGGAGACCATACTCGCAGTCCGACTAATGATTTGAAAGATTATTCTACTGAAGTTGGATCAAGGACATCTGATTTGAGCAGTTCCCATCTCCATAAAGATATGGAATCCGAGCATAAAAATAGTATATCTGTTGCCTCATCTTTCTACAGGGATGAAACTCACTGGGAAAACATCGGGGGACTTGGCTTTCATTCAGGAATTAAAAGTGATTCCAAGATTACCAAGCAATCATCTGAAGTCTTGGACCGAGAAAGTAAAGTCAGCGTGGTGCTAGGTCATGAAGATCCTTTTAGTTCGAGGGATATGTTAACTGCTAGAAAGTTGCAGCCACATACTTCTCCAGAAGATCTATCCCTCTATTACAAAGATCCGCAAGGTCAAATTCAAGGTCCTTTTTCTGGAAGCGATCTGATTGGGTGGTTTGAGGCTGGATATTTTGGTATTGACTTGTGGGTTAGGCTTGCAAGTGCTCCAGCTGATGCTCCTTTCTCATTACTCGGAGATGTTATGCCACACTTACGAGCAAAGGCAAGGCCTCCACCTGGTTTTAGTGCAGCCAAGCAGGGCGATGTAGCAGAGGCATCTCTGAGGGTTCATGGAGCTTTGGATGATCTTGAATTTCTTAAGAATGGGCAAACGAACAAGCATGACGCTGCAACTGAAGCAGAGAGTCGGTTTTTGGAATCTCTCATGTCTGGTAGCAAGAGCAGTTCTCCATTGGAAGATTTTTCTTTTCCTGGAGGTTCGTAATGTCACCAAAAGTCATTTAAGACATATAATAAAATATACAAACTTTATTGCAATGTTGGTTGGTCATTCTTAAAATAATGATTTTTTTTCTGTTTGTCATTATTAGTATTTTCATGACCCTTAATCTTCTTAACATGTCTGATCACGTAATCTAGATTTTAGATCAACTATTTTTTTTCCCTCATTTTATTTTACACCATGCAGGTATGCAGGACTATGGAAGGAAAACTTCTGGCAATTTGTCCTCAGTGGGAAGAGAAATTGGGAGTGATGTGAACTACCTCTTGGCCCAGAGAAGTTTGTTGGACAGGCAGAGGTCATTACCCGATCCTCTTCCATATTGGTCAGGGAGGGATGTCTCATCTGTGGTGCCGAAGTTGGATGTGATCTCAGATCCTTCCATGGCACATACAAAACTGCAGCCTCCAGTGGGAGATAATTCTCATCAGATTCTACAACCCCCTCAGCATGTGGACTTGGTGACTACCCTGCATCCTGCAGGAGATAAATCTCTAACACCAGCTGTTAATTCTGGAGTATCTTCATGGCCGAACTTTCCTGATGCAAGATCTCTGGGTAATACCATTCACGGAGGTGTGGAAATCTCCCAAGATATGCTAGACATGCACCAGAATCAGCATCATCCTTCCCGGATTGAGTTCAAACTTCAACAGCAGATGTTGCAACCCCAAAATCAACCATCTTTCTCTCATTTAGGCACCCAACCTGGTGTTCATTCTTCTGGCTTTATTCCACCTGAGAAACTGCTCTCTTCTGAATTGTCTCAAGATCCGCAGGTGCTAAGTTTACTGCAACAACAGTATCTGCTGTCACAACTTCAGTTGCCTTCTCAGGCCCCTGTTCCCGCTCCACTCTCTCTATTGGATAAGATTTTACTGCTCAACCAGCAGCAGCAGCAGCAGCAGCAGCAGCAGCTATTGCTTCAGCAACAGCAACAGCAACACCTTCTTTCGCAAGTCCTATCTGGGCATCATTCTCATCAACGTTTTGGTGATCCTTCTTATGGACAAGCGCATAATGCTACTCCAGCAGCCAATACTCCTATGGATCATCTTGGGCTTCAAAGAACACATGAGGTGCTTCAAGGCAATCAGCAGGTGCAGGTCCATAACTTGAATGATGGACAACCATCCTATCTTCCAAATATGAATTTGCAAGTTACCCAGGATGCCAGTTTTTTGGTAAGCTCTGGACCCTTGCCTCTACACTTGCCTCATCAGATATTTGACCATACAGCAAATTCAAAAGAATGGGATGCTTCTGTTTCACAGGAGAGAGAGAATATTCCTAACTCTGCTGATACAGCAATTCCGGTAATGGCAGATAGTTTGCTTTCATCAGAGGCCACAGAGGAGAGTGAAAAAGTGGTTCCACAGAGTGACCATGACCCGGATGAAAATAGGACAGTACATGGACCACCATCAATGTCCCAAACTAGTGAACTCATGACATCAGCTGGTTCTGAAGTGGTGAACAGTCTCGAGTCTTCACAGAATGATAAAACATCTTCTGACATTGTGGTCTCTGTCTCTGATCAAGTTAATGATATGAAGTTTTCTTCAGAAAACTTTCCTGAATGCCATATTGAATCACCATTAACAAAAGAAGCAAAAAATATAGAAACACAGGAACTGAAGAAAGCTTCAGAGAAAAAATCAAAAAAGCAAAGGAATTCAAAGGCACAGTCAGCGTCAGATGTTGGGAAGGGATCATCGAAGACAATTCCTTGCCAGCAGTCAAAACTATATTCTGAAACTGAAGCTTCAAATGCTGGTGGACCTAAATCAAAGGGGCAAGACAATGGAGAGGAATCTCTTTGTGTGACTTCACTGGGAACGGGTAGAGAAAGTTCTGTTGTATCTACCAATGAACCTCTGGATTCTCTAAGATCTCAGCAGTCAACTTCAAAAATTATTTTAGCCAACAAATCTGAAGCTGTTGGAGGGGAAGCTGAACAGGGAGAAGGAGCATTGACATTCAATGCACAGCTAACTTCAAGTCATCGAGCTTGGAAACCTGCACCAGGGCTCAAGGCTAAATCATTGTTAGAAATTCAACAGGAGGAACAGCTAAGGGCACAAAGTGAAACAATGGCTTCTGAAACTGCTGCAAAGGTCATCCCTGCAAGCAGTCCATTACAAACCCCATGGACTGGAATTGTTTCCAATTTGGAGCATAAATCTAGTAAAGATACTGTTCTAGGTAGAACCATTCCATCTGATTCGGGGAGCTCGGAAAATACATTGAATTCCAAGAGCAAGAAGAGTCAGTTGCATGATTTATTGGCAGAAGAGGTTTTGGCCAAGTCAAATGAAATAGATAGAGATCATGATAGTAATATCAAGGGCCCATTGTTGCCTCCTCCAGCAGTGGGTGTTCAAGTTGACACTTCAGCTGGCGATAATGATGATTTTGTTGAGGCAAAGGAAACTAAGAAAAGCCGTAAAAAGGCATCCAAGGCCAAAGGTGCTGGTGTTAAAGCTCCATCACCAGTTGGTTCAGCTGATCTTTCTGGTCCCTTAGTTCCTACTGAAAAGGGCAAAAGCGCTCGTCAGGCACAACAAGAGAAAGAGACTTTACAGACTCCACCCATAGGTCCATCTTTAGGAGATTTTGTTTTTTGGAAGGACGATCAAGCAAACTCCACACCTGCTTTGGCATGGCAGACAGACTCTGGTAGAATTCAGAAACCCAGCTCATTAAGAGAGATTCAGAGGGAACAGGAAAAGAAATCAGTGTCTGTCCAGCAACCTATTCCAATACCAACTCCTACAAAAGTCCAATCAAATCGCAGTAGCCGTGGATCTTCTTGGTTGGTTCCTGGATCATCTCCTTCCAAGGCTGCACCACCTATCCAAACAGCTTCACATGTTTCAGCTCAATCAAAATCCAAAACAGAAGATGATCTATTTTGGGGTCCTCTTGAACAAGCAAAACAGGAAACAAAGCAGTATGTACTTAGCATTAACTTTCAAAGTTCATTAGTTTGTTTTGTGCATTAATCAGAACATAATGTTTTCCATGGCACTTTTTTTTTTTTTACCAATTTAAAATTTTGTACCAGCTTAGATGTTGCTATTTTCTTTTGACATCCATTCTGCATGCTGGTGGTTCATAGTTTCTTTGTTCATCCTATGAACACTCATTTTCACTTTTTTTTGGCCGTTCTCTATCTACATCCATAGCCACAACCAATTTCATGGTGAAATTTAGCTAGTATCCTAATTCTATAATCTAAGGCTAAAAGGTCTAAGGCTAAAAGGTCTCAAATTTTATTATGTTATCAAATTAACATTTGAATGGTTAAGTGAATGATACTTGCACAGGGGAAATCTGATATTGGTGATTTTAACCGTTAGTATGATTGTACTTTTTTTTAAAATCTCCATATTACCAGAATATGAATGAGGTTGAACCATGGAAAATTGTGCTTTGTGATTTACCCATCTAGGACTTCAAAGTGCTGCATCAAAGTCCTGGGTGGAACTAGCCATAAATTTACACCATGCTATATTTTTTATTGAGTTTGACAATTCTAACTATGCATTCCTTTTGAGTATAGGTGCTCAACTTTCTCCCTTTCATCTTATTCTCAATTACAATATTTACTTGAAAGTCTCATCCAATATTTGACCTCATCATCCTTGGCTTTTTTTTTATTGGGGTGAAAACCATTTGTGTTTGTACAATTGGTTCATTTCCCATGGTAGTTTTATTTGACTTTTTGAACAGTTAGGAGTATGCTATGATTTTCTTTTTCACTGTCTCCAATTAGGGCTGACAATTTTCTCCATTATCCCCGATCCTTACGGGGACCCACCCTGAATGGGGTAAGGATGGAGAAATTTCTCTCTATGAGGATGGAGATAGGAACGAGAAAAATTCTATTCCCATAAATAGGTATGAGGTGGAGAAGGGGAGGGTACTCCCCACCCCTGGTGTCCTTGATTCCCATCTCGTAGGATTTTCGTATATTTTATATTGCTTAAATACTATTATATTATTTTAATATCCTAAATATAACTACATATATGATCTTAAAATACCTTAAGACTACATGAATTTATCTGCTTTATAATTATTAAGATTTATAGCTGGATATATTTGTTTCTTGTAAAATAGCATACGATTATAGGTTTATGTTATTGTACTCTGGGATTATGGTTTAATATATTTCTTATGAATTAGCTCATGAAATTTGTAATTATGGTAAATTTATTTGAATTTATTTTATTTATTATATAAAACTCAATATTTTATTTATTTTTAAAATGTAATAAGTAAGAATAAAAATAAAAAAATATTTTAACCTCAAAAATGAGGTTGGTGGGGATGGGGTCCTTAATGAGATGAGGATCTTCATGAGAATGAAAATAGGGCTCTTATTCAAAATGAGGTGGGTGGAGATGAGGATCCTTATAGGGATGGGAATGTCCATCGAGATAGCGATGGGGCAGTCCCTATCCCTGTTGGTGGGGATGCTGATGGGGATGGGGGCTAAAATAGTGGCGGGGATGGGAAGTGGCTCCCCGGCTCTGCCTCGCTCCATTGTTATTCCTAGTCTCTATCTTGAGTAATGTACTTTGGTTGAGCATCCTCTTGCTTATTATGGTTTTGAATATACCAACAGCTTAGAGATACATGAGGATGTCCTCTATCTTGAAGTAACTATAGGATGTTAATATCTTCTATGAGCTACCTGACTAATTTTGATGGGTGGACTTGAATGTTAGGCACTAGAGAGGGCAAATGAGCTTGAGCACATAGAGATGACTGCTTAGGTGGATATCATAAAACAAGGGTATGGGTAAATGTTTAATAATCAGGAGGATTCAAGGAAAGCATCAAGAGAGGATGGACTTTATTGGTTTCTTTCTTGGATCCTTGAATTATCCTTTCTAGCCTTCCAGTTTGATATTGCAGCTCTACTTTCTTCTTAGCATAGCCTTTTCCCCTCATGCCACAAGATCCCTTATTACTGCTCTGGTATTCATACTTGGTCTTGCTCTTTCTGTCCATTTCATTCCTCTTCATATTTGGTTCTAGACCATATGTTGTATTCCATCTGCATGATCACCTAAGTGTGGGATCCATGTAACTTGTTATGCATTAGTTTTGTTACTAGTGCAGTTGCCCTATTGGTGATGATGGCTGTCTAGAGTCCTGCATAGTTGTCTTGCAGACAATAACTTTCTTCCTGACATAGGATGATGATGAACTGATCAGCATTATGAAATTGGTACTCCTAGGCTTGGTGAGGCAGGCGGTGTAGACTCCTAGGCTTGGTGAGGCAGGCTGTGTCTGTCTACACCGGGGCATACTTAGCCCAGTGTTGTTAGCCTCTGGCTGGATGGTACATGCTGTGCGTGTGCTAATTTCATGAGTTGCTTGATGCTGTGAATCATTTTAGTCTAGGCTATCCTATGCTTGTATTTTACGTGTGGCAGCAGTATCTAATTTACAAATGCTTACATGGTACATGCGGTATCAGTATCTAACTTCAATATTCTTTTCCTTCTCTCAAGAGTTGAGAGTTGGAACAAGTTTTTTGAAATATGAAAAGGTCTCTTTTGTCTTTTACTTGTCTAAGTTCTCAGAAGAGGGTTTCATGATGATGATTTTAGGTACTGTTTTGCATTATGCACTTGTATGCCATATTGAAATGGAGAACCTCTTATCCTTGCTTCCTTTTCCTTTTTTTAATTTAAATACCCCCCTTTTTTCTTTTTTCCTTCCTTCAAATAAAAAAAAAAAATCCCTTCTCTGGTTTGCCTACATATTTTTGGGTTTGTTGAAAGGAAATCCTTCCCAATTTTGACGTCATGGAATCAGCAACTTTCCATTGGTATTTAATTCAACATCATATTTCTCCAATCTCAGTGTGATTTATATAGCTTAAGCTTAAATTTACTAGCACGTATGGTGATAGGTTAACTGTCTTTTTTTTTTATAATAAAATAATAAAAGGGCAAAATGCTTAAGCTTGATCATTTAATAATTTATGCTTGTACTGGATGGCCATGTCAGTACAGTGCGGTCCTTTTAATAGCCGGGATAAATTATGTTGTCTAGAACTCGTTTATCACTTTCAAGGTCTGCAAACATTACTATTAACAGCAGTCTAATTACTTGTACGCAGTTCGGATTTCCCATCCCTCAATTCTATCAGTCAAGGCGCCTATGTGAAAGGAGCACCTGGAGCAGCATCAAGTCGTCAGAAGGCATCAAGTGGCAGGCCCCAGGAAAATGCCCTTTCATCGTTGCCGGCTGCTGGCCAATCACTTGCAAAAGGGAGAAGGGTTTCAGCAACCAAGCATTCAGGTGGAGCCTATCATGAGCTTGGAGACGCAATGGACTTCAGGGACTGGTGTGAGGGTGAATGGGTCAGGCTGACTGGGTCAAATGGTACTATTGCTGAACTTTCTGAAGTCCTTGAATTTTTGCTTTCCCTTAATTTGATCTACGAGTAGATGATTACTAGTAGGACTTATTCTTTGTTTCTAATTGTCTCAGATACCAGTTTTTTGGAATTTTGCATAAAACAATCAACACCAGAGGCTGAAATGCTCCTAAGAGAAAACCTTGGTTCATTGGATCGCAACCATGAATTCATTGATAAGTTCCTGAGCTACAAAGAGTTCTTATCATCTGATGTTATTGGAATGGCCTTCCAAGTTCGAAGCACCAACAACACTAGCGGGGATGGTCTGGAACGTGGTAAATCTGACAGTGCAGACAACAACAGGGACGTTGATGCAGATAACGAAGGATCAGCCAAAGGGGGAGGGAAGAAAAAGGGGAAAAAAGGGAAGAAGGTGAGCCCATCGGTTTTAGGATTTAACGTGGTTAGTAACCGAATTATGATGGGTGAGATTCAGAGCGTAGACGATTAGGAAGTTAGAAGTTTAGACTGTATATACATTGTCTTTATAACCATCTGTACATGTTTTTATCCTTCTGGTGGGTGGGTTTTGTGCCCTCATCATCTCCCCTCCTCTATAGAGGATTAATTGCACTAACTGGGAGTTATCAGCTCAAGCGGGTTTTTTTAACGTGGAAGTAATTGACAGCGGCCTCTTGCTCACAGAAGCCAATGTGAAATTTAGGTAGGCAGTCATGCCTTCTTCTTCATCTTTTAATGGTATAAGTTGTGCAAATATTTATCCTTTTCTTGATGAAAGCTGCAAATTGGTATCTTCAATTCTTTACTGTATTGCCTTAAAAAAGAGATCTTTGCATAGGTGGCGTGTTTGTTTTGTTGTTGGAATCAGAAATAGAATCCGATTCAATTACTCATTCTTTTCATCTATTTAACTTACACAGGAATTATAATTATTAATTTCTATTATTATTGTTTAATTTATTTATAAATATTTAATTTTGCTTCTAAATTCAAAGCTTCAAAATTTAATTGTTTTAAATTTTTTTTGATATATATTTTTAATTTAATATTCATTTCATGTATAAACAGGCATAAAAATTGATAAATAAAAATAAATTATAATATAATATCTAAATAAAATAGTATTAAGTTTAAGTCTAAGTGCTTTTGAGCATTGAAGAAGCGGAATGATGATGGTGTTGTTGTGATAAAGGCAATGTGATGACAGTGTTGTGACAAGGTCATCGGTGGGTGGGGGTAGCATTGGGCGAAGAGAAAGAAGAAAGTAAGAATGATTATGATGATTGGAACGAAAATTGTAATTTTAAATAAGAGTTTAAATTGTAATTTTAAATAAGAGTTTAAATTTTCATTTAGCTTTTATTTTAGATGAAGTGTTTAGATTTTCATTCTCATTCCAGATAACATGTTTGAGATAGTGGAAGAGATTGTGATAAGAGGGATCACTTGGAAGAAGAGATAGCGTTGGGTGAGAAGATAAGGAAAGAGAGAATCGTTTTAATTTCTACTCCTCATATTCCTATGTTGTAGGGGAAGTGAAGGATGTGAAGAGCTTGTGATGATGGAGGGGTTACAATATGGAAGAAACGGTGGTAGCCAAGGATGTGAGGATGGAGAAAGCGGTGGTATTGTGACAAGGATGAAGAGGTCATGAAAACGATGGCATTGTGACAATGGTGTTGTGTGATAAGAGGGATCATGGGTAGGAGGTGGCGGCATGAACATGATGGCATTGTGACAATGGTGTGGTGATAAGATGGATCATGGGTGGGATGAGGCGGTGTGGTGCTGTGATAAGAGGGATCATGAGTAATGTTTGATCGTTAATGCCAAAGGGGTGCTGAGTTAGAGTTGCTCTAGAGATGAGACTTCAGACCGCAGGTTTTGTTTGATCGTTAACGCTAGGGAAGAGAGGTCGGTGGAGGGAATTTTTTTTTTTTTTTTTTGCTATAATCGTTATTAATAGGAAAAGAAATCAGAGGGGTAGAAATTAGAAGGTAAAGGCTAAATTCTTGTTAGTGAGGCTTAACCGTTTCTTTGGAAAGAACAGAAGAGGTAAGTTGATTAGAATAACCAGGTAAGTTGATTTTCTCTTTCTTAATTTGGACCCTTCCTCTCTTTCATTATCTTCTTGGCAATCAAACTAAGCGTAGTTCATTCGGAAAGAATATTTCTGAAAGAAACTAGAAATGAGAATTAAAAATTAGTAAAATTAATATAAACATTGGGAGATTAAACACTGGTTTGGCATTGTGCAGTAGAGTTTTTATATGCAGACCTTTGGGAAGTTTTTATTATTTTTAAGGTATCGTAAAACTTTAATATTTAAGAAAATATTTTTAGTAACAAGAAATAGTAACATAGGACATCCTGCAGAGTTTTCCATTATCTAATTGTTGGTATTAAAGGCTGCTATTATATCCCTAATTTACAAATTATTTATTTTGATATTTTAATCTCAATAGTATAATAAATAATAAATTTTATATTTTTTTGTAAAAAGATAATAATAATTATAAAGCCTTTTTTTTTTTTTTGGCTTTCATGGAAGTTTGTTGTGGCCTTTCAAAAGCAATATGCCAAATGAGAACTAAATAGAGAGGAGAAAAAGCAAAGTTGGTAAACATATTATAAATTTTGGCACATAAGACAATTCATTAATAAATTAAAATATAGAACAATCTTGATTTCATTAGTGCTGTTAAGAGAGGAGTTTATTAGTAAGATTAAATGACGTTCCTAATTTAGTTATAAGGGATACGTACTCTTACCCGATTTTCCAAGCAGACTTCTATGACCTGAATTGGGGAAATGGAAGAAACTCCCAACAACAGCCAAGAACAAGTGCGGGTTAGGTCAGGCCTACAAGGCGGCAGTCTGTACCTCGCGCTGCCGCACGGCATGACGGATTGAAGTGTGATGGCTTTCTGATGCACAACCGCAACCTTGCATGGCGCCTCGTCCCATGTCGTAGAAAACAGGAACCCCTGAGCTGAGGACAGTCAAGAAAAGCTTGTTAACACACGCCATCCAACGAGAATGCACAATAAATCATATCAAGAATGCAACGACTAATTCTTTTTTTTAAAAAAAATATGATGAAAAATTAAGGGAAGAAGCAATTGAAAGAAAATGTAGGTTTTACCTCAGCTGTTAGGTGGCTTAAATCCGGTGGACAGAAAGCAGCTCACAGTACCTTACAACCCACCCACATTATAATTAAATCGAACAAGTAAATGAAGCACGACTTTTGATGCCCCGCTTCCCGCATTTATATTAGAGATTAGCTCAGATATTCGTACAATGCATAGGATACACCATATCCATAAAATATATATTTATCTTTAATTATAATTCAAGCTTTTGATTAAAATTATAATATATTATATTATTATAATAAATAATAATATAATTAAAATATTATGGATACCAATGAAAAAGAAAATGATTTATCAGAATTTATAAAAACGAAATGCATTGGAGTTATGAATCGGTATTCTCTACACATATTTATTAGAGATGGAATCGGAAAAGTAATATACCATCAAATAGTAAAGATAAAAACAAAACATAAATAATATATTATAATATATTATTTTATATAATTTTTAAATTTAATTTTAATAATATATTATATCATAAAATTTTTTATAAAAAAATAATAATGCAACTTCAATAAAATAATATGAACGGATATATAATTTATGTTCAAAAAAAATTATGACATCATATCAAATTCAAAATATACAATATATAATTATATCATTTAGTGAGCACATAATTTAGCAGGCTGTCATAAGCTGAGCCGTTCCCTTGAGACTAAGTGTGTGTGTGTGTGTGTGTGTGTGTGTGTGTGTGTGTGTGTGTGTGTGTGTGTCTTGTCAATCAAACTAACAAACAAATTGACCAAATCCGACATCTACTAGATTGCCAAAATTCTCTGCCCTGCCAACAAAGTCCCTGCCTATCATTTTGATGAAAACAAACTGTTACAACATAATTAATCATGGACAGGCTTGAAAAGAACAACCTTTAAAATGTTCCAGGTTAGCCCACCACACAATCCACATCCCCCACCATTTTTAACTAAACAAATCCAACTCTACACAGCCTCAAAGGATGTTTTTTTTTTTTTTTTTTTGTTCTCCTTTTTGCTTTTCTGATGCTATACATGTATATGTATGAGAACCATCAATGGTGCTTCGGTGACCTGGAGTTATCTTCTCCATCCCTCTTCCTCTCGTTGGGCTGAGAGGAAGATGATTGATGTGTCTGTGCACCATTGCTGCGGTGGTCCTCCAGTTCACCAACTCCCTCCTCACCTTCATCTTCTCCACTGCCCGCTTCAAATTCACTACCTCCAGTCCGATCTTGGGTCATGGGTTGAACCACATAAACTGCCCCCATATCCTCTTCCTAGGATCACCAAAAATTCTAAGCTCAGAAAAATTGTAAAACCATCACTCCAAAAGAATAAAGCTATTAATGCCCATTCCTCTCCATTCATAGAAACTATGCATAAAATGGCACCAACCCAGAGCTTCAATGCCAGATAAAATACTATATAATAAGACAAGAAATTTGGCTCAAAATTAAAAGTAACCAACATCAGCCAACAAGCCAACGTATAACAAAAGCTACGCGTGAACCTGACACATATGAATCTGAACCACCAAAAATAGCATAAATCAAAAGGATTGCATTATCGAGCTGAATATGGAAATGAAAACAGTAAGCAAAATGTTGGAGATCAGAAAAATAGCAAGAGGAGATGTCATTTAATAACATATGATTGCTTTTCATTTCTGCTAGGAAATTGTAAGGACAAGTAGCCACTCTCCTAGGACTCTTATTTTAAGAGTATCAGGAGTCTAGAGTCACAAAAAGAGTTACTTTGCTTAAATTGAATGGAGTATTGTGGAGAATTATTAAAAAACAATCAGAATTTTTGTTCTTCTTCTACATTATTTTTCTTCTTTCAACTTTTGGCGGCTTTCTCTCAGCCTGAGGCTTGTTCTTTACAAGAGTCATCATGACCCTCTTCATGAAGGTTTTCTGCATCTTATCTTGATGTTTACATATATAATTTGAAAATACAAAGTGTACAAGCATCATAGAATGGCCCGTGGGAGACTGGTCTACATCAAATTGGTATCAGAACATCTGAAGATCCTACACCAGCAGATTTTTCAAAAGCTGCAGAGATGGCATATAATGCAGACTCATTCCAACAATGCGAGGATGCATGTGAAAAATTAGGGCAAACAGTAGGGAACATGCAGGACAAATAGAAGCAACTATGCTGCAGATGGACATGGACAAAAGATTTGTTCAAGTTATGGAAATCCTGAATTGATCAGACAAAGGTAATTCAGCTGAGCCCCCTCCTTTGAATGTGAAAAATAATGTCTAGATGAAGCCCCATGGTGTCCCTAAATATCCCATAATTCTAATCTTAACTTTCAATTCTTAAGGAAACAGTATGCTGGTTTCTCTTCTCAGAATCACTCACGATAATAATAACATCATTAGGCAGCAAACTAGAACTTTCAAAACTGAAGGACAACCAGCTGTGGTTCACAGAAATATAGGCTGACAAGCTAGTAATTTTGAGGAACAAGCTTGGAGGGTTATCATCATAATATTAGAGATTCATATCAAGCTCCTTGGTAGGCAGTTGAACATTTTGGTATGATGGAAAAAGAAGTAAAATTTAAGGTTCCAGAATTTAATAGAAGGATGAAATCTAAGCTATTTTTTGGATTGGCCTTCCAGCATCGATAACTTCTTTGCACTGCATCAATTAACTGAAGTATGGAAGGTACAATATGTGACAGAAAAATAAAAAGGGGCTGCTAATATGTAAGTGCAACCGAGCTCAAGAAGCAAATAGAAGTGCTGGAGATGAAGTGGTCACAAAGGATGAGATGAAGATACTATTAAATGGAACTTTTCTTCCAATGGATTACTAACAAAGCTTGTTCATCAAGTTTCATTGGCTTTAACAAGGAGAAGACATGGTAGATAAGCATATGGGGTAACTCTTTGAACTATTTATGTGAGCAGGATAGCATGAAATTGAATGTGTTAGGAGTAAAATATAGAGCAGGACTTCAACCAACAATACAAGGCAACATGGCTGAATTCAGTCTTTGGACAGCTGAAGAAACCTATCAGGTAACCATACAAATAGAAGTTGACAAGGAGATCCATTATATGGGAGCTCCTGTTGCAACAGTCAAACACCTAGGGCAACCATCTAAAGCCGCAGAACATACATCTAGGACATCAAAATTGACTTAAGCGTTGGGAAATTGGGCATACAGACAACATGCGTCCTACCTGACCAGTGAATACTATAGTTGGTAATGAAAAACAAGAAGAGCATGATGTTTAGCTTGATACTTCTGAGAATAGAGGTTGACACTTCTGAGAATAGAGAAATACCATCATATGCCATTCAATGGGATGAAAGGGGAGATGCTTTCTTTTCTAAAAAATCATAATCTGCTTTCGGATAAGAATTGGTGTCATGATACTATCTTTCACACAAAGGCTGTTTGTTATGGACACCACTGCACACTTATCATTGATTGTGGAAGTACTGCAAATCTCGTTTCAAAATATTTTATTCAAAAGTTAGGTTTTTGAAAAACTAAAATTGCTCATCCTTATTGACTTTCATGGTTAGACAAGGATAGCAACATAAGTGTACGATCACAATGCTTGTTGCATTTTAGTATTGGAGACATGTCAGGAGAGAGTATGGTGTGATGTAGTACCCATGGCAGTGGCCCATATTCTGCTTGGATGGCCTCAGATTTTTGGCAAGAGAAAAGTGCATTCAAAAAGGGAAAAAAATTAGTTACACCTTACCACAGCGAGAAGCTCCAAGGAAAAGGTAGTTTTCTTGAATAGTTTAGGCTAATTTGTCAAGGGAAATTGATATAGTCAAAATTGAAGATCAAATATTCCAGACAAAGTGTAGGTGCTTTGAGCAAAAGAAAGTGTAAAATTGACTCTAAATTTTCTATTTTTTAGGAGTTTCCATACCTAATTTTGGGCCTATTTTTTGTAATCTGTTTTGGAGTCCCATTTTATGTAGGAATGCCATCCAAACTTCCAAGTTGGATTAGAAAAGTTTAGACTTATTAGGATTATGATTCAAAACAAATTTCATAATCTTTTATGAGAGGTCCTATAAGATGACTAATTTTAATATTTTAGGAAAGTGTTTTAGTTTTTCTCTTCTAAAGAGTTGCTGTTTTCCTAGGAGTCCTCTTAGAATTATTAAAGGAATCTAGAGTTATAAAAGAGAGTAGTTCGATGTAACTGAATTGAGTATTATAGAGATTTGTAAAAAATTCCATAATTTCTGTTCTTCTTACACTCTATCTGTTTTCTTTCAACTTTTGGTTGGTTTTCTTCAGCCTGAGACTTTGCCTCTAGAACATCATTACATTCCTGTTGTGAATCTTCTCTGCATCTTATCTTGATGCTTTCAGATCTGATTTGAAAATAAAGAACGCACTAGAATCATAGATAACCTTCAAAGGACTGGTCTACATCACTCAGCTTATTCATTTCAGGGTCTATTTGGATTAGGCCAAAAGCCACTTAAAGGTGTCTCAACAACCAATCCAAACAGGGCCTCAAGTAGGTAAGCAACATGTACAAGTTTAGTTCATAATCAGCAAAACCCCATGCATTAGATTCAACATGCCAGAATTTTTTTTCCATTTTTATGTTTATGCATTCTAACCATTAAGGACTTGGTGAATCAAAATATTTGAGCCAGCCGCCTTAGAAGATATCATCCTTTGTGCTATATATGACTGGTGATGAAACAACCAAACAATGATCCTGACATAACAGCAAAATCTGTCATCCTTATTATTTACTTTGACCTAACTACATTGTGAAGACAAGATAACCTAAAATGTCTTTATAGCAAAGCCACCATCCACCAGCACAATATTAAGGATTAGTTAGCAATACCAGCCTAGAATCAAGAGTCTCACAAATCCGCATACAGTTGTCTGGCATTATTTACAACAAAATTTAAAATAACAATTAAAGTGGGTCAGTTTTACTTGTCATAAACAGTTATGACTCCTTAACAAGTGAGGATAACCACCGTGTAGTCCAAGTAGGGCTACATGGGCTGGCGATGGACATAACATATCTAAATTATACTCAGGTCCAACTGAGGCCTAGCCCAATTTAAATAAAAATGTAGCATGAATTTCAGCCCATTAAAGCCATGTGTTTCCGTCCTAACTTGAATTCTGTGAATATAGTGTTTGGTATGCATGATGAATATGCCCCATTCAAGAAGAGGAAGGAACAAATGTCAGGACGACTCCAACAGAAAGAAAAAAAAGATATATATATATATTTGGAGTTGCAAAAAAGGGCAATCTCTTGGGTACTTAACATACTGCCCAAGAGTTTATGTTGTCATAGCAGAGATAGAAATAAAAAGGCATTAAGTTACATGTATTGTAATTAAAGATTCCTACGTTAAGTTATAAGTACCTGCCATATAGCCAAAACCTACAGTTCCTATTAAAACTAATAAATCTCTGCACATGCAACACACACAAGCAAGAAAGCATGGACTGCTATAACCCTTTCTTTTTTATTAAAAAAAGAAAGAAAGAAACTTTTAACATAACAAACACACCTCTTTGAAGGAAAAACAAGGATTTTATCAAGAAGTGTGTTCATTGTTGTTAAAATCCTATAATTCACAATCTGGATCAAATAGCCCTAAATGACCTGAATCTCATCCCAAGGATTGATTACGAATATAGGATCTAGATCTATGCTATTAATCATAATCTGTTGGATAATAAGATCCAACCTGACTATACCATTTATATATTAATTTACTTGCAAATGCATTTTCTATAATTTATTTGAAGATATGAATTTTAAATAACTTATCAATAACAAGACTCGAGTAATAAAATTAGCAAGGACGTTACTAGAATTCATGGAATTAGAATAAGAGGCTTATATATACCTTAAATAACAAAAAAAAATCCGTTTCATTAGGCATGCTATATGTGGGCTTTTGTTGGTTGGACCTAGATTCCTTATATGTATAGCTTTTTAATTCTCCATTCACCTACCTTATAGTTGACTCATTGTTCAATTTTCACCCATTTATATTTTATTTTTGTAAGAAAGTAAGAAAAATCTTATAGTATGTGATCTAATCTAACTCCCTTTATGATTGACAACTCAATACCAAACTTGACAAATATTGGCATGTTTATTAAAAACAAAAATATGTGTGGACACATCAGAGATGCAGTTATGCCATTTTTCATGCGACTTGCCAAAGAACACTTTCATGCCAGATAGACCACTATAAAATTTCTCAACCACTCCAAGTGATAAAGAAAGGCCTATAGGGTTCATACATCACTGCTCAAGTATCATGCCTTCTTTTTCCCTTACGCAATTTGACATGAATATTAGACTGCTTATTTTTCATGTAAAAAGTGCCACTGAGCAGTTAATTTTTTTTTCCCAATCATTTGACATAGTTTTATGTGTGCATGTATGTTGAACAGAAGTTTCACCATGTTAGATTTTCAACTCTTGGACACTTGGAAACACCTAAGTACTTGGCTCCACTGCAAAGTCCCTATATAACACAGCTAGTTTAATTTAGACTGATGGTTGCTCAAAATGAGTAACAAGACAATTAACTCAGCCGAGTTGAATTGCCACAATCATCTAACTGATTAATAGTACAACAGCCATGCATGAAATTTACAATGCCACTGATGAACAACTAATAGAAGCAATCTAACAACTCATAATGGAAAAAATTGTACCAGTTCTAAGTTCATGAGCAGTAGTTTGAGTGAATTATGGTAGCAAAAGAGCAGCAGTTTCCTACACTAACAAGGGAACTAAAACTACAAATAATATCATACTCCAATCAGCAAGCCATCAAATTAGCTGCATTACTCAAACCAAGAGATTAGAAGCATCAAACACCATGAACCAAGAAAAACTCACCTCATCATCTTCACGCTCCTCCTCCCCAACCTCCCCATTCTTCTCGTCATCCTCTCCCTGCTCATTCTCATCAATCCCCCCTCCCTCTCCCTCCTCCTCCGCATCAACCTCTTCTCCATCCTTCTCGTCTACCTCATCCTCCTCCTCCTCCTCCTCCTCATCCCCGTCTTACTCTCCCTGAACTCCATTCGACACTCTCTCCTGCCCCTTTTTTGATCCATGCACCACTTCCTCTTCCTCTTCCTCATACTCTTCTTCGTCTTCTTCCTCGTCCGAGTCTGGCCGCTCGTTCCCATCAGCATCGATCTTGTCCAGATACATCAAGGACGGAATCAATCCAAAAACCTTGGACCCATAGTCCTTGATCTTACTCACGGGGCACTCGTAGAGGTCCAGCGACACAAGGCGAAGCCGGGCGAGGTCGTCCAGCGAATGGATGCGGTTGTTGGAGAGGTCGAGGTCGCGGAGGGCGTCGAGGCCGGCTTCAACCAGGAACTCCAGCCGCCGGCGATCCGGTCGTCGGACAGGATGAGCCGCCGGAGGGCCGGCAGGCGCGGGAAGCCCTCGACCGACGCGAGCCGCACGTTGGCAATCGAGAGTTGCTCCAGGGCCGAGAATTTCTCCAAGAGTGCCGACGGTGGGAGACGGCCGTGGACGCACTTCACGGCGCCGTCAAGGGTTAGGGCTCGCGGCGGCTCCGACGAGAAGTCCGCCTGGCCACCGAGCGCCGCGTTTACGGCTTTCTCCCATGCCTCGTCGATGGACGAGGACGAAAAAGACAAGGAAATGATGGGCAAAACTGCATCACTAGCTCGGAAGAACAAATAAGACGATGGGAGAAAAACCCTAACCTAGATTGGAGGAAAGAATGGGAATGTTAAACCCTAATCTTAGAACGGAGGGTTTTGCTTTGCTTTGTTTTTTTTTTTTAAAATTTTTTTCCTTTCTTTATTCCCTCGCTCGAAGCCCCGGATTGATGCTGAGAATAATCGAGATGGTTCTGCTCTGGTGGCGGTTGGCTACGTGGCAACTCAAATTTAGGTTTATATATATATATATATAAAAGATGAGCTCTTCCCTAAATAATCTTGGACTCTCTATCAAGAACAATGGGTCCTCTGCTTCTTTATTATAATACGTTTATAATTGTAAATTTGATCTAATAATTTACTTTTATTACATGATTAGAAGAATAATTCCTTAGAGACTGGTAAATTTTAATAGTACAATCGACAATAATTAGTATTATATCATAACTACTTATATTATATGTTAATCATATATTTTATGTAACAATTGGGCTGAGTTGGATCGGAGTATTGGGCTCATAAATGATTGTCCAAGCTCAACTTGTTTTTAAATTGGATCAAAAAATTATAGCCTGAGCTTAGCTTAACTTAGAAAGGTATTGGTTCAATTAATTTAAGATGCACAATAGGCCAGCCATGAATGACCCTAATCTAGCTTGCATTAAATATCTAAATTTTTAATTTTTAATAAAATGTATATATGTCTCAAAGGCAATTCTCATATGACCAAATCAAATTAGAAGAAAGAAAGTCTTACCTTGATGTTCAATTTCATATGTTATACCCATAATATCAATTGAAGTAATTATATTTCTACATTTCAAAACCTTTGGTCCCTTAATAATTAAAATAAATAATTAGTCGAACACTAACAGTTTAATTAAATGATAGAAAATAATATTTATTTATTTAATTGAAAACTTCTAAAGTTAGGGACTATTCAACATAGCCATAGAGGAAGTATGGTATCCCATGGTACCATGTAGCTCAAGCATCGATGGTCCCATACCTAGATGTTAGGGATGAAGAATGTCCTTTGATATTGTTCTTTTATCCATACTTTTTGTTATTTTCCACCTCTTTACTTAGTTTTTTCTAGTCTTATAAGCATAAGGAGATACAACTTACTTTGCCTCAAATCCATTCTCTATTAGAGGTTTGTGATGCTCAGATGGTTGAGATAGTAAGTTTTCTTTAAGAGAATAATGATGTTCTTTCGTTACAGAGGAGTTTGTTGCATGCCAATGCATGTCTATCCATCTACTACTCCTAACTTTGACAAATGGTGGTGATGCTTGCCCTTGTGCCTTGGATGAGGAGATTAGAGAGAGAAAGAGAGTTGCTTTGGGAATTTTGAGCTTAAGGCCTTGGGGATGAAGAGTGAGCTTTGCAACCTAGAGGAGGAGGTGGAAGTCCTCACTTATTGATTAACCTAAGATGTTGAAAGGGTTGTCGACATGTTGCAGAAGCTAAAGAGTGTCTACTTAACTAGTAGTGGCACAAAAGGAGATGGTTTAGGATTTTTCATTATTTTTTCTTTTAGACATCCTCATCTTTGCTTTCTTTTTATGGTGTTGTTTGTCCTTTAAGAAGCTATGGGAGAGGGAGGCTAAATCTGCAAACTAGAGAATAAGTTTATCAAGCAGTGACTTCATGTAGAGAGAGTAAAAGCTTAGGTGGGATTACTTCTCTCTCTTTGCTCAACAATTGGATCTTAGGTCAATTTCTTATCACACTATGTTGTTGTTAAGGAGTATCTAGAGGAAGGGGAGGACTGGCAATCTACTATAAGCATAAATAGTAGGGATTACACCCCACCTCTAGTGACACAACACCATGACCAAGAGTCTTCCCATTAAACATGGCTTATGGATGTGTTAGTAAGGGATTCAAACGAAACTACTAGTGTTAAGCACCAATGAATCTAGAAGGATACCCTGGATATTTTGATATACATTATTAAGCTTGATATATATTGTTAATCTTTTTCTTATCAACTTACTCGATGTGGTTTTAGAGCCAAGTTTGCTAGAAGTTATGAGTTCAAATACCCTTCATTTTAATTAATTATTTAATTATCTTGATTATTATCTTGGCTAAATTTAGTTAGAGAGATGTTATGCATGATATATATTATTGAACTTTTCTCTATCAGTTTAAGCTTTTGAGGTTAATTGGTTACCCAATATATATATGATATCCTCTCCATATTTACATGTTGCCCTTTCTTTTATCCTTGTACTTGGGTCTCTTGATATAAACATGAGACAATTTACTCAATCAAATGAGTAAATTAATGGTTAATTATAAGGGATTTTCCTCTAAGGATTAATAAGATAGATTCAAAAGTTTTTCCTCAAGATGTGATTGATCTCACATAATAATTGACAATTAGGATACACACCCCTAGCATGGGCTAATCTTCCATCATCGAGATCTTTCTGGTGCAAGCATATGTGTATGCCTTAAAACTTTGATATAACCCAAATATTTCTCTTAAGCATCTTTTGCCTTGAGATGCATGGTTACCCATACCTAGCTAACTGCACAAACATTACGCTTAGCGTTCTAGTTGTTTTATCATAAGTAGACACTTCTAAGATGATTATTGGATAGTTACATTGATTGATCCAGGTTAGTACCCTAAGACATGGGTTCAACCTATGGTTGTTTGTGTTTGGGATTTTTTTTAGTGGAATATACCAACCAAAAAAGATTGGTGGAAATGGCATATTTGTAGTGGTTTTAGCCTTTTTTTTATTTAGTGTGTTTGTCATGTTTTTATGATTTAGAATCCTTGCCCCTTGCTTTACTTGCTAAGGATTTTCACATCCAAACCTAGCCAAACACATCAAGATTTGCCTACGTTTATTCTCAATTTGCCAATGTACCATTGTTTGAAGCATTTCAACATCCCTGTCCATATAAGAGACTCTTGATTGTTAAATGGCAATGTGAGGATGTGAAATAAACCTATTTATTTGAGGCTCAACCATAGTACATCTCTTTGTTAAAGAGTCAAGGTTTACATACCCACCAATGACTTGTAGTTATTTATTGGATAGTTTTTCTAAACAAGAATTTGCATTATTGATTTTAAATTACTAATCACAATATTTTAGGCTTAAAAATGACCAAATTGTGGTAGGCCCTTCTTTATGCTAGTTGCTCTTTTCATAACTTGTCAATTTTGAGCTTTTTATTTTTATTTTTTAAATTATGAGAGTCAACTCTTGGTTTACTTCTGGTTTTCAAATAAGAGGCATTTAGCTAATTACCATAGTAATTTTTCTTGATGATAGGATCACTAGTAGTCCAACATTGCCATGTTTGGTATAAAATATTTTAATAATCAAAGATCATCAATGATCACAAATCATTATATTTGGTATTATGAAAATGAAAGATTACCATACATGCTATACCAGTAATACTTTTAAAAACTTATTTGATAATATATGAATATGAAACCTACAATTTTCATCTAAGAAGTGCAAAATTATCTAAAAAATATAAAATGTATCATGTAATTATAAAAGACATTCTTTTACATCAATTTAAATACCTATAATACAAGGACCAAATTAATCAAACCAAAAAATGGGGAGAGGTTGGAATGTGCCACTTATAATGGAGAGAGAGAGGAGTAGATGCAATTTTTGATTGTATTAAAAATAGTCTTATTCTTGTAATGACAAATATAGGGGTAAAATTATTCATAAATTTTGGTGCAAATCATCATCATCATCATGTTAATCCAATATTTTCAGTGCCTTGTGTGGGATTAAGATCGCTCTTTGGACAGTGATTTTAATCTCTCGGTAATCAAAAATCACTCTCAAAATAGAAAAACCAAAGAGGGTGAATCTATCACCATCCCCAGATCATCAATGATATTTCAAATATCACCACATACCAAATATCACCTAAAAGGATCTGAGAAGTGGTGCGTATTGAAATGGGTGATAGGTCATTATAATATCTATTGTGATGGAGTAAAGCAGATAATAATAAGATAATAATGGTGTCATCTTTCCTTTTTTTTTCCATCGAAAAAAAATGTTATCTTTTTGGACCATTTTTCAAGAGAATTTTAATAAAAAAGAAATTTAAAAATAATATTTTACTTAAAAATGATATAAGTGAAAGTAATAATCATTATTTACATTATAGCAAGCAACAAAGCTATTATAATGATTATAACATCATTATTTAAAATCTTGAAGAAAAATTACTGTTGTGTTTGATGAATTAAACAGATAAGGTGGGCTTGTGAGGCACCTCGATTCAAATTTGATCTAATGCAACAAAAAAGGTGAGATAGAATGTTTATCTAAACTCTACTACCTCTTGAGGTTTCTTTTCTTGTTTTTCAACCAAAATGGTTGCCATATCATTGCAATGCTCTAGTCTCTAGGTAGTGCAATAGATTACATGAGATGTGGGAGAAGTGTCAGGCACATTAAGTGGACTATGTTGGGTAATACGTTATACTTGTACAAATAGTATATAATCCTACTAGTTGGTACTTTTTCTTGTTTAAAGAAGGCACTAGGTTTCTTTATCTTTGAAGTTCAATTATGTCTAGAGGACTAAGATATCAAGCTGCTAGCTGTCTTATTTAGCTTAATGTTATCTTTGATATCAAACTATTTAGCTTTGAAAGAATATTTTTTTATCTCAATTGGATCTGTTAATTGAAGCCGGTGTCTGATGTACTATGTTTGTTAGACTATGATTTTTCATTTAAAAAAAAAAAAGAAAAGAGAAGGCACCAGGTTTAAATTCCATCAAATGAGATGAGGACATGAGGATTTCAAATAATAAGAGAGCTACATGATATGATATTGAGGCTCTTTTGATGAAACAAACATCATGAGGAGGCATAGATTCAATTTAAATTGAGCCAAGTGCTCAAAGAGAATACAACCTTGCACTGAAGTAGAGCTTGTCTCCTGCTTAGGATTCAATTGCCAATGAAAGGAGGAGGAAAAAAATTAAAAAGAAAAACGGGAAGAATGAGCTACCTGACTAATTTCCTACATTTTCCACCAATTTGGATTGGGCCAAGATATGATAGGCTAGTATCAAGCCATCCCACTAATAATAATTCACTCCCACATTTATTAAGGATATGCTTGGTTACAAGCAAAATGTATGAAATTGATATTCCTACCTAACCCAACCTAACTACAAAGCATATGTACATGCTTCTATATAAGAGTCTATATGCTTGTGACTTTGTAATAAACATTAGTCATAATACCTGAAGTAAAAATTTTGAGCATTTACTCAAATTCTAAAGTTATGGATGCAAGAGCAATAGTTAAGTGTTTTTGGTGAAAATATACTTTTGACCCTCAAACTTTTAGTCATACTTCATTTTAGCCTATTTAGTCTCCCATGTTTTAAGAATGTTGCATTTCTAAGATCTCATTACCTGAAGGATAAGCCTACAAATGGATCGGATAAGATCGGATCATGCTTGATGCTAATTTGAACCAATTTTATATTTAGATCATGATTTTAAACCTGAACTCAACCCATTTGCTCATCGGATCAGATTTATGAAAAAAAATTTAGATCCAATGGTTTATTCGAGTCTATTCGGTGTTAAGTATGATCCAACTGCAACCCATAATATTGAGGTTCAGGATAGGATTAGAGGACATCTAAGTATCTAACTATTATTTTATAGCTAAATAATTTAAATATAGATCTATTAAACAATTTAAATAAGATTAAAAGCTGATTTAAACTTAAATTTGAATTCAAAAACTTTTAATTCTATTCAAGTAAATGATTATCCTTAAGTTTATAAATTATATTATTTAAAATATTTATTCATATACTTAAAGATATTATAAATAAGAATCCATCAATACAAATAATAAAAATTAAATATTTAGATAAAATTGAATAGAAAAAGATGAGGAAAAATTCAGTTGTTAAGATGAAAAGGAGAAATGGTTTAAATTTGAGTTCATTAAATAAATTGATAAAGATAATTAGAGTGAAGAAAAATAAGATTTATAAAATTAAGGTTTATAAGTCAGCTGGAATTAGGTTCGAATCAAGTTAGGTCAAAAAATCTAATCAAATCATGGGTTGATCTAACCCATTTGCGGCCTTATTGATAGAACGTTAGGAATTGAATGTTCTTAAAATATGAGAAACTAACCTACAACAACTATAAATTTGAGGATTAAAATAAATTTTGAGCGGAAGTATGGGGAGGAGTAAAGGCATATTCTATGTATGACCAACCACTTGGCCTTGAGGTATAGGTCTAGGCTCACTCTTATATATTGCAAACTTAGGTCATGGCCAACCCAAAACTAACTTCATACAATTAATCTATATAAATACTGTTGCATATACCATGTAATCCCTTTAGCTTATTCCAATCTTTATCAAAAGAGCCAGGATCCCTGAGGCAAGATCTTCTAAATTCTCAATGTGTGAATGAATGCTCTATCATATGGGCATGCTCAACGACCATGGCTAGCAACCAATGATTCTAGATTTACATCGTGAGTTATGCATTTGTGAGCATCGGATCTAGTTAAATATGGTACCCATTGCTCTTTCTTAAGAAAAAATAAAGAATATACGAAGCTAAATTAGATGCTGCCTTATATTTAATATTGCATTAATTATATAATAGGTAGATCTTGAATATTTATAAAGAGTCAAAAAATTTAAGTATTTTTTTTTTAAGCTAGCTCCTCTCTTTTTTGTGACTATATTTTTGTCGATCACCAACAAGAGTGATATATCCAATCCAACTTTCTGTTCTAATTCGAAAAAAAAAATAGCACAATGCAAGCAAGGTGAAAGTTCTTTAGCTTTAGTGAATGGAAGCAATGGAGCATGAGAGAGCAACAAGGTTTTATGTATTAGCTAGTGTAAAAGGACTTATATCTATTACAGAATCAATCACAAATCAAACCTTAAATATTACAAAATCAATCACAAATTAAACCTTGGATATCACATATTGTATAGGCAGCAGTCTCCAAAATCATGGAACCAATTATTATAATCAAATTTAGTATTTGTATCGAATCATAGGATTATACTATTAAATCATATATCTGATCTCTAACATCTTTTCCATAACCATGGGATTTTATCATTGTATTCTACTATACTCAATCACTAAACTCAGAGCCCAATTTGCATGGAAACCACTCCAGTATCATGAACATGAACAGATAACAAAGATTTCATTTCCATAACAAAGAGTGGGTTTTTTCTTGATCAAACAATCCATCGTTCTCTTATCAATACATCATCTAAATTGACTTACACCTGACCTAAAATGGACCTGAGCTGAGATCTTGTTTGCGTGTAAGTTTACATGATCCAACATTTTGGCCATTTTCTGCTGATGCCAATGATATTTAATGAATATTATCTTATGACGATTTGGTAAGCCATGATATAAGCTTGCAGTGTGAATGAAGGGATTACTTTTGGCTTCTTTTCGCCGAGCAATAATAGGTGTTCACGTTCAGCCTCAGTGCCATGGCCAGTGGAGAGGTCCCCCACAGCATAACCCTTCAAGCTGGCCCCAGTGAGACCCCAGTGAGGCTGTCACCTCTCGTTTGGCCTAAAATATGAATCGTACGAGAGGTCACCGTCAAGGCCATATCAGGGAAGGGCTTTGTCACTCGATCTTGGAACAATTCCACAATATTAAACAAAGAAGCTTGGTAGGTCGCTTTGTAAAGCAATGGACAAATTCTTATTTCCAATGGAGCCTTGCTTGGATCGTTGCCAGGGGGGACAAGCCCATTATTTTAAGCCAAGGCACTTCCCAACAAAGCTGCCATGGTTCCAATCCGCTAAAACAGGAAAGATATCACTTGAGCTTCTTTTGTGAGCTTTTGTTATATATCCTGCCTCTCTCCTCCTGCCTAATATCGAAGAATCAGATGAATAAAGACTTTAGTTATTTCATTGGTGGTTGAGTTGTGAAGGATGAGGGTGCTGATATTCTGCTGAACTTTTTTGCCCAACAAGCGCATGACCATCATTTAATATAAGGTGGAATGGTTGTATTCTTTTTGTTGGCCTTTTGTTGTTTAATCTAGATTCACTAACAACTGTATTTGACCTGGCAATATCCAAAGCAAAACTTAGCACAAGGATTTGTATAATTAGTGGGGGGAGGTGAGTGTTGCACCCATCTGTCCTACCCTTGAAGAATGGTCTCTTTTCCATTCCCATCTTTATAGGTTCTTGCTTCAACACTGCTGCCATAAACAATGTCTTGCTTTAGCCCTACTCCACCATCCACCAAATCCATCCATGAAAAGTGAAGTCATGGCAGAGTCATTGGAAGTCCCCACAGGGAGGGATTGCATTGGGGTGGCTAGGGTGGTGGTGTAGGACATCATTTACAGGTGGAGGGAGTTATGTGCTCTCTTCTGGGGGGTTTTTTAGGCATTGAACTCCTCGCTCAAAGCTGATGCATTGGAGGAAGGTGTTGTCTTAAGATATCATTTTTAAGGTGGTGGGGCAAGAGGAGCTGTGACCTCCTTCTCCCGCTTTAGGGGTCTGGGTAGCTGATCCTTATCCTGACCTCTCCCCCACCTTTCTAAAAGACAAAAGGAGAGCCCCCCACTCACTGCTAGAAGAGGAGAGAAGGGCAAATGGGTCGCCATATAAATGGTTGGGCCACTTCTAAAGAGCATGCTTAGAACAAAGGAAGAATCAACGTCAAATCTATAGGAAGAGGGGAGTACATGTCTGTCCATTCACAAGAAAAAGTCTTGGATCCCATCACCCATGTTCCATACTTTTGTCATCATGGCCTCACAATACGGCATCCTCAGTGCAAGGATCATGTCTATCTTTCAAATTATGCCACACATCTTTCCATCTCTTTCAGCTGGGGGGCGAACCCACTGGACATTATAAAAGCATAGGGATGGGGCTGATGTGCTTGGAGTTTCCAAATGGACTTGCTTGCTAGTCCACAAAAGAAGGAGATAAGGACAACGAAGATCAATAGAGGTATTGGCCCGTACGTCCCTGTCCTCATGATCATTGGCAGGGTGCGTGAAGTGTCCGTTTGGTGTGGGGTGGTCCGCAATTGCGATGGCACCGTCGTCCAGTCCATTGTCATTCAAGTGGATTCTTGAACTAACCCATCGCATTGCATTGTTTGGTGCAAAAATTATCCTAAAAGAATAAAGAGTAAAATATACTTCAGGTCCTTAAACCTTCACTGTTGCGCTCAAAATTCATTTTAATTTCTCATATTTTAAAAATATCATATTTTTATCATTCCATTATGTTAGGTGAGTTGAAATCAAAAAATAACTAATATATTATCCTAATAAAAATACATGAATGAGTTAATAGGTTGATACATCAATTTTAGCTGATCAACCTTATATAATCAAATAGTAGAAATATAATATTTTTAAAATATAAGGACTAAACTATAACAACTAAAAGTTTGGGATTAAAATAAAATTTAAATGAAAATTTTAAGAATCAAAAGCATATTTCATCTAAATTATTCTTTTTTTCGAAGAACTAATCATTTTGTTCAAAAAAGAAATTTTGTACGATGTGTTATCGTGCTCATCGATTCTATCTATCATTTTTTTTTCTTCTTTTATGTCACTATGTTAACTTTTATGTAAGCATTAAGTGATGAAAAAGAAAGAAAGAAAAAAAAAAAAAGAATCAAATGACCATAGGAAATGCATCTGGAGTGATTAAACTTTACCAATACATCACCATACAAGGGCCAAAATAGCTAGGAGAATGATTCATAGCAAGCATGGATCACAGTCGGGTGAGAGAGAAAAAGTCACAAGTTTTACCATTGTTGAAAATAGATTACTTGGCAACCACCGAGTGCTGAGATTGCAAGGGAGGAGAGGACCCATATGATATTGATATGTGACGCCATGGCCAAGGACAAAGGCAAGAGACTGAGGGCCACAGGTCTATTCCTCCTTTTTCTCTATCTCCAATCAGAGGATGGAGACAAAGCTAGCTTAGTTTCCCGAGTGACATCTTTTTAAACTTTGGTGTTGTATGTGCACGAACATGATCTGACAAAACACTCAGAAGGGATCTCATGTTCCACAGCACCACCCACCCACACGCACTTACAAGGTAGGTTCACTGCACCCATCCAACAACCATTAATATACTTTCCTTTTAATTATTCCACACCAATGGTGTGGGCCATGAAGGGTTTGGAGCACCGTATGGGCATGGTGGTGCAATAACTTAACAGGCTATCTACCATATTTGTATTCAAAGCACTTGCTTGGCTGTGGAAAAGATATTTGACTGGTTTTTAGTCTACTTATGGAGCTGCCTTATGGAACTTTACCCTCTAATGATACACTAAGGTCCAATCTCACAATGAGGAAGTGCCTCGAATCGTTTCCACTTTGTTTTGGCCATTGTTGCCTCCTTATCAGTCTTTCCACGCGGATTTGGAGCCACTCCTTGTCGTTGCACATAAGTCACACATGTCATCATCTTCTTTTAAGTTATCTCTAACTTTATACCAAGCATTACCTTGTTAACTTCATGGCAATAGGACCTCTTATCTGCCAACAACTTCCTTTCACGCACATACGCATAGAGGGAGAAAATAAGAAACATAGTGGGCCAGATGGTCGAAGACTTTATTCAACTTTGATCAAAAGAAAGTAAGAAATGAAAGAAGAAAATATAAAACACCCATTTTGCTAAAACCACCTCCTCTTTAGCTGCCTAACATTGTAAATCATTCGTACTAGGATTTTAAAAGTTATTTATAATGATAAAACTTGAATAGCACAATTTGTAGGGTACAAATGAATTGGCATGATTTGGCAACCAACCTACGTCAATAGGTAAAGAAGATTAGAAAAATTTTACTATCAAAAAATGAAGTAATAAATACAATAGAAGTCTCTCAAAAAATCCTAACCTAGAATAGTTATGATCTTATAATAACTTTATAAAATATAGTTTTATACAAGTTTGTACCACAGCGGCTCTACCTTCACACTCCTTAGTGATGGTAGCATAGGGCTTGCGCCAATAGAGCAAAGAAATTCCACTATCAAAAACTTAGGTCAAACCATACATCTAACCAAGTCCAAAAACTCAAAATACACCTAACAATACCTATATTCTTCAGCATCAAATTCTTGGATCTCACGACTCTACAGTTATTCTATACGATCATAACCTTTTCATGCTCTTCAAAGGATATATGTTGATTCCATAACTTAGTCTTAACTCTTGAGTTTTTTTCTTAAAAATAATGTTATTAATATAATAATAATAATACCTTAATTTTAAACTAGTTGAGGTCGTGTCATGCCCTAACTCACCATCTGGACCGAATATGTGACATGGTCTTACATAATTCCTAAGTTACATCTAGGGGTTTTGCAACTATATCATGTGTTCAACCCAGATGATAGGTTGGGGCATGACAAGTTAGCTACATGATTTTTTTTTTTTTTTTCTCGGCCCCCCTCTATTTTGCTTGTTTTTAGTCATATTTTGTATAATATGCAAAAATCATTCCTTAAAGGATAATGCTAAGTTTTTAAACTTGTGGCCAATTCTAGCAAGCATGTTCATTATTCTAATATACCATTGGTATCACCAAAGATATGTAGAATAATTGATTAATGCACGTGATATATATATATATATATATAACAGAAAAGCAAGAAAGATAAGTATTTATTTGAAGTCTACTCCCTACCTCTTTTTCCATGTCTTCCGCTCCTTGATCATTCAATAAGAGACGAAAGCATACTAAAATTATTAAAATATAGAAGTATACGGATGCTTGGTAACGTAGGTGGAAGGGTATCCATAAGTTAAGCTTGCAACCCCCGATTTAGGTGCGTCCAACAACATAAATAAGAATATAACGCAAATCTTATGTAAGTATTTTTTGTCTTCAAGTTGATGTGAAGCTTTGTCTAATGAAATTGTTGACATTTATTAGACAAACAAGAATAACATCTGACAACCATATGACCTACCACCGCTCATGAATAAAATAATTATATTGCAAGGAGATAAGAGCTCGCTGTTCATGACTTGTTCATGGGCCATCCAAAAAGCCAAGAAGGAAAAGATAATAAAAACGAGGTTTAGGTCAATAGGTTTGACCGGATGGACGTCACGTGGGACACAGGAGGTGGGTTGGATGGCTGAAAAAGGCCCCATGGACCTCAACAGGAACGTCCAAATCTTTTGGCTGCCCCTGGGGCCACCAGCGAGCGTTTTTGGTGGTCCCTCTCCATGATGGGTGATGGCACGAAGATGACAACCGCGCCGAGGCCATCACCTCCGTCCATATTATCCCGGGCCCCACCACCACCAGCACCATCAGCATCATAGCTTTGTTCCGCTGGGAAAATCAAGCATCGGACGGATGGGTACTCGATAAGGGAAGAGGTGGGCCCCGCGAGGGGGATCGTGAGGCAGCCTGGCCCCGTCCACGTGGCGGGATTGTGAGGCGCCACGACGTGAGATCCTTAACCGGACCCACCGGGTCTCACGGGTCCCTTCACGTGCGGAGGGGAGGGGAGGGGAGGGGAGGGGAGAACCACGCCAGGCGACGAAAGGGTCGCGGTGGGGTCCGCCGGCGGAGCGTTATCCCCAACCACTTTGCCGTATGGTCCTCCGCCCCCGCCGGTCCGGGACTTCGCCCTCCCCTTTTGTCCTCTTCCTTCGCGCTCGGTTATCTTAACCCGCTCCGCGAGGATACCCCAACCGGCCCTCGCGCCAACCGCTCCCCGCCCTATCCATCAAAAACATCCTGCATAACCCATCACCGACCGTCATTTGGTTTTGGTTTTTGGATGGTCACGATAAAAAGACTCACTTGGGTGGTGGCTCCGTCTGGGCTTTTTGTCGTGGTGCGGCGTGGGGTTGAGTCCACGCCGTGCGCCGCGGGGACGTGAGGGTGGGGCCCGCGCCCCGGCGTTTCACGTGACGCGTGGCGATGTCTCCTGTTATATCTCGCCCTTTAGTTTGTCTCCTTCTGCCTTGGGTCGAGTTGGAGAGGCCACGATTGAAGGAAGGAACAACGATCACCATAATCAATGCGAAATCAAATTCAAATCCAAAGCAGACACTTGGTAACGATGGTTACAAGCAATTTGTAAAGATTAATGAACGACTAGATGTATAAATAATTAAGCAAATTTCTCTTATCTTCAGAAAATATAGACATAATTTGAAGAACAGAAGGGAAAAAAAAAAAAAAGCCTAAGAAAATTACTCTAAGATCTAAGCATCTAATCTGTTTATTCTCGTAGAATTCAAGACATGTTTACATTGACAGTGCCAGTCTTACAGCATTGACAGATGGGACAGGCGTCGATCGCCGGACCGCACGCCGCGCACAGGCAGAGATGCCGGCAAGGCAGCAGCAGCACCGATGGCTCGTTTTCCCGGCAGTTCCGGCACAGCCTCTGCCATCCATTCATCACCACCTTTCTCTCCTCTTCTTGGTTATCGCCGCAGCAGCATGACTCCGCGTCCTCGGCATCGCCGGCGGCGGCGGCGGCGGCCTCGCCCTTCTGCTCCTCCTCTTCCTTCACCTGGGCTGCCAGGACCTGCTCCAAGTTGGACCGGAGAACATTGGCCGTGGCCTCGTTGGTCTGCGCCAAGTCCCTCCATATCTGGTTCTCCACGCACAGGCTCTTGATGCGCTCCTGCAACGCCCAGTTGAGCTTGCCGATCCTCTCGATCGCGTCTTCTTTCGCCTTGAGCCGTTTCGATACTCTCTCCTCGACGGCAGCCAGGATCTGCCTCGCGAAACGCTTTCGCCGCTCCGCCAGCTCGACTCGCACCTTCTCTACCTGGAAATATCGATCTAACTCGTCACACCGATCGTTTAAATATGATGGAATTCGGTGGCTGATGGATGTTAGAATGGAGGATTGGAGAAGTACGTGATGGACGATGAGTCGATCGACGTCGAGCATCTGCTGCTGGACGTGAGAGGAGATGTCTTCGCCGAGGAAGGAGAGCGGGCGGTCGGAGTCTCGCAGTCTCTTCTTAGGAAGCGACACGGCGGGGGTGGCGGCGGCGGCGGCGGCGGCGGCGAGGTTATTGAAGGTGAGACCGCTGTCGGAGTTGGCAGCGGGGGTGGTGGGATTGTAGAAGGGGATGAAGGAGCCGTTGGCGCCGGAGACGGGAGCGGCGAAGCTCATTTGGCTGTTGTAGACGCTGGATTGGTTCTCCACGGCGTTGATGATTTCTCTGCGACAAGAACAAGAATACAAAGCGTTTCTTAATAATAAATAAGAAGTAGAGGAGAGAAAGAGGGTGGTGAAGAGGTGGTACCTGTTTCTAAGGAGTTGGGAGGGGAAGAGGTGAAGATGGTGGGCTTCAACTGCCATCGAGGTGTTTTATATGTTGTGGTTGTGGTTGTGGTTGGGTGGTGCTTACTATTTCTTGTGGGTTGAGAGAGAGAGAGAGAGAGAGAGAGGAGAGAGACGAGGGGTGGGAGGAGGGTGGTTTGGAGGGGAGGTATGGGATGCGGTTTATTTAGGGGTGGGCGAGCGGTGGGGTTTATTTAGGGGTTTGGTTTGGAGAGAGAAAGTAATTTAAAAAAAAAAAAAGCACGAAAAAATAAAAAGTTAGAGAGAGAAGAAATTTGGATGGATTCATTGAAGTCGAGCGGAAGAAATGGATGAAAACTTGTGATCCAGATATGGAAATAGGCATCGTTTTTTATGCAAAATAAAATAATAATAATAATAATAATAAAATAATACAAAGCTCAGGACGAGCCAAGAAGCCTTTTATGATGGGGCTATTCTGAGGACGAAAAAGTGGAATCGTTTGTTGCGGAGATGGAGATGGAGAGAGAGAGAGAGAGAGAGAGAGAGAGGGAAAAGCGGGAGGGAGTGTGGAACGAAATCTTCGTTCTTTTTCTTCTTTATTTAATGCGGAGGGGGTATCGGAACTGACAAGCACCGCTGTGGGACACGTGTCGTCCGGAACTCACATGCGGACACGCGGGCCACGGACGTACCTTATTCCTCCCGCGCCCAACGTGAGTGGGCCGCTCCGGCAGTGGGCCCCGCGGGTGGCACGTGTGGGCCAGGTGGGTTGGGATCCGGCAATCGTGGGGGCTACTGGTGGTGGGTGGGTCCCACGTCACGGTCCAGGCGTGGCCCACCCCCCGGCATCCCGCTTTGGGCCCTTGCGCCCGTGCCTTTCTTGCGTCCCCCCGCCCTCGCAATAAACCTCCATCACCTCACGGCGGTGGGCGAATCCTTTTGAAATATCGCCGATAATCTAGAAGCCATGATAAAATCATCCTACTAGATATCCCTATCTTCTTAAGAATCTATTACCACGGTAGACCTTATCTTAAATCCTATCTAGAAGGTCAGGAATATTAAATTACTATAATAATGATAATTTATATCGAAAAATTTAAACAACTTTTTTTCTTATATATATTGATCTCTCTTTTTATATAATAATAATAATAATATAATATATTATTACATATAATATTATTAACAGTAAACTTAGCTATATTCGAATTCAAATGTAGCTAAACCTACTTCCGATCATCTCTTCTACCCTAAGATTCACATAGTTTATGAATCCTAAAGATAAAAAAAGTGAAAAAAAAAATGTGAGATAGCTTTAGGATTCATGTATGGATCCAACGATGGAGAAGATGACCGGATCCTAAACTTGGCTATATTCGAATATAACCATTTTATATATTATATATTATAATATTTATTAATAAATATTATAATATAATTATTGTAAGAGTTGGACTTTGCTATACTTTTATGTAGTTAAGTCCAAATTTGATCACCTTTTTCATTCTTGAATTTATATAGAAACGTATCAAAAATAAACAAAAATGATAAACACTTATCCTACCTTATGGAATAAACACTAACATGTCCATAATAAACAATCAGCATGAACAAATAAATACTTAGTTTTAATAATAAACAAAAATGCTAAAGAATAAATAGAAAATATTTTATATACAGTGTGCTATCAGAAACGAGGTGTATATATATAGAGACAGAACAGAAGGGACACGTAGCTAATGCTTGCGCACTACATATTTAGCTTCCATATTTCTTATGCCTTGGAATACACAAAATTTCATATTTTTGATCCAATAGTTTTTGTTTATTTTTATAGTGTTTCTATTTACCACCCATATTAGGTATTTATTGATTTAAGCTAGTTATTTATTCTGAATATATTGGTATTTATTTTATGAGATAAGTGTTTACCATCAATCCCGAAATAGTTAGTATTTATTTCTATCCTGTTACTTTTGACACGTTCTGTTTATTTTATCCTTTTTTTTATAAAAAAAGTATATAGTGGTATTTAACAAATGACATTTTAGCTTCGAGAACCATGCAAATTTAAGGACGAAAAAGGTAATCAGATTTTAGTGCATAGCCAAGTCCAACTTTTATTATGATATAATAATTAATATTATATTATTTTATAATATTTTTATATATAATAAATATATAATAGTATTATATAGTATATAATATATATTATTATAATATATTATATATAAATTATATATTATATTAATATAATATAGATTATAATAGTATATATTATTATTAAATAATAAATATTATATATTATGTAAATAAGTTTTTAAGGATATCATTGATATTACATACATAATAATTTTTCATTCTCATGATGTTTCAAATGCAATAATCCATTATCACGGATGATCTTTGATTATTAAAATATTTTATAACAAATGGAATGATATTGGATCACTAGTGATCTTCTCATCGAAGATCCTCTCATTCTCTCATTGATAAAAATCATTATGGTAATTAATTAAATAGCTCCTGCAAATGTGTGTATCTAAACACAACTGTATCATCAAATGTGTCATGCTTAAAAATATCATACTTCTATTTATAACAACTATCATCGTATCATATCATCTACCATATATATTATTCACATAATATTAGAAAGATGGTTTATTAATAAAAGTATCTCAGTAGTTACATAGATGGTTCTATCATCTAACCAAGGGGAAAAAGAGAGAAAAAAAAAAAATGATGAAAGAGAAAAGGTAGAGAAGGAGAGAGAAAAGAGATACTTGTTTATTATAATAAATTGCTTTGAAGATTAGAGTGGCTAGATTAAATGGAACCTCCGGGACATAAAAATTTGGAGGAAGGTCAAAACAAACAACTAATCACATGGTGCACTGCGTTATTCTCATTGGGAATATGGAAGAATTGTTTTTCTCAACAGCATTATTGGTATGCATACTTCTTTGCTCCCACCATTTGATTTGACTTGATATTTGTCATGTTGAGCAAGTCAGCTTGGATTCTTCGTTAGCTCGACGTTTACTTTGGTTGCAGCTCCTTGCTGTAAGCCAGCCTTGCGTAGACTCCAATTGCATCTTGGTTTCTTATATGACTTTGTATTTTCTTTTATAATTTTATCCATTAAACACATGGCAATTGACTCGCAATTAATCTCTTCTCTCCTTGTTTTAGGAAAATAGAAGAAGAGAACCAGCAAAGTTAGTTGACATCCAAGCACAAGTTGAATTTTGAAACACATATTTCTCCAAATATCAAGTATGACACCCATAATGCGTGCAGTGTTTTAAATCCCAGCAGTAGTTTTCTATAGCAAGTCATTTAAAAAAGCAGCTTTATATATATATATATATATATATAAAGGAGGAGGGAGAGGAAGAGAAGGGTGGGGAGAGTTAGATTTGGATATACTCATGTGTAGCCAAGCCTCAGATCCAATTATTTTTTTTATCCTTGAATCTACATAAATCTCAAAATCATCCCACCCTTTTCACCTTTAGGATCCATGATTCATATGAATCCAAAAATGAAAAGGACGATGAAATTTAGACTTAGCCAAATACACGTGTAGTTAAATTCAGCTTTCTTTTTATATATATAAACACATATGAATTCAAAGATAAAATAAACAGATTTGCTTCATTTACTAAAAGGATTTAACTATCATAATTCTATAATGTTTTTCTTAAAAATCAGTTTTCTATCCTGCCATTCAAAACTAGTGTTATATATGTTCAAGCTTTTACCAATGCTTTTATGCTCTTTTAACTTTTCATTAATTATAGCATCATTCACATATAATTGGAAGCATAACAGGAAAAGCATTACTAAAATCAATCGGCAAGACTTGCATAATGCATTCCAATGTAGGCTGAGGAAGCATGATATTTTTCTATGACAGCGTGACTAGAAGCTTGCAGTGGCATAAATTATGCACCATATTAAACTTGCAGTAGTATTTGCGTTCTAACTAAGAATAGGCATGGTTAAAGATGGATTATCTTGCACTATTATATTGAGCACTGCACCATATTAAACTTGTTTATTAACTTATTTTAATAAGCAGTTCATCTTTCAAAGCACCATGATCTCAGGCTTTCTTGCTCACCACACAAGGTGACCGAGGGTGACAAACTTGTTCCCCGTGTCTTCCTTAATGCCTCATGACTCAAAGTAAACTACGATCATTATTAAAACCAAGTCAGGGCCGTACAATCACGCGACCTTGGGCCACTGTAAGGCAATAGTCATCCCCCACTCCATCCTGGAATCATCGCCTTCGTGGATGGAGAATATAGGAGTCAAGGAAAAGAAAAAGAAGGAAAACAAGAGAAAAGAAGACAAGAAAGAGAAGTGCCCATCAAGGAGCACATAGATAGGTGCATGGATTCTCCTCCACGGCACCATTCCATGGCTCCATTATCACTCCCATCAATTCCAACTCATCTTTGCTTAACTACCAAAAATCACAAGACCTTAAAAGCTAAAGACTAGGAAAAGGTGGCCACAAAGCCCCCACATCGATCCACCAGGATTCCAAAGGAACAGCCCTGTGAGGGCTAAGATTGGGTCACGAATCTTGTGAAAGGAAAAGGGAGGAGAGGATGACATGCGTGTTTGTGCTTCCCCCCTTTTACGGGCAATTGGAAGCACCTTGACTTGCAGGCACACCACCACCACCTTTTCCTTTCCAACATCAACTTAAAGCTGAATCCTATACAAATGGTGCCCCACCACCCTCCCTCCATACTTTTTCCTTGTTCCGGTCTCCGTTTGGTTAGAATCACACACACCACCACCACCCTCTCTCTTCTTCCTTCCACCTTTCTCTCCCCTTTGTTTTCTTATCCTTTTTCTTTTTCTTATAAGTTTTGATCTCCACTACATCTAAAGAAGATACCATATGTTCAAAGCAAAGGTTTTACCATATTCTGACCAAAGGGGGATAGGAAAGGTAGAGGTCAGGTTTCCAACTACAAAGCCCAAAGCAGCTAGCTACCTCACCTTGCTTGAAAGTTAGTTGTGAGGCAACTTCCCTGCCACCACTATCATTGGTGGCTTGGTCTCTCATCCTTATCATTATTCCGTGCGCTGGAAACATGCCTTACTTGCGCACTTGTGCTTCCAGGGGCCGTTCCAAAGAGCTTTGCTTGGAAACCATGCCCTTATGTGACCTTTGGGCCCTCAAGAGATGGTAGCACAAGAATCCATGCAGGGGTGGTGGGGTTCACTTGAAATCCTTAGTTCTTTTCAGCTGAGAAATTATGTTATGTGGGTCCTCCATGCATATCATCCATGTCGAGTCTCCACCACGGCATCAATGACTTGGGAAGCTAAAAGAGATACCATTCGAACAAAGGTTAAACTTTAGACAAGGCCAAGCAAATTTAATATTGGTTATAGATTTCCTAGAGAATAGATCAAGAAGCAGAATATCAAAAGTTAGGCAAGCAGTACAATCAAGTTCAAAATCCAAATCATTCTGCAATAAGCTAATGTTTAGAATAAGTAGAATAAGTGCAATCTGCATCTACCTCTCATCAAAACATTTGTATCTTTTCAGTTGAGAAATGGTCTCATGTGGGTCCTTCAGAGGCAATTGTGTGAAGTCTCCACCAAGGTATTGATTACTTGGAAAGCTAAATAGTCAGCGACACTGAACTTAGGTACTAATCAACTCATAACATGTTATTTGATAAAAAAAAAAAGGAAGCAGGATATCAAAAGTTAGGCAGACAATAAAATCAAGCAGCCCTCAACAACTACAGTCGAGCTAATAATTATAATTAGCAAATTTAGTTCGATTCACATATACCTTATACCTTGTGATTATGGCCAATAAAGAACACATTGGATGAGCACTATTATTATGGAGAAGAAAAATTATGCAGGCAAAAGGCTTGATTGAAGCTTGTGGGGTCACAGTACCTGCATGATATGTAGGAGAGAAGCAGGTCCACAAGCATAGGCATATATGCTTAAATTCAAATTTTCGACCTTCTATTATTGTTCCTATCTAGTATATTTTAATAGCACAACCAGTCACTGATTCCTTCCTTCATGCATCAGATCAGACCATGCCATTGGATGAGAGCATTTGTTTGATAGCCATCAAAATTGACCCACTCCAACAGTAGTGGTAATGACTGGTGATGCAGTTTAATCATAGTGGATGCTCTCCTTGAAAGAGGGATATCTAGAGTCAGTATTCTTCTTTTGTGAAAGGGACCCCCCAACTTCTGAAGAACTATTTGGCATGCTTAGCCTAATGAGATATGACAGGTTCTTAGGTTTGGTAAAGCTAAGAGAAAGAACAGAATTGGTCTTTTCTTTATGAATTTTAATTTGATTGGTGGTAGATATTAATTTGTTGGCTACAAAAGAGCATAGATTAGGCTGGAAGATCTTAAGAATATGACTGGTCTGACAACCTTGCAACTAATTCCAACAAAAAAATTGAAAATGGAGCAGCCTAGCTTGCATCCTAAGAATATGTGGTCCAAGGATATAAGGTAATCCTGCTAACCAAGCATGGTTTAGATTTTTTTTTTTTTTTTTTTTCCCAGAAAAGTTATTCTTGGTTACCCATGGAATCTATATTTGTGATATTTAACTTGACAGAAAGGGCAAAACTAGTATACTAACAAAATTTTGAATCAATAAAACAATCGGATGGAAGGAAACTGACATTTTTTGGTTATACACAACCTCACAAGGTGTTGATTTACTACACCAAGAAGACAACTGGCTGAAAATAAGTTTGCTTCATCATGTTGAAGCAGTACAAAATAAAGACCATTGAGAACTAGTTTGGAGACCCTGATTATTGTGATTTTCTCGCAATGGTCAATTCAGAGGGCCCCCAGTCTCAAAGTTTAGATGGAAGGCTTCTGTTCACAGACAATGATAGGGAGCAAGAGTGATGCATAAGAAGACCGAGCAATGAGAATCCAGTTAAGTCACAAGAAATCAAGGGCGACAGGTGGAAAGCAGGTGCTTTGAGCCCATTATAATAAGCATATAAAGTTGAGCACTATAGTAAGATATAGAGCATGAAAAGAAAAGGAAAAGAAAAATCATTGCTTCCAATTGGAGATCAGCAGCCTCGATCAGTGCCTTTCAGATAGATGTTTTTAACCAGCTGCCACTACTTAAATCCAAAGATTGGTTTTGGTTGCCTCTGACCAGAGACATATGAAAGCATCAAAAGAAAAATCATAGCATCCACCATTAGTTTTCACTTTCCACTTTAGGCTTTGGCTCACACATGATTGTTTGGTGGAGAGCAGACTCAGAACCAGTCACTTGACAGAATCAGGTTACAATCAAATAGGCCACCCATATATTCCCCACTTTCATATTCCATTACTGATTTCTGTAACAGGAAGCAGGCATGGCACCATGAGCATCCAGGCCCATCATGTCAATATACTTCATGATTCATTTGCTCACTGAACGTTATCAAGACCATCTACCTTTCTGACTACAAGGTTAGACTGTTGGATGTAATCATTTGGATTCCTCTCATTGTGCCTGACAAAGCACTGTGCTCTAATTCTGGACTCTTGGTGTTCTATAAGCATGGTCAGGTTTGTATCACGACAAGAAAATAATTTTCAAAGGTTTTTCGTAGTTCACCAATAATTTTTCTTTATATGCACCAACCAATAATTTCTTAGAAATGGAACTCAGATGCAGCGCATCCAGCATGAATGCCACCTCTTCATCACTCAGTGAAAAAGCTGGAGCTTTCCTTCATCTCTTGCTCCACCAGCCAAGTAATTTTGCAAAGCAAGTTTAGTGTTGATCCAGGAAAATGCTCCTCTAAACAACAGAGAACCTCTTCTTGTTTCTAGTTTGTCTTAGATCAAATGATTTAAATCTTTTATGATGAGGTTGTCTCAGCACTCCGGAAGTTATTTCCAGAAAGGGAGATCAGATGAGCTTTCTTTCATCTCTAGCTTTTCTGAAAAGTGGCTTTTCTCACCCTGAAAACTTTTTTAGCCTATCTTTCACTCATTGTTTGTTACCCCACACACCTGAGGAGGTGAAAGTCCATATGTCACAATGCAGAAGTTGAAGATAAAATGGTAGTATTTATGAAGTTCCACGTGCCCTCTCCTACTCCATTCTATGTTGGTATAATTTGCTGTTACAGATAGAACCACTACTAGCAAACAGAACAAGCATTTTCAGATCATCAATTATTGTCACAAATTCATTCTATTGATGTCACCATGAATGCGATCTACATGAGATGCTCCTCAGCTATTTGCGAGCTCTTTTAATCATATCAGTATGGTAAGCCTAACTTCTCAAAAAAAAAAAAAAAAGTGTTAATTTGACTTCTCGTCTTTGCAATATATAGTGGTTTTCACATGCTTCAAATCCAGCTCACAAACTCCTCCAATTAAAAGAAAAGAACATCAAGCGGTCAATGCACAAATAAGACTGCAATACAAGCAGCTATTTGTCAAGGGATTCATGACAAATTTCCAGGAGCATCTAGATGATTAATTTTGACTTCACAACGAGCCTCTCAGCGCATTCAACATCAGGTTCATTTCATAAAGTCTTCATATCTCCAGAAGTTGGTCCACTTTGATGGTGATTTCACCACTGAGTTCAACGACGGCTGCTTTTATGTTAAGAAAAGAATCCAAGTAAATTCCATTCACATGGTAAAATTTTCAGTTGCGTGCACGGGAGATGAAGAAAGGTCCAGGTCAAACTCGATTGAGAGTAATATGCACGCATCTATTAAAATGAGATCATCTATAGAAAATTACTCCATATCTTCATACACGACTGACTTTTATTGTAATAATTCAACCATTCAATGTAAGTGGATACCCTTCTAACCTTCCCAGGATTTCTGGAAACAACACTTCTTTCAACAGACCAATACAGTGTCACCAAACAAGATAGAATTGACTTCTGTGCTCGAAGTCACATTCGAAGCTTGCAAGAGGCAATAAAAATCACTAAATTATGATGCATCATCTTCATGCCTGCCTAACTAATAAGTGGTGATCTAGAAAGAGAAAACAGCCAGCAAGAAATGTATGTAAGATATTTGATACACCTTCAGAAAGCATTGGAACCAGTACGTTTCTCTATTTGCACCTTTACCATCCAAAATAGATCACTTCAGAACATTAGAACTTCTATAAAACATTATTTTTTCCATAAACAGAGATACTTATAACAGCATTATAATCAAAATCCGCGTACAGATCGCCGATTTCACAACGTCAACTGCCGGTCTTGTTTAGCAGTAGAACATAGTGGATATTTAATTGGTCTTCAAACAAATCCAAATTCCCATGGCAAAATCAGATCTTGATGTGAATGTACTTATCCTCTCCACGCTCATAAAAGTCCTAATGTATACTTGAAGTACTGCACCCAAGTCTTCATCTCATTGTCATAATAACTGACAGGTATGAATTAGCCCATTTTGTCCTGGCATGAGAAGAATGATGGCTGATGACAAACGATTGAGAACCTCAGGCCTGAGAGGTGCCTCGCTCGATACTTTTATATAATCCTCAGCAGTCAACACGTTCTAGGTGCTCTTTCAGATGGATCACCCAACACTGTAACACATCATACAATGCAGACACTTGGAACTACTTTCTCGCCTAAATGCTTCAGCTAGCAAATGGTTGAAAGAAATTTAAGTGAAATAACTGATGATAACTGATGACTAACTTCAATATAATGTTATTGTCAAAAATATTATTTTATTCTTTAAATATTCCATAGTGATAATAATAAAAGTCAACTTTGAAAGGTAGAAGAGGCTAGACAAGTAAATGGACGATGAAATGAATTCATAGGCATATTACACCACATATAATTAAATCATGGCCACAATAATTAGAGAAATATTAACCTATGCCTAGATACCTTTGGAAAATATAATCTCTCATATTGTAAAATTAATTTTAGTTTGAGTTCAATTACTTGTACATGCAGGATAAATGTTGCTGCCTAGATTTATTCAAGTTAGCAAGAAACAAAATTTTTAATGATTTTTATGCTGAAAATGGGCATAAATGTGCAACTACACTAGAATATTCATATCTATATTTTATTTACTAGAATTATTGACCTATCTATTTCAAACATAGTGATTGGTTACAAGTTAGGTATGAGCAGGGCTCAAAACAGGTCCAGGATTGCTACACCCCAAATTCAACACACATTTGAATAAAAAATTGAATCCAAATCCAATCCATTTCCATTTGGATTGAATTAGATAGGGTTTAAGATTTATTTTTTGATCCATTGAGTTTTACAGGTCAAGTCATATCAAGAATAATCCAAGTACCAACAATAAACATGTATAAATCACTTAATTATCTATAAATATATTATGCAAGAAAATAACAATTTGGTTACATGTAGAAGTTATCAACAACCCATTCGGCATAAAATTTGATAGACAACCACACAAAAATTATAACCAACAACAACTTGATGATTGACTACATAAAAAGTTAATACTAGAGCACATTAGCTTCTTAAATTCAAGGAGAATTGTGGAAAATATAAGGTGCTAGTTTTGGGTTGGTTTGGGTTGCTTCAAATTTGGATCAAGGTACATAGGGATCTAATATCCAACCAATATCTAGGACTGGTCATATTTCTTCACATCTAAGACTAATTCGAAAAACCTCAGCTCAAATTGGATGGGGTTAAGTTTCGGTTACTTTTGGTGGATCGAGAAGTGGGACAATCCAATCCACTCGCAACCCTAGATTAAAAGCAACTTTATAATTAATGAATACTCACCTATGTTTTTGACAGGTAATTTCTTTTCGATCCAAGCCCAATACAAATAACCAAAATTCAGATTGAACTGGTTTATTTTTGGCTCTGTTTTGGATCTGCAAGTGTGGGACAATCCAATCCGCTTGCAGCCCAGCATAAGAGCAAACCCCTTTTTTTTGAGAGAGAGAGACCCAGCTGCATTATAATTACCCAGATCCAGATCTTTAGGACGTAACACCTCAGAATCAAACCTAAAATCTCTGGTTGCTAAGCAAAGGGGTGCTGCTATTAAGGAAAGTTGGTTCACTTATCACATACACTCTTTCAAATAGTCAATCACATACATTTTTTTGTTCATAATAGTCTCAGACCCATGGATATGTTGAAAGTCATGATAATCTACACTTGTACAACCAAACAGACAATTTAAAATGAAAAAAAAAGCACTTGTGAAATTTAAGTGGAAATATAAATAACATAGGGATGACTTTTATTCAACTCTGTCAGATTTAGTGTATACATTTAGAGTCCAAATTTAGTTTGATAATATATTACGCAACTTTTAATTCTAAGAGAGTGTTTAAGAAATCAGCAGTTTTGACAGAACTAAGCAAAAGATTGATTGATGTACTCAATGACATAGAGATAAACAGGACATCAATGCTGATAAAGAGCAAGAAGTTACCCATTTCCCCCCAAACTCCATCTGCTGCTGTATGGATTGAAACATCTCAAGTCCCCATCATGTCACTGAACCTGGCGTACAATCAATCCACAGATGAAAACCCGATGCAGCTCACCAAGAAATGCAATCAAATCATGACCATATCATCTGATTGGGGGGTACATTGCATTTATAGTTATTTATTTTACAATATTTGCTGTCCTACCTTTCATTTTATACCTATGTATTGAGAAATTCTTTGATCAGTTCAATAACATGCTAAAGAACAAGCTAGACATCAGAAGTAAGCGATGCACGACAAGTTTGGCAGGTTTAGCTCTCCTGAATGGCCTTTTTGAAGTAACAGTTTGGCATAAGCTGACGCATGTCCATATTAGGAAGAGTCAAACGCTGCCACTTTCAATGTCGTATTAGGTGAGAAATTAGTTCAGTCTGAATGCAGGAGTAGACTAGGAGTTGGCCATGAATGATGAAAATCGGTTGTACATTTTCCAACTTACATGCATAATGGGAAATGTTTCAAACTTAGGCTTCTTGCAATCCATGCCGGACATAACATCATAGGGTGTGGATTTGCATGGTTATTAATTTCAAAATATATTTATCATTAAAAAGTTTTAAAATCCTTTGAATTTCATTTTGACATAGCATGGCAGAGCACAGCCACCATCATAAGCATTCAAATCCTTCATTTCAGGGATGAAAACTTTAGTTGTAATATTGTTGCATCTAGTATGTTCTCATAAAAAAAAGGAGGTACAGTGCATGAGGCTCTTGCCATTATAGGATTTGCAAGGAGTATACAGGCAGCCTTGCCCTCATATGCTAGGTTACTTTCATATTTTGAACCCATGACCTTCAGGTTAGAATGAAGCAATCTTGCTATTACAAAAAAGCTCACCCTCAAGCATGTTCAGATGTAATTTAATATATAAAAAGGGTGATGTATTTTGCAATAATAAATGGAAAAGACTAGATGAATTTTACTAATTCATGCTTTTTAATATGGTCAATAAATTTCAATGAATTTCTCGCCAATCCTCTCTTTTCTTCACTCTCGAGGTTGTCAGTTGCAACCCTCCCCCATAGGGACGAGTCTATACTATAATAAACAACAATTCAAAGATATAAGATGCAATTTGGAAAAAAATTGTCTTATAGTATACAATATCTAAACATTTTGTTCAGTCATATTTATCAGATGATCAATTTGATGGATGGTTGACCTTTACTAAAATCAAAATAATCCTAAACCTATAGTTTAGACTAGGTTATACTACTTTTTTGGGTTCAGTTGAGCCCGTCGAGTTTCAATTTCAGCAGTTCAGCTTCAAATATTTAGAGGTTTAATCACAAATATAAAAGTACAATGGTAAAGTTGCTCCATTGTGATATAGGAGTCACAAGTTCAAAACACAGAAATAGTCTCTCCGCATGATATGGTAAGGTTGCATCCATCTCATCTTCTCTAGACCATGCAATGGTATTTTGTAATTTAGTTGCTTAAGAATTTATTTTAGTTAGTAATTTTGACACGTTTCAATGAGTAATGCAATCAAATCTTTTCTTCATCATTTTCTTAGTAGAATTTAGAAATGTATTGAATATTGACATTTCTTTCTCATATGTTTAAAGCCAAGCAAATATTTAATCAAATACATGTAATTATATAGTACTATTTTATATAGGAAATGCCATTTTTATGGATCATGTTTCCTAGTCAGTTGCTTGCATTAGTATTTACTATTTCTATTTTATAAAGTATTTTAGTATACCATTTTAGTGGCTTTGGCCTGCCAAGGCCTATGCTTATCAACTATCCACTATTTTAGTTAAAAAAAAAAAAGAAAGAAAAAAAGAAGAACTACCAAAAATGGACATTATAACCTCTATATTTAAGGAAATGTAGAAATCATAAAATATGATAGTGAAAATTAAAAAAAAAAAATCCAAAAGTACTTATAGCTAGTTCCAATTGATTTTGAATAAAAATAATTGAAACAAGTAAAACTTGAAGAAAAATGACAAAAACTGAACAAAACTTGAAACAACCAATTTCAATTTGGTCTCACCCAAAATAGATTGGTTTCAACCAAACAGGCTGAAACTGATCGATTTTAGTTTCAGCGCAATGAATCTGTTTCGGCCAAAAAATATTTGTTTTGTCTGAATCTTAAAACCTTGGTTTCAAGGGTAAAAGGATGTGAAGAGTGTTACTAACTTCTGAGCACAATCATCAAAATGAATAAGATTTATTTTACCTACTTTAGTATACAACAACAACAAAGCCCCAATCCCAAACTAGTTTTGTATATGAACTATTTCTAATAGTTTATTTCAACCAAGGATAAAATCCTCTTTAAGAGCCTGCCTGCTACATCACCTTAGTGTTCAACAGTTAAGCAAGAGTATTCTGCATTCTTAGGAATGTTACTAAAGATATTTGTTTCACAAGATTAAAAATATACTAAAACAAAGGATGACAAAGCAAATATACTAAAACACAGTCTCCAACCAAATCCAGTAAGATAAATCTGATGAGCGCCAAGATCCATACAAACCTTTCCTAAAATTCTTCCACTTATCACACCCCAGCTTTAAAGATCAGAAGACCACAATTTTTTTCCCAAATAACATAGAGAGGAGGAAAAAAAAACAAGTGCTCAAATTTCTTTTCAAAACTAGACACACAAAATTCCATTGCCATTGACAGATCTGCACTGAAAGAGAAAGAGGAACATAATCAGTAAATCCATGTATGGCTTGCAAGTATCATCAGTCTTCCATCCCTTCTAGCAATCATATTCTCAACCACATTTCTTACTAAAAACAATCAACAAGCAATTAATTTGAGCCTTCGATACTAAAATGGCAAACAAAATTTCAAGTTAAAATCACATGAAGATTTTCTACTACCTACCAACTCTCATCTTTCATATTTTTACATGGGGAAAAAAATTAAAATCCTTAAGTGAAACTCAAGGGAGGATCAGAATTTCACAACTAAACAACCTTGACAATTTTGAGTAAGAGTTTAAACTCCCTAATTCTGTTTCCATCTAAAATAGCCTTTTATCAAACCCTCCTCCCATAATCAATTGCAAAGAAAATAACACCAAAAGTATCTACAAAAAATCTAATCATCACACACATGAGAGACTCAGTCCAACTTAATCAAAATCCTTTAAAATGTACCGAGTTAACTCATTTTATATATCAATCAGTAATAGTGAGTCTCCCTTCTTACTCCTAAGAACCCTTTCTAGACCTACAAAATGATCACCCTGCTCCTAGTTTCCACGAGAACTTTAAAATTAGTGCTGCTTCAACAAGTATTCTAGAAATATGCCATCAGGTGACAGATTGAATTTGGCAAAACAGTATGAGAGGAAGAACCCATCCTCCAATGATGAGTTTTTCTTCTACACAAAAAAATTCCATTCAAATCTCTTCATTATGGGCAATGTTGCATGGACATGGATGTGAGAATTGGATTTGGATCCAAATGTTCACTTAGACAATGGGGGTAAAGAAGAGATTCTGGGACATATAGGACAGTATGACTAGCCTAATATATATATATATATATATATATATTCAATGAATTATAAAAATAATAACAATAATAATAGAAATCTTATTGTTAGTCGAGGCGTTTTCAGTATGAATGTTCTTTTGCCACACTCCAAAATTAGCACAACAATACAAAAGACATGACATTTTGCATAGTTCTAACACCTACATCCTAATTTTAGCATTTAAAAAATAAAAGCCTAATTCCAACTTCACCAGGGCAGGTCATGCTAATTGATAGAAACGCCAATTCTCCATTGATCTCTAAAAGTTGCAAAGAAAGAATTTGATAAGTATCTATGAATTAGAAATTTATCTAACAGATACACATCCAACATGGCTTCCTTCAGCTACTAAAGATGGACGGTAGGTATAAAGCCTCTCAATTAGGTTTGGCAAAAATTAACTTTAATGGATCTTCCCATGGAAACCTTGCTGGAAGTGAGCTTGTTATTAGATAATTTGGGCAGAATGAACACTGCTGATACTATCACTTGGGCCTCTAGGTGATCAACTTTATACTTTGTTTCCTTTGACAAAAGTTGGAACATAGGTTTGTTTTTAATTACACCAAGAAACACTTGCCAAACATCATCAACAAACAAAACTAGAGGTAGATTTCCAATCAATCAAGTCAGCATTGGAATATTCATGCAATACAAAATACACATGCTTTTGGTATTAGAAGCAAAAGAAAAAAAAAAAAAAAATCTAGTACAGCCATACACATAAAAAATTGTATATTGTCACATCTAAATGGGGTTTCAATCATGCTTGTATATAATCACTAACTCAAGCAATAGAGATGCCAAGATGTTTAATGAGAGAATGAAAACATCAAGGATTTGGAAGAAGCTTAACTTTTCCAAGTTGCAACTTTAAGTTAGTATCAAAGGTTATTATTTTTCAAGAAGTTATTTGCTATCTACATGTGGACGTATCTTGCAAATACTTCATTATGGGATGATAAAAGCTACTTCTTTGGTCAAGTATGGTCCTTAGAATTATTGAGTCAAAACTGTGAAAGATTAGTTTTAGATGATGAATGAAAGAAATGAAATTTCTTATACATTATTTTCCTTCCCCACTTTGTGCTTCAGAATTTGCCTAATATTGCGGATAGAATTGCGTTAGGAGAAGAGTTTTGCTAGCCGTGCTGATTTTCTGCACAGATATCTGAAATAAATTCAGATTCCATTCAAGGCCTCATATCTGAAATTTGATTCAGATCTCCACTTCAACATGCAAAGCCAATCTAAATAAAGATTGTTACACAGCCTTCTATTTTGGTGTAACACTTGCGCGTGCGCGCAGCTTGCACAAACACAAGCACACAAACAAAAAAAAACAGATTGTTCAATTTTTTTGTTGTGATCTTGGGCCATCATGAAGTTTACATTCCCCCATTTAAGAAAGTATGTGACCAGCTTTCCTCAACAACTTAAGATTATGTATGCTTGTAGAAGAAAGCAACTTCATACAAATCAAGAACGCTTGGGACTGTAAATTTTTGCATGACATTTGAATTAAGCACATCTCCTACCTACCAGTGACCCACTGCCTCTTATGCCTCAAAAAAAAAAAAAAAAAAAAAAAAAAAAAATCATGCTTTAGGAAATGACAGTGTATATGAAATTACATTAAAAAAAATAATTTCATTAAAACAAGTTTTAAATTTTGAAGATCTGAATATCTACCTGACTGAAGAAGGGCAGATGTGTTGGTTGAGTTTATCTCCAGGATAGCTTAAGAAGAGAGGAGAATTTGCCATCAGCTTGATGGATCTTGCTGTCATGACATCTACATGTCAAACTCTGTAGCACTGCTACAATACTCAAATCAGAAAACATCCTGCTAATAAGTGCCAGAAACTATCTTGAATATTCCGCAGAAGACATTTCTCAATCAGATTGTGTTCATCATAAGCTTCCTTAGAGGAAAAACAATACACCATGTTCCCTTCTTATGATGTCCAAGAATCTTAAGATTCTTAACCAAGCAAAGCAACAGCTTGCAGGGAAAGTGATACTCCTTCCACAGTAAAATTGAGAGGAGCTCCTGCAGCATTAGGCCATTCATTTCCAGGCTCGCAATTTTATGGGTTCAATTCTCCCGATACAGTCATAGTGGAGAAGAGAAGGCCATTTTTAGCCACTTTATCACCTACTCAAGGTCATGTTTCTTCTTGTTTGGCTGGAAACTTAGCAGAAAAATCGACTTCATTAGAATCAACAAGAGAGGAGCATTTCACATGAAAAAGAAAGAATGCTATTTGTGCAAGTGACATATCTATTGCCATCATATCACCACAGCATTATTCAAATCAGGGCATGTCCTGCCAATTAATGCTGTAAACCTATCATAAAATCTCAACAGAGGACATTTCTCAATCAGATTGGATCCATCATAAGCTTCCTTGAGAAAAACAGTACTTCTTGCCCCCTTATTCGTGATGTAGAAAATCCCATGATTCTTGACCAAGCAAAGCAACAGCTTCGATGGAAGCCGATACTCTTTGTGAAAAGCATCCAACTTATCAGAGGTCAGCTTCTTTTCCATGGTCAAACTCAGGAACTCGTGCAGCACTGCGACTGCCCGTTTTCGCGCCTGCGGTGTCCCAGGCTCAATCCTCCTCGCATTCAAGTATGGAGAAGGGAATGCCATTTTTTGCCATCTTAGCACCTCCTCGAGGTAATGCTTGTTCGGCCGAAAACCAGACGGAAATTTCAACTTAAAAGCAAACGGGCCAGAGAAATTACCATCTCTAGGGATCACCTTTATCGACTTCTGAAAACTTCCAAGATCCAATTTTTCTTCACGGGCAGTGACCGCAAGCGAAGAATCCCAGCTTTCGAGATAGAGAGAGTCCACCCCGTTGGCTTTTCGGACGGAGAAATACTCCGGGTATTTCGTTATCAAGCAATCTTTGAAATCTTCCGGCAAGCCGAGCTCCGACTTGATGAGCTCGATCTTTTCCAGAGGGATCTGGCAGTCCACCGACATCATCAGCAGCTTCCGAAGGTTTCTCACCAAGATGGGCTCCATCAATGTTCTGGCTTCGGCCTCCTCGGCAGACACCTTCTCGGCATTCTCGGTGAGCCTGACGGAGATGGGTTCCCGGGCGGCGGCGCCGCCGGAGACCTTGAAGACGGAGGGGTGGCGCTGGATAAGGGAGAGGTAGTTCCACTTCTGGACGAAGCCGACCTCCTTCTCGAGGTCACGGAGGAGGACCGCGCGGTTCTTGTGGGAGACGACAATAGAGCGGAGGCGGAGGAGGAGGGCGGGCTTCTTCTGGAGGTCCATGGCCTTGTCAAGCTCCGGGACGCGGTGGTAGATCTTCTTCTTTGGCCGCCGCCCGCCACCGGAAGAGTAGGGCATGGCCATGGATGGGATTGAGAGGAGGGTGAGAGGGATTAGCGTTTTGGAGATGATGGCAAGGGGTTTTGCGAGAGAAGCTGGACTTGCTTTTCTTGCCCCCATTCTTCTGGCGTCGAAGGGAGAGGGTCTTGGCAATCGAAAGAGAGGGATCGTTATGCATTACTTTCTTGCGAATATAATATAATTAATTTAATTTAATCTATATTATATGAGTTTTAATATAAAAATTTTCTTCATTTAAAATTATTTTAATGTAAAAACTTTTCTTCACTTAAATTTTTTGGTTCTCATTTTTTTTTAAAATAGAAATAAAGTTTTTTCTTTAACCATGCATGACTTCTTTTTTTTTTATGAAGACTTTTTTTTCAGTGAAAAGAAATCTCTTTTTCTTTTTTTTATGAAATTTTTTTTCCAATAAAAAGAAAACTACCTTTTTTTTTTCTTTTCTCTTTTTACATGAAGCTTTAACTTTTTTTTTTTTATTTTTCAGTTATCCATGGCTTCCTTTTCTTTTTTTTTTCTTCCAATCATGCATCACTTTTTTTTCATGGAAATTTTTTTTTTCATTAGAAAAAAGCCTCTTTTTCTTTTTCTTTTCCTTCCTTTTAACATTAAGCATTAACTCATGTTTGCTTTTTTTTTTTCCTTTATTCTTTTTTTTGTGAAGTTTTTTTTAAAAAAATGGAAAGGAAGCAACCTATTTTTCTTTTTTTATTAACTCATGTTTTTTTTTCCTTTTGATGGAAGTTTATTTAGTAGAAAAAGAAGCCGACCCTTTTCTTTTTCTATTCTTTTTTAATAGCATAAAAAATTGAAATCAAGATTTTTTTTTCACTTAATGAGAAGAAATAGTAGGTCCTTAGAAAAGTACAACTATCATTTTACTATTGCGTATTTAAGACCATTATGAACTTAAACGAAAATAATATAAAAGTTTCATATAAACTTAAAAATAGTTTAATCTAATACATTTTTCATTTATCTTCTCTATTATATTAAATTTACAAATAATGATTTTAAAATTTAAATTTAATAATTTAAAGTTAAAAAATTATATAAATTTATATTTTTATTTATCTTATTAATTATATCAGGCTGTACGATATACGGGCATATACCTAACTCATAGTTAAAAATATGTTTAAGAAAATATTTCATCTTTTTTTACTCTATAGTTTCAAACTAATTATTTTTTTTTTAAATTTAAAATAATTTAATCCAACATATATATTTTATTTATCTTTTTTTATTTTTTATATAAAAATAATTTTAAATTTTAAATTTAATAATATAAAATTAATGAGATTATATAAATTTATAGCATCTGTGCATGGCATGGGCATATACCTAATTGTATCAATTTTGATTAGGTTTATAAATAAATTTCATAGGACATAGAAAATAAAATTTTTAGACAAAATTACCTTTATCAATTGTTATTAGATTTTTAAGAAAAAAATTAAAAATCATCGATTCTCTGTATTTTTAAACTTAAATCAAATACCATTCCTGCATTTTTTTCATCATTTACCTCCCTTAAATTCATCAAAATCGATAATTCATCAATCTCATTAGAATATGATGCTTGTAGTCTTAGTTGAGGTCAGATGATGAGAAGATGCTTACTAATATAAAGAGTCATATACTAAATTATTAATTATATTCATATTATAAATTTAGATGTGTTAGTTCATTTGATTAAAAAATCTTAATTTTATATATTTGGGTGATTAAACAGATAATGCAGATCTATTTTGATTGCAATAATTTATATAAATAAAAGAATGATGATAAGATAAAAAGCTTTTACTTACTTTAATGGTTACTTTACAAACTTAAATAAAAGATATTTTTCTATTTTTGAGTAGCAGAATATCTTTTTAGCTCTAGTCCTCATATTTTTTCATATCTTAATTCCAAATGTTCGAAATATTTGGTATATAGAATTTGTGAGTGATAATGAGGAGGCAGTGGCTTGTTCTATTTTCAACTCTGGGTCCTCAAATCCCTCCTTTTCATGAAAGATATGAAGACAATATTCCTTAGATATAATTATTTTAATAACTTTTATGATAACATTCAAGATATATGGTTTTATTGTGATAGAGGTTTTGGTTACCATATGTATAGAAGAGCTAACTGATCTAACAAAGCAAACATAATTTTGGTATAGCTCAAAAAGAAGAAGAAGGCATGACTAAAGGTTAAGTCAATTAGAACTTGAAAGCGGTTAGATGATAAGAACTTAATCAAGATTGATGAGCAAGTGCTTTGGAGTGGTGGTGGCAGTGAAGATTTAAATCATCAGGTTTACATTTAGGACTTGATTTTTTATATTTTATAAGTTTGTATTCTAAATATAATCATTTCTTTATTTATAATTTTGTAATAGTTTTAGAGAAGTAAGAAAGTGCCAACTTGTCTAATCCTACCTTCAATATGGTATATGATACATATTGTAATGACACATTTTGCTCATATGAGTTTAATCAATTGGTAATTGGATTGTCTTAAAGATTGATAATATCCTTATATATTAGTGATAGTTGGCTTGCTAGGAGTTAATCTAATTTGATGTTATAAAATTAGGATCTAATTTGATGTTATAAAATTAGGTATCCATTAATAAGAGTGGTAATTTCTCGGTATAGATCTATTTTCACTTATGCAGTAATATATGATTTGTTATGTAGTTCATTAAGTTTGAAATTAATTTTAAATATGATAAAGAAATGGATAGCATGTAAATAAATATTATGGTTTAAAATTTAAACAAAGGATTACTTATTGCTATAATTTTGAATAAATATAGTTAGCATTATATTCTAATAAAATTGATCTGCTTTCTATTTTGATGAATTTAGAAGGGATAAGTGATAAAAAAATGCAGGGTGATGTTTGATTTAGGTTAAAAATACATGAGATTTTGGTGATTTTTTCCTAAATTTTTAATAAAAATAATAATATTTATAATAATATTATTATTATGATAAATTATTATTGCATTATTAATTATTATATTATTATAACATATAATTTATACTATATTAATTACAATAAATTTATATTATTATGATATTATAATATTATACAAATCATATAATATTATAATTAATATAATATTATTACCATATTAATATGTAATATTAAAATTATTGAATAATATTATTAAATATTAAATATTATAGTATTTATTTTATTATTTATTATTTAATATTTAATATATTATAATATTATAATATATTATTAATGTAATAATAATATATTAATAATTATTATATTAATAATAATATATTATTTGCAGATGATATATTACTTATACATAAAGTTAAGGTTGCAGTTAATTGTAAGTTAGACTTATAGCGAAATGTATTAGAATTTAAAAGTTTTATATTAAGTAGGACAAAAACAGAATACATGAAATATAATTTTAGTACAATTAAAAATAGAGATGAATGTAGAGTAAAAATTGGGGACCATAAAGTTATTAAAAATAATTATTTTTGATATTTAGGATCAATTATTTATAAGAAAGGAGAGATTGAGGATGATGTTGTCCATAGGATTACAACTGGTTGGATAAAATGGAGAAGTGCAATTGGACTATCATGTGATCATAGAATATTTGCTAAGTTAAAAAAAAAGTTTTATAAAACAGCTATAAGACTGACTATATTTTATAGTACAAAATGTTGGACAATTAAAAAAAATATAAGTATATAAAATGAATGTGGTAGAAATAAGAATATTGAGATGAATGTGTAGTAATATAAAAAAAAAAGAAAATAAGAAATGAAATCATTTGTAAAAAGATAAGGATAGCTCTAATCGAAGATAAATTAAGAGAATAACAACTTAGATGGTTTGGATATATGCAACATAAACCTAGACATGCACTTGTGCAAAAGAGTGACTTGATGCATGAAGAAAAAAAAGAGGTAAAAGCAAATAAAAAATCATATGAAAGAAGTAATAAAGATAGACTTAGAATTTTTGTATCTTACAAAAAATATGACTCAGAATAGAGCTGAATGGAGAAAAAAGATTCACGTAGCTGATCATAACTAGTTTAGGATTAAGATGTTATTATTGTATTAAATATTAAGTAATATTAATATTATATTAAAATAATAATTATTATAATATTATAATTATAATATTAATTTATAATGACATTATTATTTTAATTTATAATAATAATGCCTTAATTCATATTATTTATTAATAATTTATATTATTAGTATAAATTATTTATATTATTACTAATAATATATTGCTATAATTTAATAATAATAATTTAAATAATTATTGTATTTATTAAATTATAATTATAATAATATCTAATACTCTATTAACTAAATATTTAATAAATTATCATTATTAATTATAAATTAAAATAATTATATTAAATTATTATTATATTTACTTAAATATAATTATAATTAATACAATTACATGTGATTTGAGAATACAATTAATATAACAATTATTAGATCAATATGTTAATTATTTATGAAATAGGAGTAATTTAGAAAAATTGAGCATTAAGCTAAATTTTCATTTGTTCTAAATGTGAGAGTTTATTTTAATTCCATAATTTTATATATGGTGGGCCAAGCACAAGAATTCATTTTATTTCCAAATGACTTCTAATGACTTGTGTTCCGAATGTTGGAATTTCCTACTGCATTATTTCTTCACACCAACCTCAGCATCAATCATATAAATATTATTTTATTATATTAAAATTGGATAATTATATTTTTACATATATATATTGGAAAAATTAAATGAAAAATGATTTCATTGACAAGTAGATTACTAAAATGTCATAATCTTGGTTTTTTTAAAAAAATGCGGATACCATCAATTATTTGATAATAGTTAATAATCCTTTCTTATGCAACATTTACAAATCATATGCATGGCAATTATTTAATATTGTAAATAAAAGAAATTTGTTGAATACTTTGATACATAGGATTAACTATATTTTATGTTCAGATTGGTATAGATTATTTTGATTATTTTGATATTTTAAATTTTATAATTGCTGAACTTCAGATGCCTCAATATGGTACTTTTCATAGATAAGAGATCAATGGGAGAGCTCGAATTTAATCAGTAGACTCATATCATGGATACCATCATTCAAATAATGTATGTCAGTAATTTGTTAACAAATAGCATGGTTATAGTTATAGACATAAGCCTTTACTTAAATCCTCTTTTTTGTTCTTTGACCATAATTTGTTATTTAAGAAACTTATGACTTATTTATGAATTACTATAATTGTTAACTAACATTTTTCTAGCTCATATTAAATATGTCTATTTTTTATTTACCATTTTTTTTCATAAGTAAACTAGTATCAAGTATGTTCTTGAGAATCAATCAAGTAAAGATTTTCAGCTTGTTAGGCATATTATATTTTCATGAAGAAGGTTATAAAGACAGAACCTACCTCCCTTATCAAAGACTTTGTTGGATTTCATAGAAAAGATTCTTTAGAATTTCCAATTCTATGTGGGCTCCTCTTATTGTCCCTAATGGTTTTGTGACATTGATTAAGTCAATCAATTCTTCAAGTTCCTAAACTTCTATTCAAAAGATTGGAAAATAAAGGGGAACTGACCAAATGCTTGAATAGGTTTTCCAGAACTTAAAGATCAGAGAATCTTTTAAAGAAGAGATTTCATGTAGCCTGAGGAAAAGTAAATTGAATGGATGTTGCCCTAGCCAACTCTCTGTCCAAAATTTGATCCAGTGGCTATTTCCAAAACTAAAGCAAGGTTCAATCAGAAAGAATCCAGTAGCTTCATTTTTCTTTCTGCCCAGGTAAATCATTATACAAATATGGAGAAGAAGTATCAATCAATGTAGTTTATATTACTAAAAGCTTCCTTAAGCATAATTGATGTAGGACTAAACATATATCTCATAATTTATCAATATTCCAACAAACTCAAAAGACTTAATATATACATTAACAATCTTTTAAGATAAAAATGCACTTTTAGTCCTCAAACTTTTACTCAAAATTCATGTCAGGTCCTCAAACTTTCAGTTGTTATAATTTAATCCCTCACGCTTTAAGAATATTGCATTCTTGACATCTTCTTACATGAGATTAGTTAAAATTGATAGAATAACCGATATATCATCCTATCAATTAATCCATGTGTTCATATCAAGGTGACATGTTAGCTATTCCATTAATTTTTACTAAACTCATATAATGGAACATCAAAGAATGCAATATTCATAAAATATGAGGGACTGAACTATAGCAATTAAAAGTTTGAGGACTAAAATAAATTTTGAGCGAAAGTTTGAGGACCAAAAGTATATTTTAGCCATCTTTTAATATATTATAGATATGTAATCATGGCAAAATAATCAATGATTAAGTTTGCTTTTAACTTAATCAATTTAATATTAAAATTACATGCATCAATGTAATATGACAAGCTTTCAACTTCAATATTGACATGTAAGCATCCTTAGCTTTATGATTTTTTTTTTTTGAGGTAAAAGTTAAGGAAATTTTGATAGGCACATGTACAAGTACCTCTTGGACAAAGAAATAATAATGTTACTCTCTCACCAAAATAAACAAGTGAATACTCAAAATTTATTCCTAAATTCAAGTCATCAAAAAAACTTGAATGGTACCAACCATCTAATCAAACTCAAAACCAGATGATACTTGTAAGGTTCGGATTCTTGTACTAGTAACCTAAGTTTATTTTACGTTTTCTTGTAAGGTAGGTCTATTATATAATAAAACAAAAATAAATAATGCCTTGATCAACTTAAAGTAGACTTTTTATCATTTTATAATATTTTTTTGTTAAAATATGTTTTAGGGTATGACAAAAATATGTAGTGATCATTCATTTTCACTAGAATTTAAATCCAAAAATTTTAGACTTAAAAATGAAAGGTACCAACCGAGCTTACAAGTAATGGACTCTGCAGCCGAAGTGTCCAGCCCTTGTATAATTTAAATCTGCAAGAATGCCCATCAAAGTTGACCATTTCTAACTTATACAGCATGCACCTCAAATTATTCCATCAAGTACCGATGTACCATCTTCGTTAAAAAAAAAAAAGTCAACGAATCTCAACAGAGGACGGAGCCCTACGGAACGCGTACGAAGCCTGACGCACCAAACCTCTCGTACCTAAACGCCGCCACCACCCCGGAAATTTTCAACGTCACTGCATGCGTACTCTCGGCAATTCAGTTTCCATCCCCGACGGCAAGGAAGAAATTATTCATTATTACCCCACTTTGGTCACCCCGGGAACCTCCCGGGGAGAGCGAATAAACCGAGCTGCTTGGCCTCAGCTTTTACGCAACCCAAGTATGGCTTTGTACTTGCTTGATGCGTCTGTTTGAAGGCAGTGAGTGGCTGTTAGAAGCTAAACAGCTGGTCTAGCTGATCTGTAATAGCTTTAATAACCATACCAAGCATAACCTTTAGTGCTCAAGCTATGAGTCAAGCATTTTATCAATCGAAGTTGACTTCATCACCAATGCATTGGGTTATATAAATATTATTTTAGTATATTAAAATTATATATTTTTACATAAATAAAAAAATATATTAAAAAAAAAACTAAATGAAAAATGATTTCATGCTAGCATATCATATAATTGGTTAATATATATATATTAAAAATAAAAGATAAATTAAATAAAAAAATAAGCATGCATGATACCTAATAAATACTTCTTTATTTTTTAAGTATATCATAGTCATCTTTTTTTAAAATAAAACATATTGAGCAATCATTTAACTATATATGATACTTTATAGTATAAAGTTCATATTGTTGAGGATGCATGTTGAGGATGCATGCCCATTGGATCGGGAGTTGGGATCCTTTGCTTTGCATATGTATACGATTTCAGCTTATAGATGAGGAGTTATTTTTTACTCATGATAGGCTCCACTGCTAGAATGAAAACAAAAAAAATTCAGCCTCCTGCCCATGAATGAGAGGTTGAGATGATGGGTTCGATGGTTCACTGCGGAGGATTTTAGCCCTTGAATTCATACATGCGCTCCAAGCATGGGTGGCCTTTTTCCGGCCGCATCATCACTGGTGATGGTCCTACATGGCTATAGATTAAACTCGAACGGCAAGCGTGAGTCCAAATCCTCTGCATCTTACCTTGGACATGTTCCAATTATCACCATATCAATATATGGAAGATGCAACGTGTCTTCATTCTAATTTTAAATCAAAATAAAATATCTTCATTCTAATTTTCTAATCTAATAAAATATTCCATATCGACAGCTTGAGTAGCAGCATGAACACACCATTCATCCCATCCCATGGGCGTCATCAGCTCCATTCCACCCTATAAATCCAGCTCCCAACTCTCCACACCACCACCACAACTCTTAATACAAAAGGAATACTAATATTCCAACGCCATGGCCCCTACCATCTTCCACGCCCTCCTTCTCCTCCTCCTCCTCCTCCTCGTCTCCTCCTCTGCGCTCGCCGCCGACGCTCCTGAGTCCTCCTCTCCATCCAAATGCGACGCGACATCCCGCGGCGAGTGCTACGACAAGCCGGAGGCCCTCCGCCTCAAGATCATCGCAATCCCGACCATCTTAGTAGCCAGCATCATCGGCGTCTGCCTCCCGCTCTTCTCCCGGTCGGTCCCCGCGCTCCGCCCCGATCGCAACCTCTTCGTGCTCGTCAAGGCCTTCGCGTCCGGCGTGATCCTCGCCACCGGGTACATGCACGTCCTCCCCGACTCCTTCGACAACCTCACGTCGCCGTGCCTCCCCGAGAAGCCATGGTCCGAGTTTTCCTTCACTACCTTCGTCGCCATGGTGTCGGCCGTCTTCACTCTGATGATGGACTCGTTGATGGTGACGTTCTACAATAGGAGGAAGAAGAAGAGCGGTAGTGCCATGGTTGTCGACCACGAGAGCCCGATGAGTGACGTTGTGCCCGTCGCGCATGGCCACGGGCACTGCAGGCCGCCGCAGCTCGGCACGGATGACAAAGAAGGGGAGGAGATGGCCCTGCGCCGGAATCGCGTCATCGTGCAGGTTAGCCTCGTAACCTCTCCCCATTTAAAATCAGTTAAATAATATAGCTAATTATTATAAACCTTCGAAATTTGCTCTCGCACGCCAGCTGAAGAAATAAGTCATAGGATGGCAGAATATTTCTCCAACCAATCTAGCACACGTTTTTTTTTTTTTTAAATATATTTATTTATTTAAAAAAAGAAAAAAAAGAAGAAAAGAAGCTAAAGAGGTGTGGAGATCTTCTCCAGATACTTTCCTATGCTAAAATCAGCTCATGCTTAAATTTTTTTTTTTAAAAAAAGAAATCTTGGATCGGTGCTTTAAGACTTAAAACTAAGGCTTAAAAAGAGTTGCTTTTAAATATGTTTGGAAGAATTTGTTTTTAAATTAGGCCACTAGTAGATGATTCTGATAAATTTAGAACTCACGATGGAGCAGCGTTTTTGAAAAAGTCTCTTTTAAATACGATTTAAAAGTTCTTTTTAAATTAGATGATAAACTTCTACTTAGTGATCAATACTTTTGGCAGAAAGTTTTCGGAATGAGCAAGTGGTTATAATAAAAGCCTATTATTTCTTTTTTATAAGAAAATACGGATAATAATTTAAACTATCATAATGCATCATTTTCTGATCGCTTGCGTTTATCGGACGAATCGAACTCATACCACACCAGTGGCAACAGATACACACATATTGATGAGATTACGAGCTCCAACTATGCTTATTATACCATCATTAAATTTCGAACGAATCGAGGAGGGAGGGGAGTGCATATTATATTATGTCGGTTCCTCTTTTCCCGTAATCAGATTTAGGGAGGAGAGTATATGTTATATTTTTTCGGTTCCTGTGTTCCTGTTATCAGGCTTTGGGGAGAAGCAGACCATTGGAAGGCATGCGTGTTCCAAGATATAATGATGAAATATATTATAGAGTTGCACATGGGAAGGAGGGCAAAGAGTTGGCCTAATTTTGTGTGCACTCAGTCAACCTTTCTTTTACCAACTTTTCAATGTAGTAAGTCATTCTCTCTCCACTTCGCTTTCCCGCCAGTCGAGGTCAACTCTTTGTGCGGTCTAAGGCTTAGCTTGCGATAATAGATGAGGTAGCGGTTGGCGAGGGGTGATTAAAAAAAATTCATCATCTTCTGGACGACGTCAACTAAGTGAACTAACCTACAAATTGAGGTTAAGGCAGTCTTAGTGCCGGCGAGTATTGAAGTCCCTTGATAACTATATCATTGTTGCTGTGTTACAAAGATCTTAAATATTTATATAGATCAAAGAATCTAAAATAATATTTTTTACATACATACATACATATATACACATAAATATGATCTTACTTATTGCATGTTTCATATGGTCATCAACATAAATTTCTTTATTTATCACAAGTTTTTAAAATCATTGTATAGAAACCTTGCAATAAATATACATTATTTTTATGAAGAAATATGACAGTTATTCATCACCTATTTGTACTCTTATTTTAGCAAATACATCCATTTATATTCAGTTTTTAATAAGTGATTGAAAAAAAGAATATGAGAAGTAGAGAGTATATTTATTTGATTAATTTAAATAATTATGATTGACAAGATCACAGCCATCTATTAAATATTGAGTCCTCCTTTGAATAATATGCCATATGTATTTTATGTATCCATGTGTAGGGTAGGATTCCAACTTAGACAATTGCTATCAATTCCCAATGACTTTTTAGAGTTAGGGGCTCAACTAGCATGTTAATAGGCTAGATTCATGTGGTCTTAAAAAAAACCTTAAGTATATGTTAATTAGTAACAGATGAACTTAAATTATAAACTTCTTAAATTTTTTTTTCTCTAAATATAAGATTATTTTTATGAAGTATTACGTAGGCATGGGACACTATGAATATGTTTTTTTTAATCAAAGGATGCTTAAGTTATTAAAAGTAATGGTTTCTGCTTCATTTTTTATGCTAACTCATATGTGCAGGTTCTGGAGATGGGAATAGTGGTGCACTCTGTGGTGATAGGTCTATCAATGGGAGCTTCTCAGAAACCCTGCACCATTAGACCCCTGGTGGCTGCCCTTTGTTTCCACCAAATGTTTGAAGGAATGGGCCTTGGCGGTTGCATCCTCCAGGTAACAGGAGGCTACGTAATTAATAGAAGTTAACTAAATAGTACAAGTTCATGATAGCATTCTCATTACGATAAACTTGGAGTGGTTTTGTAGGCAGAATACAAGACGAAGATGAAAGCAACCCTGGTCTTCTTCTTCTCCACCACGACGCCTTTCGGGGTCGCCCTCGGTATCGCTCTGACCAATGTCTACAGCGACAACAGCCCGACCGCTCTCATTGTCGTCGGCCTACTGAACGCATGCTCGGCGGGGCTTCTCAACTACATGGCGCTGGTCGATCTCCTCGCGACTGACTTCATGGGGCCAAAGCTGCAGGGCAACGTCAAGCTTCAGCTGTGGGCCTACGCCGCCGTGCTCCTCGGCGCCGTCGGCATGTCCGTCATGGCAAAATGGGCTTGAAAAACAGGCCGTTGTCATGCCTTGTAAGCTTGTAACTAGCGTTTATCACCTTTGTAAAAAGGACGCCCACCGAGGCTTTTGAATCGCCGAGACTGTGGCCCACGGCTTGTAGCTGTGTTGTTGTTTTATCGTGATGTACTGTTAGCAATTGTTTCCAGCAACCAGTCAGTCAGCATGTAAGAAAGAATAAGATAAATGTTGCAGTATGGATGCATTTGTATAATTTGCAGCCGAGCTGTTGAAAATTTCATGGTCCTCCGGTTGCACTTCGGTTTATTTTCCTTTTCTTTTCTTCTCTGGGAAAGGCGGTGGTGGGGCACCAATTCATTAAGAATAAAATATGTAATGGAGGGATAAGCTAAACTAGAATTTTGCAGCCATCCCGGGCTAGTCTAAATCTAGCATGAGATGTATCTGGTCTAGCACTGCTATAATAGCTATGCCCGGCCTGGCATGACTCATTTGGTGGACCATGCCAGACCAACCCCCTAAGGCAATAAAGAATCTTCTTCGAAGAGCAATGAATAGTAGAAAATTAATGATGAAAGATGATATGATCCATCACGGTCCTATAAGCTAGTTAAGAGAAATGATTGTGATGGGTGGCGCTAACAGTAAGCTCTCATAAAAAATAAGTACATCTATTTTATTTAATTTAATTTTTTAATTTAATTTTAAATTATAAAAATAATAATATATAAAAAGTTGTCTAGCAGGTTGATCCATTAGGCTTGATGATCTACGGCTCGAGTTATGTCAGATAAAAAATGAAATTGAAAATTGAAGACTTTTCTCTAAATGGATAGAAGATGAAAAAAAAAAACTGAGCAAGAAAATAATTAGATGATATGACTGCGATAACAAACTATTTGCTCACCCATAAACAAAACTATGTATATAATTTATTTTATTTAAATAAAATTAAAAAATTTAGACTAGTTGGCATGTGAGCCATCTTGTACGCTAAGCATGGCTCGGCATAACCCATCCTAGGCTGGGCTTGTGGGTTGTGTCGGACTGCCCCTTGGTTTGACGAGCCATGTAGGCATGACTCGCTACATGAGCCGTGCTAGGCTGGCCTCGCCTAACCCGTTGGACATTTCTATAGGGAAAGCTCTGATACTACTTGTTATGATAAAAGGGATGCAGGAAGAGATTTAATACCACTTGTTACGATAGGAGACATGTAAAAAATGTTTTGATATAACTTGTTATGATTAAAAGTGTGTAAAAAAACTTTCATACCACTTGTTATGACCAAAAGCACACACGAGATGAGGGATAATGAAAAAGATAAGAGAGTAAATCAAATAAGAAAGCAAACACATATATTTACATACTTCAACCTACTGGTCTACATCTACGAATGAAGGAGAGCAAAGAATCTTCATTATAAATATCTAAATATTACAAGGACTGTTCCTTGCCAAACTTTAAAATTACAAGGATCATTTTTTCACTAGAGATTTTTTTCATAAATTCTTAGACTTACTTATACCCAACAAAATCCTCTCTTGAACTCTTATAGTAATGCTCTGCATTACTGGAGAACCTTGAGGCCACTCGAAGCCTCAAGCCTGAGTTCGAGCTTGAGCAAAAGTCACTTTGAAAGCTAAGATTACTTATGCTTATATAAAAGAGGAATATACGATATACTATATGAATTAGGATTAGAGTTCTATACATATATGAAAATATGTCCTAATTGAGTGAAGCCCTTCTGTTGATTGGGCAGGAGCAATAGGGTGGTTGGCTGTGCCTTGCATGGTGGTCAGTGGTGCACAAATCAGAGTATTTTCCTATAAGGCCTGACACGGGCCTTAGGCATCCCCTATTTTGTTAGAAGATTTTTTTTTTTACAAGCCGACGGTTCTTGCAGAGAGATAGTGAGCTTCATTAGTGGGTGACCACATCCGAGCACCAGGAGCATCGTGAGGCAACGATGGCAATAAGGTTGCCGCACACGAGGGAGAGGACAAAGAAGAAGAAGATAAAAGAAGAAGAGTTCAGTTATTTGATGAGTTTAACTGGATAAAAAGCTTATTTGATGTGCTCAGTTGGATGAAAAGCTTATTTAATAGAGCTCAGTTAGTTGAGAGTCTTATTTGATGAGTTTAGTTGGTTAAGAAGCCTACTTTATGAGTTCAATTGTTGAGGGACTTTATTAATGAGTTGGTCAAGAGTCTTATTTAATGGGCTTAGTTGGTTGAGAGGCTTATCTAATGAGCTCAGTTGGTTGAGAGCCTTATTTGATAAGCTCAATCAAGAGGCAACTATTGTCTATTGTGATAATCAGAGTGCTATTCATTTGTCCAAGGATTGAATGCATTGTTTGCACTTAATTAGTGCATGCAACCCTTGAGTTGTACCTTTTAGGATATGTGAAGAAGGTAGAGAAAGAGTTCAGTTATCTTTTTAATATTGCTTAAGAATTCAAGCAAATGTGGAGATTTGTTAGTGTTTATTTGGAAATTCACAAGCTTAATTAGGATATGTTTCCATATATGTGTAGAACTTTAGTCATAATTTATCTAGTATATCATATATCCTCTTTCTATATAAGTACATGCAGCTCTGGCTTTCATGGTGGCTTAAGTTTAGGCTTAGCCTTAGGCCTTGAGTGGTCTTGAGGTGCCACAGTAATGCAAGGCATTTCTGTAAAAGTTTAATAGATGATTTTGTTGGGTATGAGCGATTGTAGGAATTTGTTTGTGACAAAGTTTTTAGTAGAGAAACTATCCTTATAATTTTGAACTTCATTGATGAACAATCCTTATAATATCTAAATATTGATAATAAAATTTTTTTGCTTTTCTTCGTTTAACGTAAATCAATAGATCAAATCATATAAATCTTTGACGTTGTTTTCTTATTTATTTTACTTTATTATCTTTCTTGTTTGTTTCTCATCTTCTATCTTCTATATGTTTTTTAGGCATCACAAGTCATTTTAGGGCTTCTTCTGAACGCTATCAGCCGTAACAAATAGATATTCAAGCATCGATGACATCATAAACCACTACGATCTAATTTGTAGGATCATTAGGTTTCGAATGAATCAAGAACGGAGGAGAGTGTATATTATATTATATGGGTTCCTATCTTCCTGCAATCAGATTTGAAGATAAATAGATCATTACAAGCCATGCGTGACACAAGAAATGACGATGAAATACATTATTACAACGTTGCACATGGTAGGCAAGGGGGGAAAAAACCCAACGTACGGTCTCGTACCTACTAATTAATCCGACCCACTGGCATAATTTTGTGCACTAAGTCGAGCTCTTTTGCTCTGACCAAATTTTCTATGATGCAAGTCTCTCTCTCTCTCTCTCCACTTCGCTTTCCCGTGGGTAGAGGTCAACTCCCAGTACTGTACCGTGTCCTGATCATGGGGAGAGAGCAGTTAACGATGGGAGATTAAGCAAGCATTTATCTTATCGTGAGCAGTCGGCCATCACTCTAGGAGTAGATTAAAAAAAATTCATAATTAATTGTTGCCGTGTTGAACAGATCTTAAATATTAAATAGATTAAAGAATCTATTCTCATGCAATCGTGCTTGTTACATATTCCATCTTAGTCAAAACAAATGTCTCTATTTATCACAAGTTTTTAACATCCTGGTACAGAAACCTTGCAATAAATTAATTTTATTTTATGAAGAAATGTGATAGCTATTCATCACCTTTGAACCAGAAACCTTTTTCATGAATAGATAGATGCCAGTTGCTAAAATAACGACTCTGAGTCTCTCACTCAATTTTAAGCTTCACTGATAATGGCCAGGTATTCTACTTACTGGTTTAATATGTCCTTGGCTATATGTTAAAGAGAAGACTTATCAAAAGTTTGTGAGAACTTAGACAAACCTAGTCTCTTACAAGAAACACTAATTAATATAAAAGTAAGGTCATGGAGGCACCATAGTAACAAACAAAAAGAAAAGAAAAGAAACGAATAAAAAAAAAAAAAAAAAACACAAGGCACTATTCAAATGTAACGATGGCAAATAACAAGCTATCGGTTGACTCAGCACAAAATAATTTGCAAATGTGGCTGTGGCGTCTCCTTGCATTTTTGTTAAATAAAGGAAAGGCATCAAGGCAGGTGGCATAGGGCAAGGCAGCATAATTAACTGCTTGTCAACGGTTTATCCTTCCATAGTTTGTTATCATTTTTCTTTTCTTATCTTAACATTGGTGATAGATAGCATTTATAAAACCATTTCTCTTTATTTAATCCTGTAGCCGTTTAGATCAACCCAACTCAATAAGCCGTCATGACATTACAGCATGATGTTATTTGACAAATAATTTAGAGACTGCCTTTTGAAATTTGATAATATTGCTTATCATTACTAACAATTATAATTTGGGTCACTGAAGAGATAATAGCGTTTCCATTCTATATAATGCATATGCCCAGCTACATAAAATACTATAGCATCCGTTCCATAGGTAATACAAATATTTATAGCATGGAATTGCATGTCAGGGCATCCTCTCAAACTTTTCCAAAAATATGCTCCCATTTTGGTAGGTACATCCATTTATATTCGGTTTTTAATAGGTGATTAAATAGTGAAGATGAGAAGTAGAGCGTAAACTTATCCAATTAATTTAAATAATTATTATCAATGAGATCATGACTGTCTATTAAATATTAAGTCCTCCCTTGTATAATATACCATATGTATTCATGTACCCCATGTGTAGCGCAGGAACTACTTTATAATTAGTTGACTCTCTTATTTTTATATATAAGCAATTATGATCAAGCCTCTACCTATGTTGCAATAAATGATCTTTTTTATCCTTTTTTTTATATTTATTTATATTTGTTGGTGTTAGAATTTGGTCTTTCATGCATTAATTGAGGATGAATGCTGATTTATCCAAACAATACGCTCCTATACTACTAACTCGGATTCTTACGCTCAAAGAGAAGAACATTAATGGACTTCAAAGTCTTCTCTAAAGAAAATTTCTTCAATGCTTAAGTCAACTAGGGTAGAAATAAGAAGGAAGTCTCTGAACTCTCTTTGAATAAGGGCTTTGAGCTTCAAGTATTGGCTTAGAATTCTTCACTTGTGATGTAAGGCTGCTTTTATAGGCATCGGAAGAAGGGTTAGAATCGGAGTTTGTCAAATTAAAAATGACAAGAAATTTTCTTTGAGTTGGTTGGTCGAATCTCTGCATGAATCGACTCAGCGTAATGGATAGAAGTGAAGTCCTGTGAAAGTCGATGGAATTTTCAGTTTTCATTGTTTAATGAGTGTTGTTGTCGATCCACAGCTACTCTCCGGTATCTTCTTTTTGTGTACATTAATAGTCCAGATTAGATTATCTCATATCATTTACTATTTTTTTACTTAAGCCATAAAATTAACTCGTTTAATATTTCAATTGATCTTTGTTTTTGGTGAACTGAATTCGTCTAAGGTGAGTTCGCTAGGCTTTAGCGATTTTGTAGTTCATCTCTCAGAGAATTGAGAAGAGGAGGCTGTGGAGGGAGACGGCTTAGTATTCTTAGTTCAGAGAGCATGGTTGATTTTTTTAAGCTATCATGCAGCTTGGTGATTAGGATGATTGGACAATAAAAGGGTAGCTAATATCAGCCATTCATTTGATATGGTCTTCTCACAACCTATGCATGAATCTTAAGGAAGAAAATGAGGAGACAGCCGGGCAATACTAATCTAAAGAAGCACTTATAAGGAATGCTAGAACTTAAATCTTTCTTTTCTTGCTCCTTCAACATATGATATTTTTGATGAAAAAAATTGATTATAGATACGAGAAGAGAAGAAGGAATTTAGTTTATTTATAATAAAATCATAATAGGCCTTCGCATTATGTGTCATTATTGAGCTTTGGGTTCATACAAATGATCAAACATATTACCTAACAAAGATGTGCTCAAGTCTAAACCATATGGATCATATATATATATATATATATATATATATATATATATATATATATATATATATATATATATATATATAGTGATCTTATCTTGCTTATATAATTAGATTAAATTTGTTTAGCTAGTTTTGTAAATTCAAAATTACTAACAATTATTGTTAATCTACTATAGAAAATTTCTAAATATAAAGGTTGCCTATCAATTCAAAGTTTCATTCATTCTAATGTTGTAACCAAAGATTGGTATACTAGAGATAAATGAGTAACAATCGAGTTTTATATAAACACACAATGGGACTAATTACTCATCTAGGTGGAGCAGTGGCTTGATATACAACTAATTTTTAGCATTTTTCTTTCAATAATTAGCCTTCGTTGTATATTTAACCAAAATACAATGCCTACGTTGATGGATAGGAATTGCTAACAATTGAGATATTAGAAAATCTACACACTCTCTCCATTTTTTTAAGATAATTATATTAGTAATTTCTTGCTTGGCAAGAGCAACACTAAAATTATTTACTATGTCAAGCACAAAATCTAATATAATAACTAACTAATATGTTATATCCATTGATCAAACGTTATTAGAGCAAGCGTCAACGCTATTACATGACTTCACTTCGAAAGCACTAACAAACACCAAGTTATTACATGGGAGATATTCTTCTAAGTTACCAATAATGTGCCATGGTAGATAACCGTTGCATTTTATACGCTTGGGTAATATGCAAACTGAGCGATACCACAAAGCCCTTCCGGTGCACCAACGTCCCGCTGGAGACGCATGTATCCGCTCTCACCCCAGCTTGTACCCCATGAATTCTTCACCAGCCAATACTTAGTCCCATCGTCGGCCGTCCCGTAGCCAACAGCGGTGACGGCGTGGTCCACTTGAGCGCCGCACGGGCCCTGAAAGATACCACCCGAGTAGTGCTGGAAGTACCGCCCCGTAGCTTCGATGGCAACCGAAACGGGCTGGCTGGCGACCGCCTGCAAGAGCGATGACTCGTCGTCCGCAGGCACGGCCTCGTAGCCGCTAATGGTAGCCGCGGATGAAGATGCCCCTTCGGCGTCGCAATGGCGCTGAACTCCCTCGTAAGGGTAGTCACCTTCCGTTGCTATGCCTCCGTTATCAACGACGTATTGGAAGGCTTCGGCCATGTATCCCGGACGGCATCCGTTGTTCCCGTTCCTATGGTCACAGTCCACGAGTTGTTGCTCCGACAAAGAGATCAAGTCGCCAGTCTTGATCTTAGTAATCCCTTCGATGGCTGCTACTGAAGAGAACGCCCAGCAGCATCCTGCACCGGTGTCGTTGGTTAGATAATAACATGTTTCATTGAAGCACAAATTGAAATCGAAATATGATTTCCCGATTCTGCTAATAATATATATTAAATTATATATTATAATTATATATATATATATAATATAATATAAAATATATTATAATAATAGTATTACTAGATAATATAATATATTATATATTATAATATTAAATATAAAATTAGAATTAACGGTAAAAGAAATCATGAAATTTTGTTTCCCGCAAATTAGAATTTTGGTTCGCACTTTAAAACTCATCCGTGGGAATACTTTATTCCCACGTGATTTAAATTTTTATATTTTATGGAAAATAAAATTTCATCAGTATGGATTTACTTTCCAATGGTAGTGTATTTTCTTTTTCTTCCTAACATACCCTTCTTTCTCGTGGTATACTCTTTTTTTTCAAATCAGCGAGCGAGAGAAGGAGAGAAGAAATGCTTCAGCTCTCGCTTGTTTGCTTCTCTTCGCTTCAAATATAAGGGGTATCAACTAAAAGAGAGAGTATGATTTTTTGACCATTTTTTTATAATCCCATATAAAAGTTAAAAAAATTAGATGGCAAAAAAGAAAATTTTAAGAAATAAAGGGTATAATTGGTATTCTGCACTATTTTTCTGGGAAAGAAACTGTTCAACTAAATGTGATAGCTTCATTCTTTCTTAAGAAAATACCTATTTTCTACTGTTAATCAAACGTCATTGTTCAGATATTCTATGCCTGAGAATCTAATTTTCAGACATTCCATTCCTATCTGAAAGTCACTTTTTTGAACCAAACGAGCCCTAGGATGCATGGCTTACGGTTGGTTGGTTGGAACAGGTTTGTAATTTTTGGTGGGATTTAAATTTTAAATTCTTTTAGATTTCACAGGAGAAATTAGAATTAACTTTTAATTTTTTTAATAAATAAATGTTTGAAATTAGAATTAACGGTTCAGATTCCGGTTTCGATTTTTGAAAAGTTATTTCTGCGAGACTTACCGCATGGGCCTTGTTCCTTGACGGAAGTCACCGCACCTTCGGTCGTCCAGTCCATGCTCTCAGGCGCATCGGTGAAGTTGGCGTACCGAAAGCTTCCTGCCGTGGATCCTACAAGCGTGGGATTGAATCCCAGGCGAGAATGCCCGAACTCCTCGTTCGTCAGGTCGGCAAACTGGCTGAGGCCGAGCTTGTACTTGCGATCGCCAGCTCTATTGACGGATTCGATGAACTCGTAGTTGTCCTTGAAGATTTGGAATCGCTTCTCTTTCTCCACGGTGTCCTTGTAGACCCGCCCATGCTGAGCCATCCACTGCTCGTGCCTCGTCGACATGGGCACGTCGCCAATGGCACGAGCCGTGGCTCCAAACGCGCAGGCACCCAAGACTAACACGGCTAGCACAAAGCATTGGTGATCCATTGTCGTTGGAGAGCCGAGGACGGCAAAGAACTTCTGCACGGAGGTTTAAGCTTAGAAGAAACCTGGGACTTTGCCCGCTTGCTCATCCGATTGAAGTGTACGTGAGCGGCCACCGCTCTCTAAAACGCATGCATCGTACGTCAGGATAAGACCCGAGTCGTCAGGATTGCATGCCCCGTTTAATTTTGGTTTTAACGTGTAAATTAAACGAGTCGTTAGGTGGCCCGTCTCCATGATCAATACTTTGACAAGAGTGTGATGCTAAATTTCTTTTTATTTTTCCTATGGACAACACCGACCAGTTCACGCTTTGCGGAAAAATTGATCCTTCTTTTTCGTCGTCAGGGAACAAAACAAGCATACCTTAGAGTTGCATCCCCCACAGAGGTTGTCCCAATTGCCAGTTGAGACACTCATGAATGGAACCCAGAGAAGGACTGAATATACTCTCGATGAAGCCAAGTGCGCCATAAAATCAGCGACTGATTTGCCTCCCTGTATACAAGGGAGCAAACAAATTTAGATAGAAAATGTAATATGGTCCAGATGTAAGAGTGGTTGCAACCCGCTGCCCCTATGAGCTATGAGATTATATTTGAGCTCTGAAAATTTGTAATTGCTATCAGCAGTTCAGACCAAGCACCGGATAATTCAGCTATAGGCACCAATGTTGTGTACAGTGGAACAACTAAGGCCAATAACACTCTTCCACTATGGTCCCTAATAACTGCACCTATACCAAAAGAATCCAAGGTAACTGACCCATCAAAATTCGCTTTGATGAATCGGGGGTGGCCAAGAAACAAATTTTAAGAAACAATCAACAAAATATTGTGAATAATCACCCTAGATGCTAGAACCATCATTATGTTTTGGAGAGTCCGATTGAAGGAACTCCTCTGCATGATAAAATGTCTGTTTGGCAACCATACATGGACTAAATATCTTGTTCTGAACATATACTTCATTTCTACATAGGCATATCCATCAAAGAGAATAAGCAAGAATAGATTGGGCCTTATTCATTATTGCAGAATTGGTAGCCCTCGTGAGTAAGAACTCCATTGCTGATGAATTGATTGAATGCTGAAAGGGACACTGGGATTCAAAGTAGCCTACACCAGTCTTGATTGGTCACATGGAAAGAACAAAGGGTCCAGTGATTCGTCTTCCTCACAGCATCTCCTGCACATAGAATAGATGGAATCCTTGAGGCAAGCAAGAGTGAGGTAGGGAGATCATCATGGCTCAACTTCCAAAGAAAAAAGAGAACCGGCTGATGTGCTTGGATTTTCCATATACGTCCCCACTAGAGATATTCGATGGTCAGACCCCTCTCCCGAAGAAGTTATGAGATCTCCCTAAGGGGGCCTTGCTCTTGAAACTAAATCCTCAACACAAGATATCCGTCCACGCACTCCCAGCTACTGGAGTTGATAAGATTTCATGGCCTAAAGTTCCAGGAAAAATTTGTGACACAAGGCCCTGATCCCTGCTGCCCTCCTCAAGTATTGGATTATCAACAGTAGATAGTTGATGAGCAGCAACAACATCGTAGACAAAAGGCAACATGTAAATTTGCTAAGCAACATGATTTCAAAATAATATATTCCTCCTATTACTATCCTCAAGCTAATGGGCAAGCCAAATCTTCTAATAAAGTTCTAAAGGATATAATACAGAAAATGATTAGGGTTTAGTATGAGCTATTACTCAAAGCTTTATGGGCTTATAGGACTTTGAAGAAAATGGCTACAGGCATAACCCCATTTGCCCTAGTTTATGGCCAGGATGTTGTATTCCATATGAAAATTACAGTAAAATCAACCCTTTCCAAAATAATTTAACCTTAGAGGAGTATATCGAAAGTATGATGGCCAAATTATAAAATCTAGATGAGATTCGGCTTAGTTTGTTGGATCACTTGATAGCCCACAAAAGAAGGGAATCAAAGCGTATAATAAATGGGCAAAACCAAAGATGTTTGAGGAAGGAAAATTGGTCTAGAAAACTGTCCTACCTTTGGGAGTCAAAGACGAGTATATGGAAAATGGTCTACTCATTGATAGGGACTGTTTGGTGTAAATAAGGTTTTGTTCAGAAACATTTATCATCTAAAGGACTTAAATGGTAAAAGAACATCTAATTGTTATAAATGGACAATATCTAAGGCCCTATTATCCATCTATGCGTGGAGCATATGACGTGGAGGCATAAATATTAAAAGAATAAAGTAAACATGGGGTATGGATAAAATAAAACATATTTATTGAAGCCAGCGTAGCAAACCATTCAAAATCAAAGTACATGGCTCGAAGGCCAAAGACTCTTGGCCGAAAGGCGTTGGCCAAATGGCGATCATTTCATTTGAGGCCAAGAAGGCCATATTACAAATAATCAAAGATGGAATTTTTGTTTAGAAGCCTAGAATTGTTGCCAAAGATATTGCCATTGGCTCCAAAGCAAGATCTCCTCCTTAGGAAACGTACTTTCCTTCATTCTTTATAAATTCCCATTTGAGTTTTCAATAATTTTTAAATGAAAAAAGAGAAATTGCTGAAAGTTTCAACCCATTGATAACCTGTTGGTGCTTACCATTATCATCAAACATTATAAATACAAAGACAAATGGCATTTGAAAGAAACTTAACTTTAAATCAAAGATTAAGTATTTAAATTATTTTAGGAGCAACCAGCTCTTACCTTAGGAGTAGCTTTTATAATTTAGTTACTCCTATCTCTTTTTTTTATCTTATCTTTTTTATTCTTTCTCTTTGTTATTTGTTCCTCGCTTCTATATCAAGCAGGAGTAAGAATTGAGCTACTCTAGTTAACTGATTATGCTGATTCACTTATAATTTTAATGTTATAAATACTAAAGATTCTTTTTGGCAATACTTCAGTTGAATCTATACAATTATTTGTTCAACAGAAAAAATATTTCATAGTTTCTTTTTTTTATCATAATGGAGTAAGTCATGCCTATTGTAGAAGTTGCCCATTAATGCAAGACTTGAATCTAATGTAGGAGTCAAGAATTGGTATAATGGAGATAAATGACTCACAAATGAACCATGAGGCTAATTACTCATCTACTTTAATTAAGATCTAACAGACAGAGCACTAGCTAGATATGCAATTCAATTTTAACATTTTTCTTTCAATAATTAACCTAAGTTGCACATTTAACTGAAATAAAATACTTACCCTGATAGGTAAGAATTGCCAACAATTGAAATTATAGAAAATATACACACACTCCATTTTTTTAAATAATTATATTAGTTATTTGATGATCGGCAATAATGACATAAGAAGTATTTGCTGAGTCAAGCACAAAATCGAATATAATATCTAACTAATATGTTATATTCATTGATAAGACGGACGTAGTTGCTTCGAATTACTACTACAGACAGGAGCAAGTCTCAGTACTACTACATGACCTCACTTCAAAAGCCCTATCATCAAATAGACGCCATTACATGACAGCATGATGCAAATATTATTATTATTATTATTTTCTTTCTTTCTTTTCGTGGTACATATTCGTCTAAGTGTAGCTAGCTTCCGTTGTTATGCCTCCATTATCAACGACGTATCAGAAGGCTTCAGTCAGAAATCCCGGATGGCATCCGTTGTTCCCGTCCCTAACTTCACAGTCCAATAGTTGTTGCTCCGACAAAGAGATCAAGTTGCCAGTCTTAATCTGAGTGATCGCTTCGATGGCTGCTACAGAAGTGAATGCCCACCAGCATCCTACATCGCTGTTGGTGGTTAGATAATAACTTGTTTGCGAGCTAAAAACAATTATAGATCTGCTTACTTCGAGTTTTATTGGAATCTAAATTGAAAATGCTTGATGTTGTAATATTTATAATAAATATATTATATTATATTTTAAAAATATATTATATTATAATATAATGATAGTATTATTATATAAAATATATTTTTATATTATATATTATTATGAGAGTCCATGTTAATGAGTGTTTTATCATATATTGATTACGTATTGAGAAAATCTTAAATATTTATACTAAATTAAGAAGGTTAAATAATATTTTCATGATTAGTGTTTTTGGGTAAGATCTTGAGTTTTGATAAATAGTATTAGAGCGGATCAATTATGATTCATGTGGATCGAGGAACACTGCAGATGGGCTTTATAAGTTTGTGACTAGATTCGATTAGATTTAAATGTGGATTCAGATATAAACTCTTAGATTGATGAGTATGCTGCTTGAACGGAAGAGGAGAGGAGTCTAACAATTAAATTACACTAAGAAAAACTTAGGTACTTAGACAATATCAAGGAACCTAAATAATATTTAAATTTTTAGCTAGTCTTTTTTTTTTTTTTTAAGAACCAGAGTTGTGACAAATATATAATATAATATAATATAATATATTATATTATATATTATAATATTAAATATTATATTATATTTATAGGATGCGTTAGGTTACAATTGATTAGATTGGATTTGTAATTTTGGATGGATACAAATTTCAAATCTCTTTCAATACAAGATTTAGATTTAAGAAGAATTTGAAATTAAATTTTAATTTCTTTTCAAAAAAATGCTTAAAAGTAGGATTAATGATTCTAACTCTGATTTTAATTCTAGTGCCCTCGTTCCATGAGCCAACCAAGCCTTATCCATGTATCTTACTGCTACTGCTCTTTAAATTTAGATGACTCATCGTACAGTATATCCGACCACTTAATCCTTGATCCTTGACGCAAGTAACTGCACCTTCGGTCCTCCAGTCGATGGTCGCAGGCACGTCGGTGAAGTTGGCGTGCCGAAAGCTTCCTGTCGTGGACCCTGCGAGCATGGGATTGAATCCGAGGCGAGAATCCCTGAACTCCTCGTTCGTCATGTCGGCAAACTGGTTGAGGCCGAGCTTGTACTTGAGATTGCCAGCTCTATTGACGGATTCGATGAACTCATAGTTGTCCCTCAAGATTTGGAATCGCCGCTCTTTCTCCACGGTGTCCATATGTAGACCCGCCCATACCGAGCCATCCACTGCTCGTGCCTTGTCGACACGGGCACGTCGCCAATGGCACGAGCCGTGGCTCCAAATGCGCAGGCACCCAAGACTAACACGGCAAGCACAAAGCAATGGTGATCCACTGTTGTGTAAAGACTTTGGCCTCCGTTCAGCAAGTAGTTTGTAAAGAACTAGGGTGGCTTGAGTGTTTTCACAGAGGTTTAGCTTAGAAGAAACCTGGGACTTTGTATATGCTTTCGACTCGCATCACACGTCTTCCCGCTTGCTCATCCATTGAAGCGTACATGACCGGCCAATGCTCTCTGAAGAACATACATCGCACGTTAGGATAAGACCCGAGTCTTTAGAATTAACGAGTTTTTAGGTGTGCGGTCTCCGTCATCAATAATTCGACTTTTCTTTCTGTTCCTGGGTTCTCCTGATAAAAATATTTTTAGCCAGCATGTGATGCTAAAGTTTTTATTTTTTATTTATCACATACAATTCCTACGGACGATGCCGTCCAGTTCACGCTTCCAAGTCTGCGGAAAGAAAGATAGATTTTTCCTGTTCGTCTTTGCTAGATTTATCGGGCTTGTCTACTTTGATTATTCTACGCAAATCTGGTCACGGAACAAGACAAGCAAACCTTAGGGCTTGTGGAAAGTCTAAAAATCATTCAGTCGGTGACAATGAAAGAAAGGAGTCCGCACGGTGCGAGCACGATGCAACGTGATTTTTTTCTTTTAAAAAAAACTCTCATACCCGGTGCTTCAAGGGACATGTGATGAAAAACTGATGAGACCAGCAGATGAGACCGGCAGATGAGGAACTGACATCAAATATGGTTGTCAAGACATTTGCAACGTGATTCATCATATCCTTTATGTTCTGAAAGATAAAGTTATAGGCCAAAATGATAGAGGGAACGTCCCTTGAATTCGGTATGTTAGGGGCAATTATTAACATCACATTTGGCCTCTTCAAAACAAGATAAAATATATTAAGACTGAGACCAATGGCCAACTTCGGTCAACTGTGAATGGTTGCCTTCGGCAAGAAACTTTCAGCCGAGATGGTTATGCGACCACTAGAAGTCGTTGCTTTTGATCAATCGGACTAGAGGAGATCGAAGAACTATTTTAAATTTCAGGGCTCATGAGAAGTTAATTAGAACAAATTGAAAAGAAGTTCTCAACAGGTTCTAAAATTGAACAGAAAGCTTTCAACAATTTTGGAATCTAAAAAGGAGTTGCTAGAAGTTTCAAGTTCTAACATGTAGTTACAATTAAAACCTTAAAAATTCGGAGACAGGCAACACTTACAAAAAATTCGAAACTTCAAATCAAATATCAAACAATTCGAACATCCTTTAGAATAGCCATAATTTACTTTAGGTGTAGCCTCCGTAACTTATATTTCTTCCTTTCTTTTATCCTATCTTTTTTATCCTCTCTTCTCTACCACTAATACTCTAATTTTATGTCAAGCAGAAGTGAGAGTTAAGTAAGTTCAGTCATCTAATTGTACTGATTCATTCCGTATTTTACTGTTTTGTAAGTAATAAATATTTATTTAACATATCTACATCTTATTTCTTTGCAACAACCATCAAAATACTCAACTTAACTTGCATCATGTATGACCTGTATCATCACAATCATCATAATAATTATTATGTAACAATGTCCAATTAAGTTATCAATAGCTATTTACTTAGTTTCATAATTTTATATTCAGATAGACATTAGACCAGTAATAGCTATGCTTTAACTTAAGGTGGGCAACTACATCTAGCCATATTTTAACTCATGGTGGCAATTAGAATCCTGCCATTCTTCAGTCTATAGCGATGAAAAAATTTAGCCATGCTTCAACTCATGATGGCAACCAAATCACATGACTAGTTCATTGTCTTCCTTATCATCATCATTCATACCATTTGTTATTTCTAAATCAATAATCAAATTCTATATGCACATAAGCATGAATTCCAAAATTATTAAATCAAATTATATAAAGCCTAAAATACGCACATATAATTTATAAGCATGCATAATTAAGTATATTTCTATTATAATAAATTTTCACACATGATTAATAAAATATTACTAACATGTATATTATCATAACATGTGTAATCATACCATCATAATACCTTATAAAAAATTTATTCTGGGGGATATGTGTTTACCATCGTCCCTAAAAGAATTAGTATTTATTTCAATGATTTTTGTGTTTATTTTTTATCTATTTCTTTTTATTCTTTTTTTTAAGCAACCAATGATAGCTAACGGGATAGCTTTTGGACTTTGAAATTTATGTAGATCTAATAGTAGGGGTAGCAATTGGATTTAGGTTTAGCTATACATGAATGTAGCCTATCAATCTTTTCCTTTTTTTTCTCTCTCTTTATATACATACATACATACATATACACACACATATATATATATATATATATATATAATGCACTATACCATAGGTTCCATCAAAAAGTTATTGCCATATTGAGTCGATAGAGGAGATTTTATTACGAGTGAGCAACTTGTGATGTGAATTTTTTTTCTTATTATGATTGACAAAAAAACCTTTTTAGTGCTTAATCGGTGCCTTATAGTATTATAGAAAAAGTAAAGCTATATAAGAAAATTAAGTTCCGCATCTGAGTTTTAACTTATTCACATGAATTCATCACATACTTGATAGAATTGTTTAGGACTCCTTTTAGAAAAGCACCATTAAGTTTTTCTTATCCTGATCAGTACATTTGTACATAAATTATCTTAGGTGGAACACTAGTGAATTCAGTAATATTTAAACTTGGTGGTATACACTACTAAAATTTTCATAAACTGGTTGTTTATGAGGATTAGAGTATATCATATAAATCTTTATTATTTATAAAATAATAAAATATAAGATGAATTGACTTAATCAGGGGACTGGACTGATTCAATTCTTACTCCTGCTAGACATAGAAATAGGGTACAAGTAGCAATGGATAAAAAAAATAGGTAGGATGGAAGAGATAGAGAGGATAAGGAGGATAGGAAAGCTAAGTTATAAAGGCTACTTCTAACTTAGTTATCGACTACTTTTAAGGATAATCTAGATACTTTGATTTTTATTTTGCAGTTGGGATTCCTTGCAAGTATCGTCTGCCTCTATGTTTATAATACTCTGGTTATAAGAACTACAGGTGCCAATGGGTCGAAACTTCTAACAACTATTTTTTTAAATCTAAGAACCACTGAAAACATCTTTCAATTATTAATAACTATTCATGGACTCTTTAATTCAAAATATAAGCTCTTCGATCTTCTCTTGGTTTGGCTAATCAAAAGTCTAACCGTCTGCGACGACGGAAGGAAAATAATCACCTCTATTGATTGAAGATATTAATAAGTTTTCGGTCTTCATTTTTTTTGAGGTTGAAACATGTTGCTAACATCGATATCAATGATAAATTTCAAAAAGTGCTAGTAGAGGTTACCCATCAATTCAGGGCTTCATCTCATCTAATGTTGTAGTCCAGGATTGGTACAATGGCAATAAATAAGTGGCAAATTGAACTCCACATGCCATAAGGCTAATTACTCATCTACTTTCATGTAAAATCAATAGATGAAGCAGTGGCGAGATATACAACTAATTATTAATATTTTTCTTTCAATAATTAGGCTGAGTTGCACATTTACCTAAAATACAATACCTATCTTGATAGGTAGGGATTGCTAGTAATTGATATTGTAGAAAAATCTACCCACACTCTCCATTTTTAAAGATAACTGTATTGGTTATTTGGTGATCAACAAGAACAACATAAAAATTATTTACTACATCAAGCACAAAATCAAATATAATAACTAGCTAATATGTTATATTCATTGATAAGACAGTTGTTTCATGTTACAACTTCAAGGAGCAAGTCTCAATATTATGTGACTTTGCTTTAAAAGCACACTCAAATAGAAGCTAGTTAATGATGTAGATATTATCTTTTTTTTTTCTTTTTTTTTTATTTTTCTGATAAATATTCTCCTAAGATACGAATAAGATGCCATGGTAGATAATTCCTTAATTTATGCTGTTGGGAAAGAAGCTGCCTTGGCAATACCACAAAGCCCTTCGCCGCGCAGGATTCGCATGTATCCGTTCTCACCCCAGCCTGTACCCCATGAATTCTTCGCCAACCAATATTTAGTCCCATCGTCAGTGGTCCCGTAACCAATAACAGTCACGGCGTGGTCCAATTGAGTTCCACACGGACCCTTGAAGACGCCACCTGAGTACAAATGGAAGTACCGCCCGCTGCCGGCAATGCCAACTGAAACGGGCTGGTGCGCGACTGCCTGCAAGAGCGATGACTCGTCGTCCTCGGGCACCTCCTCATAGCCGCTGATGGTAGCCGCAGGTGAAGATGATGCCTTTTGGGTATCGCAAGTGCCCTGAACAGCCTTGTAAGGATAGTTAGCATAAGTTGTTATGCCTCCATTATTGATGACGTATTGGAAGGCGACGACCATGGATCCCCCTTGGCATCCTTTGTTTCCGTCGTTGACATCACAGTCCACGAGCTGTTGCTCCGACAGAGACATCGGCTTGCCAGTGTTGATTTTAGTAATCCCTTCGATGGCTGCTACAGCGGAGAATGCCCAACAGCATCCTGCATCGCTCTCGTTTGTTAGATAATAATTAACTTGCATGCCGGCGCAATTTATATCAATTTTTGATCCATTTGTTTCAGCCCGAATCAAAATCTGAATTTCACTAAAATAAGAATATCACTCATTTCCTCGACCCATTTGATTGATGTCTTGATGCAGAAACTGAAATCAAAATATGGCTTCTATATGATGCCAATAATATATATTCAAATATAAATAAAGTTCTATATATAATAATAATAATAATATTTTATAAATATATAATTGATATGGTATTATAATTATATTTATTATTATATATATTATATTATATTATAATAATAGTATTACTATATCATATATTATTATATTATATACTATTATGAAAATTTGATGATGATGTGTACTTAGTCGTACATCGATTATATAATTGAAGAATTCTGAATATTTATATAGGATTAAGAAGTCGAAATAATACTTTTTTGACTAATCTTTTTGGGTAAAATTTTGAATAGTGGCCAATAGTACTAGAGCGGATTCAATTCATAGTCCATGTGGACTAAAGAATATAGTACACAGGCTCTATGTCTTTATAAATGGATTTAATTGGACTTAAATATGAATTTAGACATAAATCCTCAACCTTAGGACGTAAGGGCTTGAATAGAAGAATATGTGAGAGCTCATATTGGCGAGTGTTTAATTTGGTCTCACAACGATTATGTGCGAGAACAATTCTAAGTATTTATAGAGAATTAAGGAGCCTATGACAATTATATTATATAATATTATATTTATAATATAATATTTATATTATATTATATATTATAATTTTAAATATAATATTATATTTGTAGGATGTATGGACTTACAAATTAGGTAGAATGAATTTACAATTTTGAATGGAGTTTGAATTTCAAATCTCCCTTGATACGGGATTCGGATCTCCAAAAGAATACCAGTGCCTTCCAAACAATCGCTAGGAATACAAGCAATGATTTCGATTTCGATTTCGATTTCAATTTCAATTTCAGAAGTTCATTCCCGAAGCTTCAGTAGGCATCTTGCTACGTACTCTTTGAATTTAGATAACTTATTGTGCAGTATATCATCTTACCGCATTTGCCTTGATCCTTGACGTCAGTAACCGCGCCTTTGTTCTTCCAGTCGACGCTCGCAGGAACCTCGGTGAAGTTGGCGTACCGAAAGCTTCCTGTCGTGGACCCTGCAAGCATGGGATTGAATCCCAGGCGAGAATCCCTGAACTCCTCGGTCGTCATGTCGGCAAACTTGTTGAGGCCGAGCTTGTACTTGCGATCGCCAGCTCTGTTGAAGGATTCGATGAACTCATAGTTGTCCCTGAAGATCTGGAATCGTCGCTCTTTCTCCACGGCGTCCTTGTAGACCCGCCCATACTGAGCCATCCACTGCTCGTGCCTGGTCGACATGGGCACGTCACCAATGGCACGAGCCGTGGCTCCAGATGCCCAGACGCCCAAGACTAACAAGGCAAGCACAAAGCATTGGTGATCCATTGTTGTGTGTAAAGACTTTGGCCTCGGTGCAGAAGGTAGTTTGTATTGGAGAGGATGAAGGCAAAGAGCTAGGGTGGCTTGACTGCTTACATGGAGGTTTGGCTTGAGTGCCCAGACGCCCATCTGCCCGCTTGCTCCATCCATTGAAAAGTGCATATGAGCGGCCAATACTCTCTCAAAAGCGTGCACCGCTCGTCAAGATAAGACCCGAGTCGTCAGGATTGCGAGATATCAATTGCTGTTTATGTTTGATGTAACGCGTCTTATTGCATGTAAATTAAACGACTACTCTTTATGCGTCCGGTCTCCATCTGGGTTCTACTGATAAAATTATTTTTAGACAGCGTGTGATGCTAAATTTTTTATTTTTTATTTATCACATACAATTCCTATGGACGACGCCGTCCAGTTCATGCTTCCAAGTCTGCGGAAATATAGGTTTTTCTTTTTCGACTGTACTCCTTTTTTTTAAAAAAATTATTTTTGATTTCTCGGGCTTGTCTACTTGTATTATTCTGCGCAAATCTGGTCACGGAACAAGGCAAGCATATCTTAGAGCTTGTGGAAAATTTGATAATCATGCAGCCGGTGACAATGAAGGAAAGGAGTCCACACGGTGCGACCACCATGCAAGGTGCCTTTTTTTTCTTTCTTTAAAGAAAAAAAAAAAAAAAAAAATCTAAGAAGACCGTCTCGCATCGCAAGACACTGTCTGGATGGAACACGTGATACGGCCACGTAATTCCTACATGATATCTTATAAATTATACAAAATATAGAATTTTCTTTTTCGCCTTTACTTTATTTTTTTCAATTTTTGATTTATCGGGCTTGTCTACTTAGATTATTCTGAGCAAATCTGGTCACGGAAGCATATCTTAGAGCTTGTGGAAAGCTTGACAAGCTTGTCTTTGAGCTTGCGGAAAGTCTGATAACCGTGCGGTCGGTGACGATGAAGGGCTCGTTTGGTACAAAATGGCTTTCACACAGAAGTAAAATATTTAAAAATTAGACTTTAAGTTATAAAATATTTATACTATCACGTTTGATTGGTTATAAAAAATAAATATTTTTTTTAAAAAAAATAAAACTATCACGTTTGGTTGAACAATTTTTTTCATAGAAAAAATAGTGTAAAATACCAATTATATCCTTTAGCTCTTAAAACTTTTAAAGTAGTACAATTCTCAAAAAAACATGCCTAAAAAAAAATACAATAGCAAAAAAAAATCTAAGATCAAAAATCAAATTGACACGACAACAAGCATCAATCTGTAGAAAAGATCTCAACCAATTCTTACCTCTCTTTCAGTTGATATACTGTAGATTTGAATTTGAAGCCAAACGAGCGAGAGTTGAAGCGTTTCTTCTTTCTTTCACCCGTTGATTTGAAAAAAAGGGTATACGATGGAAAAAAAGAGTATGTTGGGAAGAAAAAGGAAATACACTGCGGTGGGAAAGTAAATCTCATGGCACCGATGTGATTTTATTTTTCATAAAATGCAGAAATTCAAATCACATAGGAATAGAGTATTTCCACGGACGGTCTCTAAAAGTGTGAACCAAATATTTTAATTTATGGGAAATAAAATTTCGTGATCTCTTTTACCGTAAACCAAACGAGCCCTGAAGGAAAGGAGTCCGCACGATGCGATTAGAAAAAAAAAAATCTAAGAAGACCGTCTCGCGTCGCAAGCCACCTTCTGGATGGAATACGTAGTACAGCTACATAACTTGATGTCTTATAAATTATACAAAACTTTTTTTTATAATTTTTTAATATTTTTAAGTTAATTTATCGATTATCAGTATATTAAAATTTAATTAAATATTATCTAACTTGCAAGAATTATAAATTAAATAATTATAAAAGTTGGTATCAAATGATGCAATAAGTCTTTATCTACTTATATCTTGCTCCAGTCATGGAATCAGGCTAACTGAAATTGGGGACCACTTCCAGCGGCTTAACCATACCCAAATTTTGGGCAACCCTACAGAGGGAATCAACCTTTGGATCCTAGTTTAAAACATTAATTCATAGAATAATTCGACCATGAGATAAGATGATGACAATGCCCACGTATAGAAAACCTTATCTAGATTGGATAAACCAGTGTTACCCTCTTCGAAGGGATATAAGGTTCTCGAATTTAATACCTTTTTAGAAGAAAATAACTAATCCATGCAGGTACATATTGGCTGATTTACAATTCAATGTAGAGATGCCGTTAGCTTCATCAAGATGAGGTTACTAGCAATTCTCTGTCCAGTTCAATAGTTAATTGGTATGTTAATCTTCCTTTAAATTTGGTATAAAATCAGTATCAATTGAAAAATATGTTTTATGTCCAGTTCTAACAAATAGAACCAAAAATAACCATGATTGACTTGGTTAGAATAAAATAATAGTTCAACAAAAATATCAAAGATTATATCACTCGGTTTAGAAATACTAAGATTCAGATTCATGTTCAATTGTCCAAAAGGAAATTTGTGAATATAATCAGCAGTAAGCTAAACTTTGAATTAAGAAAGAAGTTTAAGTTTACATTATTAGAATTTATGAAATTCCCTTTGGTAAAAACTATCACCCAAAATAACAGGATCATTCATGTTGGATCACCAAGATAAAATTAAATATATAAGTGGAAGCATACCTGAGTCCATATCGATTGATTACCCTCTAGAGTCGAGCGGTTGGCCTTACAGATCAACACGTCCACTTTAGAGAGAGTCCTTTAGTTTCTCTTAATGTTTTCTCTCTGATGATGGGATGTCAAAAAGAATATCTCTGTTCGTGCGATTTGGGGACCTTGACCACTATATATATATAGATAACCTAATTTTATTTCTATTTTAGCCCATCATAAAAATAGAAATAATTTCTTAAGTCTCTACACATTAAAGGCCCACATCCTATCAGATATATTAAAGCCCAAATTACTGAATACTTAATCGATCACTTTTAATTGGGCTTAAATTTATTTGACAGCCCGCAATACATAATTATTCACATATAAGCTCAACATTGGATTAATGATCCAACAATCTCCCACTTGGGCTATATGTGTAACCTTATAATTATGCTTTGCCAGATATAACTGAATGAGCTCAAATTTGCTGTCATTACAAAAATGTATCTGCAACCAACCCGGTCCATCAATCACACCAAACATAAGATCAAAGTGGTCTTCATTACATCTATCGTAACTCAACTCATCAATGGTCACATATGCTAATACAATTGAATGAATGGATCATGGTGTGGATGTGTAGCATGAAAATTTCGTACAATGTGATCTTAACATGCCTATTTCCAATTAGTCTTCCCTTAAACCTTAGTGAGATCAGATTATACTAAAATCAGAGTGTAAACAAACCAAAAAAAATTTTATTTCTGCAAAAATAACCTCAAAATATTCATAAACTAAAAAAATGTCTATGCAAGCATCTAAAATTACAAACTCCCACTAAAACTGAATATCTTCAAGTGACATAATACCCATACGAGCAGTATGCTCATGAAACGTTTTGGGTGGCAATCCCTTAGTAAGCGGATCCGTAATCATGGAGTTTGTTCTGATATGCTCTATAGACAATTGTCCACTATGAACTCTTTCTTTAACAACTAGGAACTTGATGTCGATATGCTTTGACTTCGTTGAGCTCCTGTTGTTGTTGGAATATAAAACTGCTGACTTATTGTAACAAAATAATTTAAGTGGTCTTTTAACATCATCCACTATGCATAGCCCTGTAACAAAATTTTGTAGCCATATTCCATGATTGGACGCCTCATAACATGCTATAAATTCTACTGCCATGGTGAAAAATGCTATAAGTGACTGTTTAGCACTCTTCCAGGAGACTGCACCTCTAGCAACAGATAGATATAGCCCGATGTAGATTTCATACTATCTTGGCATCTAGCAAAATCGGAGTCAGTATACCCAATGATCTCAAGCTTATCCAACCTCCGATACGTGAGCATGCAACCTTTTGTTCTCTGTAAGTACCGCAAGACCCGTTTAGCTGCTTTCCAATGGTCTATTCCTAGATTGCTTCTGCCCAACATCCCGATAACGTACGCAATATCCAGACGCGTACAAACCTGAGCATACATCAAACTCCCTACTGCTGAGGCATAGGGAATCTTCTGCATTTCCTTCTTTTCAAAATCATTCTTAGGGCATTGATTGAGACTAAACTTGTCTCCCTTAGCTACAGGGGTATCACCTAGTTTGCAATCTTGCATGCCATATCTTTTGAGAACCTTTTCGATATAGCTCTTTTATGATAATCCGAGAATACCTCAAGAGTGATCCCGATGTATTTGTATGCCTAACACAAAAGAGGCGTCACCAAGATCTTTCATCTCAAAATTCTTAGATAGAAATCTCTTGGTTTCGTGCAATAAGCCTATATCGTTGCTAGCAAGCAAGATGTCATCGACATATAAAACCAGAAAAATATGTTTGCTCCCATAGAACTTATGGTATATACAGTCATCGACCAAATTCATCTCAAAACCAAATGAGATAATCACTTGATAAAACTTGAAATACCATTGTCGAGATGCTTGTTTGAGTCCATAGATGAATTTCTTAAGTTTGCAAACCATATTCTTTGGGTCTCTCGATACAAAGTTTTCTGGCTGCACCATATAGATCGTCTCATCAATGTTACCATTGAGAAACGCTGTCTTCACATCCATCTGATGTAACTCAAGATTGAAATGCGCTACCAATGCCATTATAATCCTGAAAGAGTCTTTCGAAGAAACTGGAGAGAAAGTCTCTTTATAGTCAATGACTTCTCTTTGAGTAAAGCCCTTTGCGATAAGACGAGCCTTGTACCTTTCTACATCACCTTTCAAATCCCTCTTGGTCTTAAATATCCATTTGCAACCAATGGGTTTCACACCTTTAGGTAATGGGACAAGATCTCAGACGTCATTATCCTTCATGGACTTAATCTCCTCATTCATGGCATCAATCCACTTGTGAGAGTTAGAACTTTTCATGGCTTGACGGAAGTTGATTGGATCATCTTCCATTATTCCAATATCTACCTCATGCTCTTGGAGAAATACAATGTAGTCATCTAGTATTGCATTTCTCCTCTCTAGTGGATCTCCTTAATGGCATAGGTTCTTGAGATGTTGGAGCTTGTTCTTCTGAAACAATTTCTTGAATAGGAGGTTCTCCGACAGTGTCTTGATTTATTATGTCTTGAACAAGGTCAAGAATGGGATCCTGATCAATGCCAATAACATCTGTAGAAATATCAACATATTCCTCCTCAAAGACAAAGTCCCTAACTGTATCTTCCCTTGCAAGCTCAACATCCTCAAAGAACCGTGCATTTTCTGACTCGAAAATCGACTTACTTGTGGGATCATAAAACTTGTACCCCCTGGATCTTTCAGAGTATCCAATAAAATAGCAACTCACCGTTCTTGAGTCCAGTTTCTTTTCATTAGGCCTATAAGGCTTTGCCTCAGCTGGGCATCCCCAAACATGCAAGTGCTTTAGACTAGGCTTCTTGCCCGTCCAGAGTTCATAAGGGGTTTTGGTAGTTGCTTTAGTTGAAAATCTGTTAAGGATATATGCTGCAGTCTTAAGTGCTTCTCCCCAGAGTGATTCTGATAAGTTAGAATGACTAATCATAGTTCTTACCATATCCTTAAGCGTTTTGTTTCGTCTTTCAGCAACACCATTCATAGTGAGCGAACCTGGCATGGTGTACTGTGGGACGATACTGCATTCCTCTAGGAACTTAGCAAATGGTCCTGGACGTTGTTCACCTGAACTATCATATCTGCCATAGTACTCTCCACCACGGTCAGATCTGATGCTTTTGATCCTTTTACTGAGTTGGTTTTCAACTTCAGCCTTATAATTTTTGAGCACGTCTAGCGATTGTGACTTTTCATGAATGAGATATATGTAGCCATATTTGAAAAAATAGTTTATAAACGTTATAAAGTATTGTTGACCATTTCAAGCGATTGTAGGAAATGGGTCATAAATATCCGTATGTATAAGTTCTAAGACGTCCAGAGTCCTGTTGGCTTCAAATCTCCTTTTATTGGTTTACTTTTCCTTTATACAATTAACACAAACATCAAAGTCTGTGAAATCTAAGGAATCGAGAATTTTATCTGACACAAGTCTCTCTATTCTCCGTCTGGAAATATGACCTAATCTCTTGAGCCATAATACAGCCGAATTCTCACTGGTTAATTTTCTCTTAGTACCTTATGTACTTAAATGTAGGGATTCATTAAATGAAGCAATTATATCAATTGAATAAAGATTATCGTAACCTGACAAAGAACTGGAACCAACCAAATTTAAATCATGAAACAAACTAAATTTTTTATTTCCAAATGAACAAAAATAACCAGATTTGTCCAAAACAGAAATAGAAAACAAATTCCGTCTAAAAGACGGTATGATAAAAGTTTCATCAAGATCCAAATAAAATCCAGTCTTTAACAATAATTTAAATTTTTCTATTGCCTCAACTGGAACCGTTTTGCCATCGCTCACATAGATGTATCTTTCAGCATCATTTGGCTTTCGGCAACTCAGACAACCCTGCATAGACACACTGATGTGAGTTGTTGCACCAAAATCTATCCATCATGTATGTCTAGGTACCGAAGTTAAATTAACCTCAGAACAAACCAAATTAAGAAGCATACCCTTCTTAGCACACCATGCATGATAGTTAGTGCACTGCTTCTTCTTATGTCCTTCAGCTCCACAGAAGAAACAACTAGTGCCTTCCGAATCATTCGGTTTCTTTTGTTGTTTCTTTTGAGGTGCCGTATCTGCAGCCTTATCCTTCTTTCTTTTCTTTCCTTTGTCCTTAGAAGTTGAGGCCAGGTGAGCACACTCTGTCTTATCTTGCTTAAGCCTTTCCTCTTCCTGAACACAGTGTGAGATGAGCTCATTCAGAGACCAAGTCTCTTTCTGACAATTATAGCTCACTTTAAACTGGTTAAACTGTGCCGAAAGGGATATCAAAACCAGATGCACTAGCAAGTCTTCAGAGAGGTCAAGCTTAAGTGCTTTCAGCTTGGAAGCAAGATGAGACATCTCCAAGATGTACTCCCTGATATTACCTTTCCCCTTATACCTCATTGAAATTAGACTTGTCAAGAGCATACCAATTTCAGCCTTTTCGTTCTTGACAAATCTCTTTTCAATATTCTCAAGGAAAGCCTTAGCAGTAGTTAATTTTTCAAACATTGTGCCCCTGAATACTTCTGGAATGGCTTTCTTCATGATCATCATACAAATGCGATTTGATTTCTCCCACCTTTCTGTGTTTCTCTTATCATCTGAGGTACTCTTATCCGTAAGAGGTGAAGGAGATTCAGTCTTTAACGCAAGGTCGAGATCCATGACTCCAAGAATTATCAAGAGATTTTCTTTTCAGGATTTGAAGTTTGAGCCATTCAGCATAGGAATTGAATTGATGTTGACAGTAATGTTAGTAGGACTGTAAGCTGGACAGAGAACAACAAAACAAACTCATAATAGTCTTAAAGTAAAAATAAATTCAAATAAAGGTAAATCCTATCCCAAAATATCAGACACTCATTAATATTTTATCTTTGGACAAAATAGTAACTTGTGAGTGATATTAGTAGTAATCAAACACTGATGATAAGAACATATCGAATAATGAATCTACCTTTGGGCCGATTTATTATTCGCATGTAAAACTGAATAACCATCACGCATTTATTACCATAAGTGCATATGCAATTATGTTAAATATTGATCTTCCTTTGGGCCGATGGATATTTACATAAACTACATGCACATAACCTTTTATATTTTGAAATAAGATTAATTTCTACAAGAGATCTCACTTTGGTGACATGTTATTTTAATTAATCCATCTCAATATATATATAAACATACCAATATTTGAAGTTAAAGTTGCACCAAAAAATTATCCTTAAACCTGTTGATGCATCGATCAACCTGTAACCAGATCAAAGCTGGTCGGATGAGCCAACCCTGGTCCTACACCAGCCTCTGACCCGGTCCCTTAAAAAAAAAAAAAAAAAAAAACTATGGGCTCGTGTTTAGAAACCCTAGGAGTTTTGCCTCATAGGGTTCGAGTGGCCGTTCGACGTGACTGTTTGGCCGCAACGTCCCTTCATCGGCGTAAAGACCCGCACCCGCACCGGTCTCCATTATGATCGACGGTGAAGAAACCGTCTGTCCCCTTTTTTTTTTTTTTAATGATGACCTGTACTTAATGTGCAGTCATAGATGCCATAGTTTGATGGCCGTAGCACCTTCACCAGCATGGCCTGATCGTCATGCCTGAAAAAAAACTTGATGCCGGTGATGGCGAAAACCGCCGGCAAGAGTCTGAAACCCGAATGGAAAGGAGAAGGAATATTTTGAATTCCTTCTTTTCATTTATTCTAAAATAATAATAATTTTAATAATTTATTCTGTAATTCAATCTCGATGATTCAACATGAAGGGGCTCTGAAAACCATCACCCAAAATAACATGATCATTCATGTTGGATCACCAAGATAAAATTAAATATATAAGCAGAAGCGTACCTGAGTCCATATCAATTGATTACCCTCTAGAGTCGAGCGGTTGGCCTTTCAGATCAACACGTCCACTTTAGAGAGAGTCCTTTAATTTCTCTCAATGTTTTCTCTCTGATGATGGGATGTCAAAAAGAATGTCTATGTTCGTGCGATCTGAGGACCATGACCATTATATATATAGATAACCTAATTTTATTTCTATTTTAGTCCATTATAAAAATAAAAATAATTTCTTAAGTCTCTACACATTAAATGCCCACACCCTATCAGATACATTAAAGCCCAAATTACTGAATACTTAATCGATCACTTTTAATTGGGCTTAAATTTATTTGACAGTCCGCAATACATAATTATTCATATATAAGCTCAACATTGGATTAATGATCCAACATACATATCTATTTAAATTATCTATTTGCGTTTCAAAATATGAACCTTTATTGCAAGAAGGCACCAAAGAAAAAAAATATCTTAAAGGTAACCTATTATGCCAGCAATTGAAACCCTTATTTAGAATGTCAAGAAGAAGTCAAAATGGACTTGGCCGAACTGGCCATCAGCAATCCTTATACTTGTCAAGTACCGCAGGGGTAAGTTAGAGTATATAGGTTAACTCCAAGAAATATGAGTCAAGGTACTTCATAGGTGATCATAAATAATTTTAGCATGAATAGAATTGATATTTCAATTAAATTTATGAGTACAAACATTTTGATAAAGATTTTTTCCTTTTTGCCACGTACATAATCCATATAATATTTACAAGTCATCTAGAGAATGCTGAATTCAAACAATTACAAGAGCAGAACCAAAAACAAACTTTTGATGGAGATAAAAAGCTTGATGAAGATGCTGAGGTTAGTAAGGAAAAACTCCAAAGCATAAAGGTCAAAAAATGGTGAAGCAGGTTAAAGAAGTGATAAAACTCAATGGCATGCATAGAACTTAGTGGTGGTAAAATAGTATTTGAATAATTACATAAAACTTCAAGATGACATCTAGTGCAAGTGACCTACAGAAGATCCGATAAAAGCTTACAAATTAGCTGAAATAATTTAAGCATACAGCACAGCTTTAAATTGTTGCCGCTTCCTACAAATTGATTTATTTCAGAACATTTTCAGGCATTTGATTAAATAACATACAACTAAGAAAATTAAAAAAAAAATGAAATTTACATCTTAAATGGCTGACATGCATTTAAAGAATCCCAAGTAATATTTGTTAAAAAACTTTCCTTTGGGTCAATGCTAGGGGGCCTGGTCATGATCCTAATAAATTTTTTCTTGCACTGCCAGCATATCACGTGGTATGAATTGGTGCAACTCACGAGCTCTCTACTTCTTAAACACCACATGGAACGACTGCAGTGCAATAATATATTTTGGTTAAGGCACGGCTTAGGTCCATTGCAAAGCAAAGACTTATAGTTTGGCAATAAATCCATATGTTCACAATGGATTTCAGGATTTGAAACCGCTAGGCTTATTATCACAATCTGGTAATATCAATACACCGCATGAATCTTAGAATCAACATCTAATTGCACCAATTTCAGCAGCACTTGCTTTCTGTAATAGGGTTGGGCTTTCTGGAATTTTAATTCTCTTAAATAATAATTCCATCCAAATCATTTAATAAAATATCATTTGTAGGGCTCATGCTAAATTTGTAGAGATCTGATCAAGCTTATACCAGACTATGACAATCCCACGTCAATGATCCGAATTATCGTAAGGGATTTACTACTCTTAAGTATTTAAACATGAAAATCATGTGATTTATAAATTCCTCATTCATACATCAAATTGTTAAAAATGAAAAAGTTCTGATATCATGAAACAATATATATTTTTTAATTACTTGATTCATGAGCTAGCTGAAAATATCTGTATCACATAGCCAAAAATAAAACAAGTTTTAATATTTAAAAAAATTTAAAGTAATTAATTATTTAAATCTTTAACATTCAATTTAAATTTGATGAATTAATGTCTGCTCGAATGTAAGTAAAACAAGTTTCTTTTATGGTACACCTTATTCCAAACCGAGCCCAGTGCCATAAACAAGCTCAGGATAATGAGCACTGCAGAGAGTGAGAGCATATGTTCCACTGTCATTGTAATTAAATCTCTGGAAACATAGGGGACTTTCCTAACCCAAGAAAAAAAATATGGAGTTGGCAAATGGTGACAGAGGGAGAATATTGGAAGTTTACCCTTGACAATGTTTAACCAGTGATGTAGCCACGTAGGGCCCCCCATGAGATGGGGTTTCTGTCCATTTGGTAGGAGGAAGCTTGCACGTTAAAGCTGTAACCAGGGACCCAGATTTTGGAGTAAGTCAAAAGAGTCGCACCTACTAAATAATTAGTTGGGGATTTTGGATCCTATCTCATCCATCTCAAACCAAGTTGATGTTCCATCTGTCGTTAGATCTAGGTTCTTCTTCTAGAGAGAGAGAGAGAGAGAGAGAGAGAGAGACCGGCCATTAGGGGAGAGTAAGGAAGCAAGGAAGTAGTATTTCATAGCATTTTTTTTTTTTATCATAATGGAGTAAGTCACACCTGCCTCTCCCCACATCTAATGGCTTACCAAAAAAACGGAAGGGTTAATTCAATTTCCTAACAATGGCTTGCAACAATTCTCTAACAACTTTAGAGATGTGAAAGATCCGTTGCCTCATATATGCTTCATGAAACTTTCATGTTTATTTCCCATCCCTTTACCAAACTTCTAGTCCAATTTCATTAATCATGTGAACATGACCATCCACCACAATATCTGAGGTTTAAATATATAACCATTTCCTGCACTAATCTTGGGGCCAACATTCACAGAACCAAGCCTTATATTAAAGTTAAATAAGGCTCACAGCGGACCTCCTATAGGCTATAGTCCAACCAAATCACCAAACCGATTTGACTTAACGGTGGCAAAAATGGATTCGACCTATTTATCCAACCCATATTTAATCTGCCATAAATAGGTTTGGGTTTGAATTTGAATTAAATAGGTTTGGGTTATCAACGGATTGATCCATCTAAACCTATATAATAAGTGGGTCAGGTTCGGATTTAATGTTCTTAACCCATTTAAGTAACTAGTTGGATCAGATTGAGTCAAGTTGATTTATTTATCCAACCTATTTATATTACTGGTTAACAGGTTAAACATGTTAAATGACTTAAAAAGATTGGCATTTAATCTTTTTATTATTAGTTAATAGGTTAAAAGGGTTAAACGGATCGGATTGGATCGGATTATCCATTTATTAAACAGGTCAGGTTTGAATTTGAAATTCTGATCACTTTAATAAATGGGTTAGGTTCTAATTAGTGATTTTTATGATTAACCCGCATTAAACCTGGCTTGTTTATAATCCAATCTAACCCGTTTGCTGCCCCTAATCTGGTTTCCATAAATGATTTGAGCTGGCATTGTCTCAACCAATGCATCAATTTTTATTTTATAACATGGCACAACTAAGCTCACTACATCATGTAAACAAATAAAAATATTTTAACCTTTCAAAGATAATAACTAAAATATACTTTTGATCCTTAAACTTTCACTAAAAATTCATTTTGATCCTCAAACTTTTAGTTGTTGAAATTTAGTTCTTCATATTTTAAGAATATTATATTTTTAGCGTTTTATTACATGAAGCCAATTAAAATTGATGGGATAGGTGTGAATACATGGACTATTTAATAGGATGATACTTCAGCTATTCCATCAATTTTAACTCACTTCATACAATGGGATGTCAAAAATACAATATTTTAAAATACGAGGGACTAAACTTTAATAATTAAAAATTTAAAGATCTAAATGAATTTTGAGTGAAAGTTTGAGGACCAAAAGTATATTTTCATCTAAGATAATTATTCATATTAAACAACAAAAGTGCAAGCAATTTTTTATTTATTTAATAAATGCATGAAACTTAAAAACTGATCGTATGCACTTGAGTAGATTTAACATTGAGGCAGTACCTATTCGAAACCAAGTTGCAAGAATTGCGTACTCAATAATAGATGCGGAGATAAGGATGCTTAAATCATTAAGCATCACAATTTTTATTAAATTTGATGCTTATGTCACAACCTTTGCAAATAAGTTATATTGCTGTCCGAAAATGATGTGTTAGCAACTGTCCCTAGTAGTCCCGTGAGCGAGGAAGGAAGAATAAGGCAAGCATGGAACCAGTCCTTTACCCATCTCCATTTGTTGGACATGGTAATCAACTCCATGGGGACAAAGTTCACTGAATCCTCTATATTTTAGCATCAGATTTGGTTCCATAAGCAACAATTAACAATGTCAAATATATATAAAATTGTGGACTGATACTTTTCATAGTTATAGGCATGGGTTTAGATTTGAAATGTTTGGTTCTATTTCTGCCATCAAATTTTAACATTCTTTATATATATAGCAAGTGTATTGCTTATGAATTGAACAATATATAATTTCTATCCCTTTTTTTTCAAGTGTTTGCAAGTTGGATGCATAACTCACGACATGGACGAGCCTTTTCCAAAGTTGTAAATTCTTCCACTTTATCTCATCAATTCATATTTGATGTTGGAAATAGAAATATGTAAAGATTATAACTCATGGAGAGAAACAAGTAATTCTCTAAAATACAAGAAAATAGCAAATAAAAGGAGTTCTACGTATAATTCCTTTCATTATGGATTAATTGCATATGAAGAACGACTCTTGCGTAAATCAAGACCTCTTATTGAATTAGGACTTGAAGAACTACCATGGAGTGCCATGCTAAGATTTTCGTGAATAAATCTGCTTTGGTTTTGGCCTGCACTACATCTGCTCTTCATACGTTTAATAGTGGGATAATGCTTTTAGATAAGGAACTATCCAACTGTACTATTGTTTAGAAGAGGATTAAAAAGCTGTCTGAACTCCTGTGAACATACTTGATTTGCTTGTCACCTTTTACTTGAATTTGTCATAGGATAGCTGGTTGGAATAGTTTTTGACAAGCTCTAAGTGTGAACTTTGAAAGAATCTATTTTGTTGATTGTTTCCATCTCTTTATTTTCTTTTCCTTTTGTATATGATATTTGTACATTCTACCACCTACTACTTACTAAACCTTTATTTTCTACTTCAGTAAATTAGGTGAATAAGAAAGCCTCAACTCTCTTTAACCTCCATTTTCATCCAAAAAAAAAAAAAAAAAATCAAAACTTTATTTCAAGAATTTTCTGATGGAATCCGAGATTAAATTTTTGATAGTGATAACTTATCACAATTCTTTCCATTTCTCCTCTAACTTAGCCATTTGAAACTTCTAGTGAATTATAATGCTACTTAAGACAATTACCTTTGGACTTGAGATAAAATCAAGATCTTATTATCTAGCTCCGAAAGTGGCAAGGAACTTGAATTCAGCAGTGATTGTAACATGAAGCGTAAGTGGCTTAGTAGTTAGAAGCTCAAAAGTATTATGAGAAGAGAAATGAATATATGCATTATAATTATCACTGATGACAAGTTAATTTGGAGACTTACTTGGTGAATTTCTTATACCATAAAAGAGTTCCTAATGTACAAATATATAGAAATATATCTTTATATGCAGCTGATCCAATAAAAATAAAAAGGAAAGGTTATATGAAACAACCAAAAGAAGTCACAATTCAAGGACAATTTTTTATTTTCATGGATCCTATGCATTATTTAAATGTAACCTTTAGTGATTAGAGTGTTTAAATTGAGGATTGGTTCACTTATTCTAAATATAACGATTATGTTTTTCCTCAATTCTATGATATATCAAATAAATAACTTCAATAATATATAAACATCATCATTTACATGCTATACATGGCCATTTGATGCCTCGGCTGATCCAAGTCAATTGCATGCAACTTAACATTATGTTAAAATAAATCAAAAACTTGATAAGTTCATGATTGCAAAAAATAGTAGAGGTTATAAAAACAAAAGGGCTAAAATAGAATGATGGAAAAGTTACAAGGAAAACTTAACATTTTTTATCCTTGTTTGACTAATATCTTACATTTACTTCTTTATCTAGTTAATATTTTGCACTTGGCTTTTAAACATGTTTAAGCCCTTTTTTATGCATAGTTTCATCTATTTCCATATAAACTAAGGATTAAATATAAAATGACAATTAAATTCAGGATCAAGTTATAAAAGAATGGATTAAACATAAAATGGCAGCAAAACTTGGGGTGGAAACTTAATTTCTCCACATTTAGTCATCTAGTCTCTCCCCTTACTGGTAGCCACATAGTCTCCACTTAGAGGGGACCATGCAACTACAAAATTTAGCGGACATCATAATATTTAGGTGTACTCACTAAATAATCCTATATGCAACCAAACAACAACATATAATTCATTTACTATTATCATGACATGCAATTTTCAATATTATGAAATTTCTAGTTTTTGCTTCAATGGCGTGAAAGAAGATAAAAAATCTAGCTTTCTTTTACTCTTATCAAATTTTTAAATCTTCTGAAGAATTTTTTTATTAAGACCTAGCTTTATGTGAATATGTGTCAACTTGTCTCCAACTTACAAGGCAGCTAGCAAAAGTAAGATTAGTGCAATTAGCACTAACCCAATCATCTCTATTGAAAGCAAAATTAAGTTGTGCAATAAGCACCACAAATTGACGTGCTTTTTAATTTCACCTATAGCGAACCAATCGCATCAGTTCCTAAGTTTTTATCAAGCACAAGAAATTAAATTGTATTGAAACACCTAAGCACATGACCTAAGTGATTAGAGAATTTAGGGGTCCTTCCCTTTCAAAACACTTATTCGATCTGCTCATAATTTTCCTTCCATATGGTGTTTGGTATAAGATGATTCATTTAAAATCACTAGTGATTTAAGTAAAAATGATGTAATCGCTACTCAATCTAATAATCCTAAAACCTTCTTAAGGTTAGGTATCTAAAATCATATGAAGATAGTGATTTTTATTGAAATTTGAAGACTCAAATGTACCTCATCTTATAAGAAAAAATGACATGCAACAAAAATGCTCCATTGTTATTTTCATATTAATTAATATAATTTAATATTATAATATAATATCATATAATATAACTATGGTTATAATATAATAAATATTATTATATTACAATATTATAATTTAATCTAAACACTATAATAAATAATATGAAATAATGATATTAAAGGTAGGTTGGGTATTATAAAATTAGTGATCTTAAATTCATATATAGTATCAAATAGATTATTCATGGATATTCAAAGATTATTTTTTTTTTTTGGGTGGAAGAGGAGCTTTAGGAGTGATTAGAAAAGGCCACACTTCTAACATCCACATATAAAGCATAGCAAAGAAAATCTGAAGGTACATCGCTCTATAGTATAGGAGAGGATATAGAAACAGCAATAGATGTGATAAGATCAGCTATCCTATTTTTTCTATGAAGGATATGTTGCACTATTGAGGTAGACTTGAAAGGAGAGAGCCTCTTATGAATACTTCTTAGTAGGAGATGTAAACAGTGAGTAGCAAATCGAATCTACTAAATAACTATGGTGGAGTCTCTCTCTATAAGTAATGCTAAGTATTGCCAAGTAGACCACTTTATAAGATAAATTTTATACAAATCATTATAGTTTTCCATCAATATGATATTTGTTGGATTCTAACAAAATAATTTATAACTATCCTTTTATAATACTTGACTAATGTCATGTTGATAAAAGATGCATATAGCATAAGTGTCATAAGGATGCTAATAAAAGTAGTTCTCACAGCTGACAATGCTTTCTCTCACATAATTACAATTATTCATCCTTTTTGTTCACATATTTGATATTGGTAATCAGTGATCAATGTGAAATAGATCATTTTATAAGATAATTTTTACATTAATAAATATAACTTTAGATTCTAACCAAATAATCTTTACTTATCTTTTTATAAAACTTGTCCGATATTATACTGATAAAAGATCCACATGGTATAAGTGTTATAAGAATCGTAATAAAAAGTAATCCTCATAACTATCAATGCTTTCTTTTAGATGATAATAGAACTATTATTATTCTTTATGCATGTATTGCTAATAATCAATGAGCAATACTAAGTAGACTACTTTATAGGATAAGTTTTATGTGACAACTAAAATATTTATAACTTTTTTTAATATAATAATGGTTATACAAACATAATAATCTTTATTCTTTTTTATAAAGCTTGGATGATGTCATGTGATGAAAGATATCCGCATTAATTGTTCCATGATAATTATCATATAAATTGGTCAATTAAGATTATACATTTTTTCAAGAAAATTTGTCAGCCATCTACAAAATATCTTGATTATAATATGTAACAAACCAAGCAATTTTTAATATTGTCAGCAATCTATTTGTAAATAAGTTATGTATATATGTATATATATATATATATACATATATATTATTTTAAATAAAAATATTTTTAATATTTTAATACCTTAATTAAAATATCAATTTATATCCTTATCATGCGGATATCCATAGGATGTATATAAATTTCCAATCCTTAGTTATGTCAATTTATATGAAATCAATACATCCTAGGACATTGATTGATAAAATACTAATATATCAATTAGGAGTTTTAAAATTTTCTTTTACAATTTCAAATCCATTTGTAATTCAATATCAAAAATAGCATTTTAAAATAATAATTAATCTCAATTTTATTACATCTAGAATCTCAATACCTTGATTTTGTTACATCAGTTGAAAATTTGTAATATTTCAATTATTGCTAACTTTTTCTAAACTTGCCGTCTTAGATATCATATTATTCAAAAAAATATATATATATACCATGCTTAGTTTAGCATCATTTCAAGAAGGGAAAATGAGAAGGTATATTAATTAGAAGTAATAGCATATTGATTGTGAAGGACATCGCTGCTAGCGATATTTCTTTTTACATATTTACCATCATCCATAAGTCTACCATTTTTTGATATTAGCTAGATTCCTATAAAACAATTTTAGTCATATTTTAATAAAACTTGATTAATGTCATGTTGATGAAAAAAAGCATGTTGCATTGCTAGTCCCATGATACTTGTTACTATGTTACTGCATCGATCCTTTAAATACCTTCCATATAATATTGTAGCAGCTTTCGGCCATTGTATCATCATATATATATATATATATATAGAAAGAGAAAGCTGGACTTAGTTATATTCGAATATAGCTAAGTTTAAGAGTGGTCACCTTCTCCATCATTGGATCTTAGAGCCATTCCACCTTTTCTACTTTTTTTTCATCTTTGGGATCTGTAAATTTTGTAGATCAAGGGTGGAAGGTGACCAAATATAAACTTGACTACATTTGAATATAGTCAAGTCTGGCATGCTCTCTCTCTCTTTATATATATATATATATATCTTCTCATTATATATTAATAGTTAATTAGTAAATAATTTTAACAAAATAGGTTCATTTTTTTTACAATATGTGGCATGACTTTTTTCTCCTTTTCTTTTAGGGTAGATGAAATTTAGGTATAGTTTATGTAGTTCTCTACTTAGCAAGCAACACACTTATACCATCATTTCATTTATAAAATATCTTTGATAGTTTAAACTCTCCTAAAAAATAATGACAAACTTTAAAAAAAAAAGAAAAAGATGGGGACCTATTAGTTTTTTAAATGAGATTATGATTGTTGAGTTCACAAACCACAATTAAATTTAAGTCTTATCCTTTTTGGCGTTGGATTTGAAGGCATTTACCTTTTTAGTAGATGAAAAATACTTAGATTATTTTAGGATGAGTGTTAGGAATGGCAACATGGTCAAGCCCAATTGTTGCCCACCCCATCTCCATCTTTGAGACATTGACTTTTCATATTCCATCCTATCCTTGACCTGGGCATTGTTACATAAATAAGTTTAGGGTTTATTTGGTTCATCAAAAAAAAAAAAAAAAAAGGGATTTGAGAGCTGTTTATTTGGATGAAATTAGAATCTAATTTTTATTTCATTTGTAATCGGAAACATATTTCAGAGAAGATTAAAAATTTCAATTTGGAGTTGATTGTGATGACAATTTTTATCTTCTCCTCTCTTTTTCTTCTCATTCTTACCAGGAGTGTAATGAAGCTCAAACAATTCTCTTATCAAATACATAATATAATCACATATTAAAAGAAATAAAATTTTAATCAAATCTTATGATAAAATTTTTGGTATGCTTCTTTCTCTTCTTCTCCTCTGTTGCTTTACGTAATTACAATATAAATATTATTACGTTATGATGTGCTTTTATTTATCAATGAGTGGAGTATATAAATACGTTAGCCCTTGCGTTTACATCATGCCAAGTGCTACTACCTTGCAAGCAACGGGTTCCCAAACTTTCCCATTGCCTACCAAAGTGGGCGACAGGTTAGGTCTCCAAGTGAACGGATCTCACGGCTACCATGACGACGTGGATCTAAGGGCCGCGCCTTGGAGGGCCCAAGCTGTAACCACCCGCTCTAAACTATTATTTTCCACTCCTGCGAGGAAAAAAAAGTAGGCCATCTAACTCCCGATGCTTTTATTAATTATTATTATCATTAATATATTTATTTATTTTTCTCTTTGAATCTATTCGGGGGCTTTCAAAGGCGACCGGTGAATTGAGGTTGCTTCGTTGTCCTTGTCAGAGGCCTCGCTAGCGCCTTCTTTATTCTTCCGCCTTTGCGTTCGATTTCCATCCGATTCCGGGTGGAGGGAGGTGGAAGCAATCGAAATCACGATGGGGGATGGATTGTGGGGTTTTTGGCCGCTTTCGGTGCTGTTTTTGATCGTCTTTCGGAGGTAAAAAAGGATTTTTTTTTTTAAATTGTTTTTTACCTTTTTTTTTGACCGGGGGATATATCTGGGTGTTTTTGAGGTGTTGGCTTCCGAAAAGGAAGGGTTTTTGATTCGGGAGTTGGGGGCGTCAATGAGGGTTTTGGATTGATCGGTGATGTTTGGTGTTTTTTCTTTTGGGGTTGTAGGTGATGTTTGTTTATAAAGACACAGGGACACAACAGGTCTAAAAAGCGGCGAATTTGGGGTTTTTGTTGTTTGGAATTCGACCTTCGTGCTCAAAAATTGGGGGAAAAAGTTTTATTTTTTTGTTTTTTCGGTTTTGGGAAGATTTCGCAGGTGCTGGGAGGCTCCGAGTGTATTAATTTTCTATTTGGAAGGAAGTATTGACGGATTAAAACCCACTTTCATATATAAAAAGCCCGCTAAATCCTTAGATTCAGCGCTGCCAGTCCGTAGATAGTGGTAGAATTGGATGAATCGATTGAATTCTTCCTTCACTTTCTTAAAGATTCTAATTTGGTAGGGATGGGCCTCAACATAATGTGTTCATGATCCCCATACAAATTGATCTTTGGATTTCGAAAAGGTTTGGAAGCAATTGAAGCTGAAGATGGAGACTATGAATTATTCCGAGAATGGAGTTTTTGATAATTCTGATGTTGATGAAGAATTTCGTAGCTGTTGTACAGAAGATGAGGAGTGGCAAGACGCAGAGGAATCTTTAATTGAAGGGGCTAAAGGGGACCTTGATGAGTTCTCTTTAAGAATGTTTTTTAAGGGTGTCTCGGTCTCAGAGGCTGGTGCTCTAGGCTCTAGAATGTCTGGAATTGGAGTGGTTATGGAAAGATCTTATGGGGTTCCCATGCTCCAAGTGCAGAAGAAGCTGGATTTCTATGTGGAGGAATTAGTGGCGGAGCACTTAGCTTTGTTGGATGGTCTTTTGGTGGCTCAGCAGAATGGCATCCGGAAGATCTATGCGTTCACCGATTCAGAAAGCCTTTATTATCAGGTGAGCAATTGGCTAAAGTTCATATTTGAAATACCAGTGTCACAAATATCTTTTCTTCCTTGGCTAAGCTGTTTTAGTTGCCCATAAGATAATTGATCTTGAATGGTTTTTATTGTCACTTTACAATGAGGTTGTCGCCTTGGTTAGTACCTTCCATTCAGCACTAGAATTTCTGATAGTCTGGAATATGGTCTCATATTGCAAACTCTTGTTGGTTGATGTTAGTTTTGACCCTTTTTAAATTATAATCTTAAAATCTAATATGCATATCCAGATTATATTTTTGTGGTTTTGCTTCAATGCTACTCCGTGTAGTGTTTATGAGACATCTATTTATTTTGTTCTTTGATTTGGGCTCGATTTTCCTTTTCAGTTATTTTATGCTGTCCACTGTCGAACTTTCTGTTATTGTCCATCTTTTTGTAGCTCCTGTGGCAGAACCCTCCTACTTTTTTGTGATATTGTTGTGGTTTCATGATGGCTTTTATTTTTCTGATTGCGTATACCATCAGATGTATTTGGATATCATCATGTCTAAATCGTTTAAGCTTTGGAGCAATTCATGACATTGATTATGCAATTTAATCTGACAGATTGCAGAAACAGAAATACTTGAAGATCAGCTTTTGGTAGCTTTAGGGCACAGGATTCTGGAACTTGCTGATAAATTAGAAGATTTTGATTTAACACTGGTTCCTAGCTTTGAACTTGAGAAGCCTTTGCGCTTGGCCCAAGAAGCAGTTGGCATCACCACTGTAACTTCTGATGGGACAATTGATAATTGTCCTATCTGTTGCGAGGAGAAGAAATGTTTACAGATGATAAAGATGAACTGTTCACACAAATTTTGTTCTGATTGCATGATTATGTACGTAGAAAGCAAATTAAAGTGTTTACAAGTTCCTATTAGGTGCCCACAAGCAAGATGCAGGCATTATATCTCAAGCAGTGAGTGCAAGTCTTTTCTTCCAGTCACCAGTTATGATTTGTTCCAGAGAGTCACAATGGAAGCTAATGTTCTCAATGTAGAGAGAATCTATTGCCCCTATCCAGATTGCTCGGTGCTACTTAACCCTAGCCAGCATTTATCCTCTCGAGCAAGCTCTTCAAGCCAGTCTGACATCAACTGCATCGAGTGCCCAGAGTGTCACAGAAATATCTGCATCAGTTGTGGTGTGCCATGGCATTCCTCGATGACATGTGAAGAGTTTCAAAACCTACCTGAAGAGGAGAGAGATGCAGGGGATATCATTTTGAATCGCTTGGCACAAAATAATAGGTGGAGACGTTGTCAGCAGTGCAGGCGAATGATTGAGCTCACACATGGGTGCTACCACATGACTTGCTGGTACAGTCAACTATGCTTTGTTTTAGTTTTACAAATTTGAATCTTACTTTTTTGCCTTTTAATGATTAAATGTAATACTTGGTTTTTCTATTTGGTTGCTTGTCGGGATTCATGACTCATCTATTGGACCAATTCGTGTGGAACTACTATGGAAACCGTTTTTGATAGCGGCAATTTACTTTCTATGTGCAGTCTTAACAGTACATTACAACACAGCACATCTACTTATGCCACGGAACTTCTGCATATACTGGGTTTGCATTCTTATAATAAGGATATAATCAACGTGTTTTTGTATGCCACATGTAGAAATTCAATTTCTTGCCTCTATGAACAAGATATTTAAATAAACTTACTAAAAGAATGATCCTAGAAGAATTTCTATTTGAATTTTCATACATGAAACCCTCTCGAGTCCAGGAGCCCATCACTTGTGATTATCCTTCCAAACTGGAGCCATCATTTAATTATCTTCCGTTCAAATATCTGTAGAGCTGGAATTTATTAGTTCACAGAACATCTTGATTGAGCTTCCTTTAGTGCTTTAACTTCAAATTATATCTGAATTAGAAAATCAAAGAATGCAAACTCATTATTCTATAGTTTTTTGGACACAATTTCACATCAGATGTAGCAAGCTACCACAAATTTGAGATTTTACCCTATTTAACTATGCTAGAAAGATTATTCCAAGTATGCGTGTTCATTGGTTGGTTACATGAAATTATCAAAGTATGATGCATCAAAATTCTAGAAAATTTTGTGCTTGACCGGCATCTGATGTTAGTCCACTGTGAACTGGTATAAGAGAGTCTTGCCATGAATTGTGGAAGAGCTGTTGGAAAGACTGGTCGCATGATGTAAGCTCATGCCATCTGGTAGCAAACTTAAAGGTTCCCTCGGACTTGGAAATAGTAGAAAAAAGGAAAGATGGCAAATTTGATTTAGGGAATTGCATTCATCGGTCAAACTTAAAACCAAACAACTAAAATTATAATTGATGATGCTTTTCATTTCATACTCAATGTGTTTTATGATTCTATGACTGCTAATGGTTATGAAAATTCATATCAATCTTGATGTGCAGTTGTTATTACTAGATGCTATTAACTAATCTGTGGCTAATGATAGATTTTATGTTTTTTTTACCTTTATCCAAAAATGGCAATCTAATATGAGTTTTTAGAATGTTTATTTATAATTCTCTCATGTGAGGATGCCAGTTAGCTCAGTTGGTAAAGTCATTGGGTTTTGCATACCAATGACTTGGTTTTGAATACCACCCGCACCTGGTTTTGCCTGGGTTTCCTCCTATTGAAGTCCTTTTGGTTGTCCTCATGTTCCTATCATTTTTATTGATATTGCCAACTAATACCAATGTTGGAGTCAGTTGCCAACTAATACCATATGTGTGCATAAGTGCTTGCACATGTGTGTAGGCATGCACATTTCTGCATGTCCCAAGTAGCGACAGCCAATTCATTCTGCCATGGTCTATGCTTACGACCACATCATTGTGAAGTTCTAATTAAATGCCGAGATGGAAAAAACATGTTGGTTGATATTGATAATTGAGATTTATTGGGGATGTATTTTCTGTTGAAACTATTTGTCTCCCTCAAACTGGTTTGGTTCTTTAGCGATGGTCCATTTTGGCAAATTACTGTAAAGAGCTGAATAAATTTTTTGCTTTGTCAGTATGCCCATCCTTAACTCATTTGATTAGTTCTTGATGTTGCTATGCTAAAGATGACACTCATAACACTAGATATTGCAGAGGAAAACTTAAATTGTGCAGGCAGATGCTTCTGCATATTTCTTTGTATGGGAACAAGATCTTTATTATTGGATTGACACTAGTGGACTTGTCTGCCTCTCTTTCATATAATTAACTGCTTCCTATTTTCTAGTCTTCTTTCACCTATCCATAATAGTTTCTCAGTCTCATCTCTAGCTACTAGTGGCATGCTATAGCACATGTGAGCGGCTTGCAAACCCTACATTTAATCTCCCCTGCTTTTTCTATGCTCATGGTGTGAGCTTTGGTGCAACTGTAAGGTTATTCCATTATAATATAGAGGTCATGGATTCAAAATACAGAAATATCTTCCCCTTATGTGGGGATAAGGCTATATATATTTGATAGTCTCAAAACCTCTGCAATGGGGAGACCTTGTGGGCATACTAACAAAAGAAAAAGAAACCTATAGTTATTGGCAGGATTTCTGGGGAGTAGCTTTGCGTTGTGGTTCTTGTTGATGATATTTTTTCATTTATATGTATTCGGTTGTTGAACTCTTTGAATTTAGAAATGTCCAAGATTTATGTCAGCCTCCTTTTTCATCTTTCTGTTGCGGTCAATCCTATCTGATAAAACCAGCTCATGGTAAAACTATCCAAAGCAAGCTTTTTCATGGTAGTCTTGTTTTCTTCAATCAACCTTATCTAGAAGGCGGAATTACAGTTCGTTCAATATGCTAACCATATTTTGTGAGTTCTTCGTTAACTTCCATTGTTAAGTTTCCGATTTTGCTCTTCCTGTCCTGTTTGCAAGTGGTGTATCTTATAACTTCCACCGTGCTCTTACAAAAGGATGCATTTGTTTTCTTAATTGACAGGTGTGGGCATGAGTTCTGCTACTCCTGTGGTGCTGAATACAGGGACGGAATTCAGACTTGTCAATGTGCTTTTTGGGATGAGCAGAGCATTGAACCCATCGATGCAGTGTCAAATCAGGAAACAGAATTGTGGCCTTGGGATTCTTTTGGTACTCTGCCAACAGCCATGGAAGGGTACTCGGAACAAGAAAGAGCACAGCTGGCTCTGATTCAAAGGTTCCTTGCAGGAGGATTCAGCCTTAGTGATCACCCTTGCCAGTCACCACCTCGTTGTTCAGACTCATACATTGATACCATGAAAGATCTTCACCAACTACCGTGGCTTGAGAGGTTTGTCTCGGTGATTAGCGATAGCTACCATGAAGATTTTATCCAGTAAACGCAACATAGCACTGAGTGCATGTTAAATTTGTGTAATAAGTTGCTGGCATTTTTCTTTACATGGTTTACAGAAGGATGTGCAAGCATTGTTGCCTGCAATTGCCGCCTGACCCCCCCTCAATAGGAGTTTGGTGCTTTCTGTATCTACTCTAATGTTGATGAGGAGAGTTTTCTTAATGATGATTGTATTCTTGAAAGTATAAAATGATTTGTAACTTGTCTTAAGCTTTGGTGGCATGGAATTCTTCTGAGTTCATATGGGTTAATGAGTAATTGCCTTCAATAATTACCAGATACCAAGAGGGATTGGTGGCTATTTCCTGGCAAAAAAGAGAAACATGGTTGAGTTCTCTTTGAATGAAAATGAGGCATTCTCTCAAAAGGGATTCATTGGAGGATCAGGCATTATGTTGGAATGCATGACTTAGGCATTGCAGCTATTTACATCAATGAAGAAAGTTGAGTTGGAAAGTTATTTGATTCCAAAAAAGCCATATTTATTACTCATCAAGCAATAAAAATGTGGAAATTAATGCTTATCTGAATCACAGGTCAATGTTGGTTGTATAAATTTAATACAAAATTAAATAAAAAGACATTGTAACAAAGGGGGAACATCCTATATCTGCAACGGTGCAGTTCGTTGTGATTCTTGATTTGGTGGTAGCATGCATGCTTCATTATGCTTGTCAATGGATGACAGCAAACAAAAAAAAGGGAAGTGTTGGACAATGGCAAAATCATGCCAGAGAAATGTCCAAGATGTCATGGCAAGAACCTTTCAATCCCTAATTGATTGTAATTTGGTAACACTTCAGTATGCGAACTGATTGCAGATTGGAGGTGGAGTTCAAAAGCGATGCCACAATGTCGATGGGAATGGACATGAACAAGCTTCCTTGTATTGCATGCTTGCATGTTCTCTGGTGGTTAGGGATGGTGAACAAGTAAGCTGTTCGCAAGTTAGCTTGCGTTGGCTTAAACTTTTACTGGACTTTGTCTTGCTCAATTAAAATACAAAATAAGATAGAGTTTGGCTTAGTTTGCTTGAGTTTGGCTAGCATTATCTCAAAATATTAACATAAATAATCTTTATTATTATATTTTATTTTTATAATTATTTATTATAAATTTATATGTGGAATAAAATATGTCTTATTTATAAAATTAAGATATTATCTTCATTATTATTTCAAACTATATAAGTGAGAGTTTCAAAAGATTTTATAATTTTAATTAGTTTTTAAACAAATTATTTATGAATAACCCGAGCTTGACTTGAAATTAAATAAGTTAGCTCCAGCTTAATTTGAAAAATGGAAAGTAGATAATCCGATGAAACAAAATTAAATAAGTTGCACATATTTGGCTCATTTCCACACTTCATTTTAATGGATTGCCAAGTCGGAAGAAGATCCTGGCAATTTGCTTGGATCTTTGGCGTCAGGAAAAGCCCAAAATAAATCTAATTTCCACAAGATGCATCAATGCTGGGCAGTGCCGTTTCAACATGCTCCCCACCACATGCCCTGGCTGACAGGTTCCAACAACAAAGGCCTCCCTTAAATGGATTAAGTTTAAGTAGTTCCATACCGAACAAAACTTAGGTATAATTTGTTAGGTGTGAGAGCTCCAGTTTCTTTTTGTTTCTCTTCCACTTTAAAAAAAATCAAAGCTCACAAATTTAATGAACCATACTTAAGTTCGATTCTTCTGCACAAAGGATCAGGTCTTTTAAATGGCAGCAAGAAAACCGGTCTCAATGAGAAGGGAGTGATAGGTTTAAGCCCATTTTTAATCATTTTTTAATATATCGGCTTGATGCGTAGGCCCCTTTGAGGGACACACATGATGTAAAATTGAATCAGTCCATCCAAGGCTTAGCAATTGAGTATTCTGCTACATCTAATGGGTCCCTTTGGTTCTCTTCTGAGGTACAGCAGAAATTAATTCAGTATCAACAATGTAAGGAAAATGGTTGTGATGAATGCTTTAAGTTGTTCAGGAGAAAGCCTGCTGCAGCACCAAGTATGAAACAAAACGAAGCAGCAGAAAGAACAGGGCAATTGTCGATTTCAGAGGACTAATTTCAGTTGCGAAAGAAAGAAATACTTGTAGAATGACGTATATTTGTTGTTCCTTCATCAGACTAGGTTTTATATGATGCTTCTTCTTCTCTCTAGGTGATTTCTAATATGATATTTATTAACCTAGAAATTCTTTGGGCAGAAGCTCGATTTAGTTTGATATGTGCATCTCACTCAGCACTTGTGAAGGTAGATCTATGGACTCCATGTTCCATTGTATCCTCACTTGATCCTTACCAGCACTTTTGCATAAGGTTATCTGGGCATCCAAGCTGTAAACAGTGGCCGCCAATAAAGAATGAAGTTGAGTGCATGCAATTTTATGCCATTCACCATTCATTAACTCATCGAGGGAAAAAAAAAGAGACTCTGAAAAATTGTCTAAGAAATAGTCCTACCATGAATCAACTAATTGGCTACCATTTTTAAATAAATTTTCAATTAATTCTTTATTCAAAAAATAAAACAAGGTATAAATGATTTTTTTGGGAGGGCTAGAATGAGCTTGTGACAGCTCTCTCCTGGAATATATCTCATGCAATTAAATGGTAGGCATAACACTTCTATGCTTGCTCTATTTTTGAATTAGATATAGCAAAAATCTGATCCAACTTGCAGACCTAACCCTACCGTGCTCAAATAATAATAATAATAATAATAACATTAGGGTTTTTCAGATCGGATTAGATGGGGTCATGGATGATCCAAAATAACTTAAAAGTTGTGTTTATCAGAAAATGTATAGCTTTAATCATTACTTTTAATTGGCTATTTGGATACGAGGATAAGAAATATTTTTGATTTTATTTATTTTAAATTTTAATTTTTTTCTAGATGACATTATATGATTTATAAATTATCAAATCATTCATATCCTCTTTTTGATCTTATGCTATTGGATCATAGATTCAATACATCCAGTTCATTTGCTCCTTTTGGTCTAGTTGACCAAAGGTTAATAGTTTTACATGGCCTTGTTGGCCCGAGAACACGTACTAAGCTTTCGGTCTATCGGTTATCTTATGATAATTTATTTATTAGAAGACTGAAATATAATACTAATAATATCTAAACATGCTATAAATTTATGTTGAATTGTTGTAGCATTCAGAATTTTTTAAAAAATAAAATAATTCAAAATGACTTATAAGCTAATCTTAATCCGAACATTTAACGTTAAGATTTGGCTTCGAGAACTCAAACCAAAAGCTAACGCTAGCCATCTTGGTAGTGCGCCATATTTTAATATATCAACAAATCTTAACCGTTAAAATGTTGATGGACGGCTATGACAAAAATATCATTTAATACTCCGCGATGACCCCATTTCTTTTCTTCTGGCGAGCAAGGAGATGGGCCGGGAGAGACGAGTAGGTCCGAGAGAGAAGGGGGAGCGAGGTGAGAGATGGAGAATCGACGGCGGCCGTTGATCGTGGCGATGAAGGGCCACCCTGGAACTGGCAAGTCCACCCTCGCACGTGAGGTCGCCGCCGCCCTCCGATGTCCTCTTCTGGACAAAGACGACGTCCGCGACTGCACCCTCCCCGTCCAGCAATCCCTCGCCGCCGATTCCTCCGCCGGCGGCGCCGCTGCGTTGCTGAACGACCTATCCTACTCGGTGCTGTGGCGGATCGCCGAGACCCAGCTCCGCCTCGGCCTCACCATCGTCGTCGACTCCCCCCTCTCCCGCCGGGCCCACCTCGACCGCCTCCTCCACCTGGCCCTCCGCACCGGCGCCGGCGTCGTCGTCGTCGAGTGCCGGCCGTCCGACGAGGCCGAGTGGCGTCGCCGACTGGAGTCGAGGGGCGCCGCCGCGTCGGCGGAGGAGGGGGGCTGGCACAAGCCCGCCAGCTGGGCGGAGCTCCGGAGGCTGGTGGAGGGGTACGGCGGCTCCACAGATTATGATGTCGGCGACGTGCCGAGGCTCGTCGTTGACACCACCTCGGCGGCAGCTGGGGCGAAGGAGGTGACGGCGGCGGTTGTGGAGTTTATTCGGTCTAATGCTGATGGATGAAGCCGGAGATTTTTTTAGTGGGATTGTTGTTCGTCAGTGAATTTGGTTTTAGGGCGTCGTTGGAAGCGTTTTCTGCGCCGTTTGTATTTTTATATCTAAATTAATATTATGAAAATTAAAATATATATTAAAAAAATCTATTCAACTATTATTTTTATAATCAAAATATCTGCGTCATTAAAAAAACATGAAAAAATTAAGCAGAACCTATAGTGATTAAACTCAGGATAAATAAGAAGCGATGGCTACGAATTTGATGGAAGTAGGCAAGGTATAGCTCATTTTCTCTGATTGATTTTTATATACATAATTAACTTTTATCTATATACATTTGTGAATTTGTGAACATGTATTTATATAATTAGATTTCATCGTTTATATCGATCTGCATAAATAGGGATCCGATCCAATAGAGCTTCTATCTAATTTTGAAACCTAAACACAATCCAATAACTCATTTGACTTAAATGTTAAAGTTTTAGCAAACTTCTTTTTTAACGTATAAGTATCATCAAATTTCTACCCAGATAATAACAATTGTAATCTTTGGGCTCAATGATGTGGTTTTTATTTTTAAGGCAAAAATAGGGTGCCCTTGCATGATCCATTAAAGTTTCATTAGAGAAAGAAAAAAAGTGTAGGAATAATAATTTTAATCGATAAAGTAGGGATCTATTTTGCCTACTCCATCTGGGATAAAAATTATCTTTTTGTAAGGATAAAGATAGAGATTGATACATATATATCTCTATAGATTCTTAAGTACTATAACACTCTTATATGTTTTCATATATGTAAGCCTTCTTCTATAACTGTTATGAAAAATTTATGTCATTAAGAGATAGAACGAAGTAAGATAGGATTTAAAGGGTGATAAGACAGAAAGAGAGATTTATCATTTTTCATAAAATAGGAATGAAGGAAAAAAAAATCATTTACAGGACAAAGTAGGAATAAAATTATTTTTTTTAGTAAAGATAAAGATAAGAATTGAAATCTTTGACTCTATTTCATTCTATTCTATTGTCATCCCTAACAAGGCACACAAAATGAAGAGAACGAATATAGGTAATGGGAATAAACAACAGACCAAAGTGGCCGTTAGGGAGGGAGGGAAGGTACCTTTGATTGAATGATCATGGATAAGATTGAATGGATGTCCATTGTTTCCATGTTGAATCATGGATAAGATTGAATGGACTGCCCATGATACATGGAAGGTGTGTGATCTGTTCCAAGCCCTTTATCTCATTAATCTATTGGGATTGCCATATATGGAAATCTACTCTCTTTCCAGCTTCTAGAAAAATTTTAGTTGAGAATATATTAATTCTCTCTCTTTTCGAATTCAAGAAAACCAAACCTCTAATTAGAGCAAGCTAGAGTACGTGAACCTCCGCATTAAATTGGAGAGTTGCAACATCTAGTGACGTCCAACTAAGGTAATCACAGTTTACTCTTGAGTTTGGATCTTTTTAATGAACCATGTGATTCGATTTCCAACCACATGCGTGATTGAATGAGCCGCATTGCATTCACTTCAAAGTCGTTGCAACAATGGAAGAGGCTGAGGAGTTATTAAAAAAAAAAAAAAAAAAAACTTTGAAGCAGTTTCATGAGAAATAATAGATTTTTTTTTTTAAAATGTGTATTACTAATGATAATTTTCAAGTCATATATTTCTTTGTTTGTTTTATTTGCAATTGTATGGGATGCATTTTGTTAAACTTTTGGTCAAGATTTTTTTTAAAAAAAAAACTTATTTAAAGGAAAATAGAGAATTTTTGTTAGTTCTATATTCATATTTTAAAAGTATATTATTTAAGAATTAAATTTAAAATCTTATTGCCGAAAGACATGCGGTGGCCAAGAGGTTTTTATTTGGTATTTTTCTAAAAGCTTGATATTTTTCTTAAAAAAAATTTTAAAAAAAATAAAAATAAATACTACTTTTTATAATATTTATTTTTTAGTATAAGAAAGTAAACTGTACCTGAGCTTTACATATGATTTGCCCTCACTTCTCCAAAATCAAAATCTTACTCAGTCAAACCAAGCCAACTGCTGTCTTTGAGAAAAACATGCACACACAAAGAGAGAAATTTATGAAAGCATTGCATCAAAGAGTGGCTGATAACAATGTAAAACAATATATGCCAATGACATCACAGACCTTGGTCCATATCATAGGCCTTCAGTGATCATACCAAACATAGGCCAAATATTCTTATACTCAGCCTATGCATCAGTCTATTTTGGTATCACAAATCAACAGCTTAACTGTAAATTAATTGTAGACCAATCAGTTAACTAATCTATGGCATTATAAATAAGTAAAATAATAAATATTTCAAATAATATATTTGTTAAAATCTAAATAGTATAAATATAGATAAAATATTATCATAATTATTTTAATATATATAACATCTATGCATATGCCTATGCATCTGTTAAACACCATAGTATAGCCTTCTTTTTTTGAGCCTCTTCAAGTATATTTCAGATCTATAAATCCCAAATCCAGCAATCTACAGTCATGAATTTGATTTCTAAATCTCCTGCAATGTACAATATTCATTGGAGCACCTCCTTTCTTCTAACCCTTATTTGCAATTTCATTGAAGTCTCCTGTAATAAGCAACCATAGTTCATTAGTATGATTAGTCAGTGCTTTAAGTTCTGCCAAGCAGTTCTTTTCAACGACCAAAGATGATTGAAATAAACCAATATAAATCATCCTATCGAATGGAAAAGAAAAGTTTGAAGTGCTTATAACTCAAGTTCATCTGCTACCAATTAACTTACTTTCACTCAAATTTTTAGAATCATATGGTTTCGGTCTGCTATTGAGCCTGTAGATAACTTGGAGTGTTACGATACCAATATAAGCCACCACTTATTACTACTTCTATATTGAACTCAAATATGCAAGAATTAAAAATCTCATCTAATATTATTGACAGAAAGATTAGAATCATTTTATAACAACCAAATACTATTTGAGAACCCTCTACCTTCAACTTGCTGGCAATTAGTGAAACCTAAATTCTTAATCACCCCATCAGCCTTATCGCCACTAAATCTAGGCTCTAGAAAGCTAAGAATGTATGGGTGGTGCCTTGAAACATATCTTTCATAACACTAACAAATCTTTTACTACTTGCTCCAAGTTCTAGACTAATATCCACATAATAAAAGAACAAAAAAAGGAACCACTAACCTAGTCTAAAAGACCATGTTCATATCTCTGCGCATTGTAGAAGTTTTTTGAAGAACAACGCACTCACCTTGAACTCGTTGCTTAGGATAAGTTTCTTCCACCATTATCTCTTCTTGTGATTCGTCCCCCACCATCTTTCACCATCATCAGACAGCTTAAATCTAGGGGTTCGGGGGGATGATTCAAAGTCAATTAGAGGGATGAAGTTGGTGACAACCCAGCTGATTTCTTATTATCAAAATGTCACACATCAATCCTCAATGAGGGTTGCGTTTGCTATATGGTTTTAGAAAGAAAACATGTTACATTCTTGCATGGGCTTCATTGGAGCATATGAAGTTCAATTGCTAATGTCCATTGTGGGGGACAACTCAATCTTTCACCCATCATCATTGTTTTTCTTATGGCTAACAGACCCCATGTGCAAGGTATTCTTCAAGAATTCTGCCCCATTCAAAGGGTTAGCATTGAGATACCCAAACCATAATGTCTTAATATAGGTCTAAATGATATCACATAAGAGATATCACAAACCAACAAAACCAACATCCCCACACTACATAAAATAGTAAATTTTCTAATGGCTTGGTGGGATTGAAGAGCCAAATACCATTTGTAACAGTAGTTCCTTGTGGCTTTCTGATGGAGATCCAAGCAAAGCTCTCATCATGTCAGGATTTTGAATAAGAAAGAGACAAGTAATGGACAATACATATGGCTCAATTCCTAACACCATCAAATGATTCCACACTTTATCCTTTGGAATTAGAAATCATTGTTTAAACTCTACTATTTCTACCATTGACTTCATAATTGCTTTAGCAACATTATCAAGTCCCTCTCTTATAATCTCAACTTCTGTTTCATCCTTCGATGTTTTACCTTTCTTGCCTTTGGATGATGTTGCACTTTGAGAGGATGCTCAAAAACATACATCAAGAGAGGCCAAACTCTGAGTATCATCTTTGAACAAATAAAATTTTTCAAGATTTACTTCATTTTGGGATGTCATATGATCAATGCCATCTATAATATCAATAGAATAATCCTCACTAAAATTAACTCTTCATTATCTAATTTAGGCTAAAGTTTCAGCATGCTCCTCTATAGCCCTATTCCATTCATAAAGCTGCATCAACTTTTCATTGTTTGGAATGGGCTTGTTCACCGACTCAACAGCTTTAGGTTTGGTCTAGCAAAAGAAAAAAAATAGTTGAGTTTGAGTATTCGAATACATTTATAAGCATTTTATTAAAGAAACCAATCAAACTAACAAACTTTAATGTTGGTGCATGCCTTGATTAATCTTTGCTAAACTGATTAATCTTTGCCAAACTTCAAGCTTTGCACTCCACATATTGGTAATTGGACTCCAAACAAAACCATTCATTCCATTTTCAAACAAGTAATAGCAATTTGAAAAAAAAAATTTTCTTTATGTACTTTATACGATTCTTGATCTCCTTCTTATCTAGTGGTTTTTCATTGAATCGTTCTTTCAATTTCTTCAGGATGTTATCATATGCATGTGATGTAAATGTTCCACCTAATCTTTTCTCCATGTTATGTTAATGTTATAATGCATCAACCAAAATATCATTCATAGCAGAAATCCAAATACATGTGCCACCCCTCCTTTCATGTCTCTAATTGTCAATATTAACATAACAAGATATAACATACACTACCTAAATCACATAAAAATAATAATAAGAAAAAAAATCATATTCATGAATAATTAAATTGAAAGTCATCATTATGGGTAACAATAACAAAAGAAAAAATAAATTAGTTAATATTATTAATTAACAATGTACAACAAGTCAAAACAATAACAAGAAACTAGGGAAAAAAATACAAATAAAATATCATAATTTTACATATTATAATCCATCCACATAGCAGCTAATTATGATTTAACCCCTAGAAGGATAATCTTGAAATTTTAAAAGAAAAAGTATGGATAAATTAAGTATCTAAAAAAAAAAAAGAAGAAAAAATTATACCTCTTTCCCTTTCCCTCCATTATCCCTTAAATTAGGAGATAACAATTTTTACTCTCTTGAATAGAAATGAAGATCCTCTATTGTCTTTCTTATATGAAGACCCTTCTCACTCATCTCCTCTCAAGTAGGCCTTAAAAAGATTTGGGACCTAGCTCTAATCCAATTTTCTAACACAATCTATGGTGTGAATTGATACTTCTAGTTGAAGGCCTGTTGGAGGTACTTGAGCTCACTGTTTTGTAGTAGGATATTGTAGCTAAGCCCTTTGCTTGCAAAGCATTAAGTAACATGCAGCCAGTTCTACTAACTGGCACATTAGTTTGCAACCTTCTAAATCCAAGTACTGGCACATCAAGAGAGAAAGATCTCATCCCAGCCATCAATACTTTATCTTTGAATAGTTGTTATTAATTAGATGAGCAAAATAGAAGGTCAAGTTCTTGACTCTTTTCTTTTTTTTTTTTCTTTTTTTTTTTTCCTATTTGAATGAGGGATCCTTAACTAATCTTTAGTTGTAACATTTATAACAATTATATTATCTTTTCTAGTTAAAAGTAATGGGTGATCATAATTAAATCAATATTTTAACACCAAAAATTATGATATTATCTGTTAGATTATATCAAAGGAGTATAAATATAAATATGCAATTCATTTTAAACAATGAAAAGCTTAAAGGTGATTAATATATACACACATCATTTATTACAAATGTTTTTAAGCATCTACATGTTAGGTTATGGTTACCTTGCTTACAAAAAAATCCATAAATTTTTGCTTTATATGAGTTATTTATTTTTTTTAAATGATATATCTTAAATATCTATCTTTTTAATTATGTATAACTAAGAAAGTAAGATTTATTTGATTTTAAATAATTTTGTTTGATAAAATTATTATTATTCATCAAATGTTCACTCCAACTAGTTTAAATCTACTGGCAAATAAAAATTGAATGGCTACTTTAGCTTAACAAAGTTTTGAACATCTATAAAAATGAGAATTTTAAAAATCTAAAGGTAATCTTTTTAAATTCCATTTGTCGTTTTTTTATCTTGAAAATATCTTTCCATTTTTTCTAGATCAATTATATAATCCTTCCTATATATAAATAAGAAAAATTTAAAATCCTTTATAATCATAGCAATAAATAATAAAATAATCAAAACTCTAGGATTCTAATAAAATATGAAAAGAAATGTGAAAGATCAAACATAAATATGTAAGGGAAAGGTCATGCAAAGAAAAAAAAGCTAAAACATAATTCAAAAAAAATAGAAATACTAATGGGAAGAAACATAAAATTTAAAAATTCAAAATGAACTAGGAAAAGATCTTGATATATAAGTTAGAATCCAATTCAACTTAAAGTTTAAACTACTAAGTTTTAAATTTGATCATTTTTATTAATCATTTTACCTCTCATTAATTATTCCATATGAAGCTAAAACCTTATTTGTGATCCACTACAAGCTCAATAATTAAATAAAATAATAAAAATAATAAAAATAAAAATCAACATGATATATTAAGAATTTAATGGGGATTTATCTAAAATTCAAGCTATATCTATCGAGAAAACAAGAGATCCATTATAATAAATAAATTAACTGATCTGTTACAAAAGTTTACCAAGAGTAAACAATCCAAAAAAATATAAATAAATACAAGAAGAAATCTTTTTAAAAATCTAACAAATTAATAGTTGAGAAAAAAAAAATCTCTTTCCTTTTCTCTTCTTTTAAATATTAATTTTCAACAAATACTAACTATAAACAAATAAAAATATATTACACTATTTTTAAGCTCATACCCAATTTTATGAGAATAAATAAATAAATAAAGTAAAGAATTTCAAAACATGTCCACAAATAGCAAAACAATCATAATAAATATAAAAATTCCATACTAAAAATTTATGAGAATGAATAAATAAAATATTATAAATATTACTTGCAAAAAGATGAGAAAATATTTAACTATGATATTTATGTGGGAAGATAAAATATGAAATAAGTGTACAAGACCGTAGATAAATAAGAAAAAACTAATTTAAAATTTTATTATTTTTAAATATATATATATATAAAGATCTTATTTATATTTTATATGCGTGGCAGCCGTCAAAGGGCCAGAGGAAGTTACGGCAAAGCCCTCACGACAGCTGTCGCCTGGTTGCATGAACCTGAAGTTGCCGAGCAAACCCTCACCGGGCGGTGAGGCCACTAGAAAATGTCGGTCAAAATGAAAGCGATTAGAAAAAAAAAAAAAAACCCTTCGCCGGAGAGAAATTATTAAAAAAAGAAGATATTTTAAGTCAAGAAGAAGACAAGTATAAATAATTTCTTAAAACAAGAACGGAACGAAGCTTCTCCCAACGCGAAGCGTCCACGAAACCACGCGGAATCGCGGCCCCGACGGCATCGCCCACGTCACCCATCCTTGCCACCGCCTCGTGACGCCACCCCTCGCGTCACCTCTAGACTTCAGCGTCACACCGCAGCACAAGTCCGCTCACCACGGCAATCCTGTTCCCTCGACCCAAATTTTTTTAGCGAAGAAGAATCGGAATTCCTTCCGAGATTACCTTCCTCTTTTTGACGATCTAATCGCCCCAGACATCTCTGGCCATTTGGTTCGGATCGTTTTGCTTTCCATTCTGCTGGATTGGAGGCTTTGGTTGGTTTTTTTTTTTTTTTTTTTTGCTTGCCTTTCCAGTTATGTGAATTATTGGGTTTTTTAGGAGAAGTGTTGTGAATTTAATGGGTTCTTGAGTGGAATTTGGAATTTTAATGGATTGTTTTACCGAATTCCATGTTAAAAAATCGTTTAGTTTTTATTATTTTTTTATTTTTTATGGTTGTTCCCAGGGGCTGGGCTCTTTGTGAAGACTTCGCTAGGTAGATTGATTGATGTTTTTAAAATGATAGATTCGGGTGAAGTTGATGCTTTCTAAGCCGACATCTGCGGAAAAGATCGGCTATGGGAAGCATCAGATGCGGCAAAATGGGATTTTTCGATTGAAGGCGAGGTATAGTTTGGATCTTGGACCCTAGAGCTTCGCAATGGGATTCTAGGTTTTACTATTTTTTTTCCTTGTGCTGGAGTCTCGCCGAGCCATGGCCACGCTGGCGGAGCCCTCGTCTTCTCTGAGCTTCACCTCCTCCTCCAACCTCTCCAATGGCTCCAGCGTCTACACCGCCCTTCCACCGGCCGCAGCCCCTCCGCCGCCGGCTGCGGAGGCGGGGGCCAGCCTCGAGGTTGTTAGCCTCAGCAAGCTGAGCTCCAATCTTGAGCGCCTCCTCCGCGACTCCGACTTCGACTGCAGCGATGCCGAGATCATCGTCGATGGCGCCCCGGTCGGCATCCACCGATGCATTCTGGCGGCGAGGAGCCGGTTCTTCCACGACCTCTTCTCCCGTGGCGGCGGCGGATGTCGGCCGGAGGGAGGGAAGCCAAAGTACCAGATGAGTGAATTGGTGCCGTTTGGCCCGGTCGGGCGCGAGGCCTTCATGAACATCTTGTGCTATATTTACACCGGTAAGCTGAAGCCGGCTCCGTCGGAGGTTTCGGTGTGTGTGGATCCGATGTGCGTTCATGATGCTTGCCGGCCTGCGGTAAATTTCGTGGTGGAGTTGATGTTTGCATCTTCTGTGTTTCAGATTTCGGAGCTGGTCTCTCTTTTTCAGGTCTCTTTGTTGATATCTCTCATATTTCTTATCATAATTCTTTGTTGTGTTGGTTAATTTGCGAGAAAATTTACTTTTTAATACGTTCATCTTGGCATTCTATGATAGAACTAGTTGCAAGTTAAATTTTTTCGAAAAATTTAGTGGTTCTTGAGAATTTATGTGTTTCTGATTCTTAGCGGTATCTCTGTTGATTAGGTAATATGTCTTCCAATTCCAGCCTTGCTCTATCATTTAGGAAAGAAATATATTGACATAGATTTTGAAGGATCTATAATATCCATTGGCAGGAACATATCTGTTAACCAAATTGAATACTTTCCTGCAGATGCTACAAGTTGTTCCTTGTTGGCTACACTCCTATTATGTGTTGATCATCAGAAAAATGGAGTTCTTCTGAGATCTGTTAAATTATGTATAACCTGCTATGCTAGTTTCATAAATTCTTAGGAGTGGATGTTAGTCATGTTGTGGGAGGATGCTGTGATTTTGGTTAACTTTTGCATCCAAGACAAAAACTAGAAATAACATGATTAAGATTGCACAATAAAATTTTATTGAGATGATATGATCATGTGCAGGAGAAAGTAATGAACTAATGATGGTTTATGAGAGAGGAAGAAAGCTTGACTTTAGATCATACCCAAACACCACATGATAACTGTTATATAAAGAGAAAGCTCTCTGTTCTGAGAAATTAATAATTTATATAATCCAAAGAAGGATATGATTTACCATTCTACTTTAAACTTACCACTGTGGAGAGTAGGAATTGAATTTGTGGTTCTTTGGATGTTTCAAACTGGTACAACTTTGTTAGAAAATGCTATTTCTTTTCTGTGAACTTACATCTGTCAATATTCCTTGAAGCCATTATCTATGATATCATTTAGTTGCCAATCTTGACAAACATTTCTTTATTTTGGACACAGTTTTGGCCACATTCACAACAATGAATTGTAACTTATTCATCTTACCGCAAAATCAATCTATTGTTTTATATTCAAATTTCTTGTGTTGAAAATAACCTTACAAGTGCTTTTCAAATGAGTACCAAGGAACAATTGAATATGACTTTTTCTTCTTTCATGACTATAGGCTTTAAAGTAGTATGTTAGTGTTCTTCAATTAGGTTATAATATTCTTTATAATTTTTCAGTTCATAAAGGTATTGTTTTCATTTCTTTTTTGATAATATATCATGATAGGCTTGGTATCAAGACTGTTTTCCTGACTTGATGTTATGTATACATACAGCGCCGCCTTCTCAACTTTGTTGAGAAGGCTCTTGTGGAAGATGTAATCCCTATCCTTCTTGTTGCCTTTCACTCACAGCTTGATCAGTTGCTCAGTCACTGTATGCAAAGAGTAGCAAGATCCAATCTTGACAATATCTCTCTTGAGAAGGAGCTGCCACAGAAAGTTGCTGAGGAGATTAAATTGATCCGCCACAAAGCACAGCCTGATGAACCTAATTCCTTGACTGTTGACCTTGTCCTTGAGAAAAGAATCAGAAGAATCCACAGGGCACTGGATTCTGATGATGTTGAACTTGTAAAGTTGCTTCTTAGCGAGTCAAATATAACTTTAGATGTTGCCAATGCTCTACATTATGCAGTTGCTTACTGTGATTCCAAAGTTGTGGCAGAGTTGTTAGAACTGGGGTCGGCTAATGTGAATCTAAAGAATGATAGAGGATACACACCCCTCCATGTGGCTGCCATGCGAAGGGAGCCAGCTGTCATTGTGTCTCTTCTCACCAAAGGTGCATCTGCATCAGAAACAACAGCTGATGGGCAGAGTGCTGTTATGATTTGTAGGAGGCTAACCAGGGCCAAAGATTACAATGCAAAGACTCAGCAAGGTCAAGAGTCAAATAAAGACCGGATATGCATTGATATTCTGGAGAGAGAGATGAGGAGGAATCCCATGGCTGGGGAAGACTCAATCACGTCACCGTTACTGGCTGATGACCTTCACATGAAGCTTCTATACCTAGAAAACAGAGGTGAGTTTTTTTTGGTTTTCATTTTTTAATAGAAAGTTTTCTGCCCTTTCAATTACTTCTGCTTTTGTTTTCATTTATTTTTTTTAAAAAATTGTTTCTCAGTCACAAACAGATGTGATTATATAAATAATTTGGATGCCATTTTTTTTGAATTTCTGAATTTCTTTTTGTAAAAAAATAATGGCATAGCAGTGCTAATGGTCTTTGTCTTTTTTGTTCATCTCCCTATAATGACTTTGATAGTGTAGAGAGAGTCGACATGAATTCTGAGTCTGATGACACATTTCTTCATGATAAACATCGAAATTTAGTCATCTAAGCTATGAAAGCACTGCCAATTTGCTATCTCATCATTTATGTGGCTTAAACAGTGCTATATTGTAATATGATATGGAATTTGCCAACTGCAATTAGGTTTCAAAGAACATCAACCAAAATCTTCTAATGATGCTGCACCATTTGCAATGATGAAGCTAACCTGAATATGTTATCTGACTGTGTCCTTATTTTTATTGAATAGTTTCGAGGATGTGCATGATTTAGATATCTAGACCTTGAAGTTGGATATTAACTAGATTGATATTGCTGCTTTAACAATATCATTCTCAACATTCTACGGCTCACCACAGAGAGAGAGAGAGAGAGAGAGATGGTGGAGTTGCCAGATAGAAAGTGTCATCTTGGCAAATATTGCAGCATGTGCTGCATTTTGGAGTAAATAAAAAGTTATCAAATCTTCATTTTAAAGGAATAATGTCTTGAGTTCCTCTGAAATGAAGATTCATCTATTATAATTTCTTTTGTTCCATAGCATGTCTTCTTCCAGTTCTTTGAGAGCAGGGTCTCATATAGCAGCACTTGAAAACGTGGGAAATATGCCCTAATAACTAAACTACTGTCCAGTTCTGTTTTTTGGTTTGATGTTTCTGTGCAAGTCTGTGTGTGCAAATATTTTTTGCTGAAAAAGAAACGACATTCTAACTACTACTAGGTCATATTCCTGTCATCTGATTTGAGTCAACTAGAGCAAGCAAGGATTTGATTAAATTTTTGTTGGGAGCCTGGGTAGTTAATAAGTTGATCAGTAATTTTGTCCGCATCAATGGCATTTTACAGCACAGTAAGTTTGAATGCTCATTGTGATGATGATTATGCTCTCAACTGTTATATTTGTAGATATTTGTGCTGCATTTGTCTTGATATATTAGATGCATGTCTTTATGATTATCATGTCCTGTTTTCTAATATGGAAGATACTTTTGTTGCTTCAATGCTTTGGTTTCCTAGTTTCTCCATTTTACAATAGTAAAAGGAAAATAAACAAGGAGATGAAAAGGAAGTAAACAGAGAGAGGTAGAGAATGGTTTGAGGTCTCAAACATTTATTTTGAGGTTGTTGACTTTCATGCCTGATCTTTTATTATTGACTCATATTGCTTTATTTGCTAAAACTGGTAGGTAGACTAACAGATAGTATAATAACATATGCAAAGTTTGCTCGATAATTTTAGTCAATTTAGATGATCTGAATTATGTGAACTTCAATTTAATATTTTATCATCAGTATGGTTACTGATTTGGATCAATCTACCTGTTTAGTTGCATTTGCAAGATTATTTTTCCCTGCTGAAGCCAAGGTAGCCATGGAAATTGCACAAGCAGAGACAACATCAGAATTTGGAGGACTTCCAGCATCAAGGAGCTCAAGTAACCTTAGGGAGGTTGATCTGAATGAGACACCTACAATGCAAAACAAACGACTACGTTCGAGGGTTGATGCCCTCGTAAAAACAGGCAAGTTTGATTCAGTTGTTGCTCCCACCAACTGTTATTTTCATTACAACTAGATGATCTGAACTTCGGGTGGATCCTTATATTTACCAGGCCTTGCTTGTCTACATAGAATTAAAATTCAAATCCTGAACAGATGTTCCCAGCTATCTGCGGAAACAATTCTTTCTTGTTCAGCTTCAAATTCAAATAGCATATATTCTGGCTGTGGTTAAATATATGAAAATTTCTGAACAATAAATTAAGAGTCATTCCTTCAATTTGGACTTAATTTTAATGGGTTCTTGGACTTTTCATAATCTATAATTTCGCATCATCTTTGATTTATAGTTTGTCATGCCTCGTCAGTGTTTTCTACATGTTGAAGCATGTGAACCAACTATCTAGTACATCCTTGTGTTTAGTCTACTCATCATAAACAATTCTTGGTTATTTTTCATAATGTTATGGTTTAGATATTTTCCATTTTATATCACATCTCTACTTCCATGTACTGTGCTTTCTGATTCTAACTAAAGAATTCAACACAGAACCATGGGCTCATCATGCTTTACCTGTTGCATGATAAATTTGGTTGAATGAATTCAACTGTGCAAATTTCATTTGTGGAAGTTCACAGTCCCACTATCTGACTTAAAGACCACCAGAAATCCCTGCTTTATGCCACATCTCATCCCATTGTATGACAGCTCAACATTTGTGTAATTAAAGTTATAAGACACTGCAACTTCATTGAAAATAGTCAGTGTTGAAGAGTTACAGGTTCTTGATAATTGATTGAGTGTTGCATGCGTGCTTGACAGTGGAACTGGGTAGGCGTTATTTTCCACACTGTTCACAAGTGCTGGATCAATTTCTGGAAGATGAATTGCCTGATCTCTTCCACCTCCAGAAGGGAACACCTGATGAGCAGAAGATTAAGCGGATGCGCTTCTGTGAACTCAAAGCGGATGTTCTAAAAGCTTTCAGCAAGGATAAGGCTGAGACCGTGCGCTCGGGGCTGTCTTCCTCATCATCATCATCCTCCTCACTGAAGGGTCATGCAAGGCACTTCAAGGCTGTAACACAATGAAGCTGCAGAGTTCCTATGGTACGTGTGCTATAGATGTTCGGAAGAGAAAGAAGGCATATATATATATATATACACACACACACACAGTATTTTTGACATGAGATGCTATTAGCAGCCTGAAATGGAATTGGACGTCAGGGTGGATGCTTCTTTTGGTGCTCCATAAAGATCTCGAAACATTTCTTTCTTGCTGCTGCTGCTGCTGCTGCTGCTGCTGCTTCTTCTTCTTCTTCTTTTTTGGCCTTAAAGTGACATTATCCTTAATTATTTTGACACTGGATGCGGAAGCATGCCTTCCAACTGATAATGGCAGTGGATGGTATCACATAATTCTATGATTAACTTCATGCACTGTGATGCCATTGGTTGTAAGTCATATAGAGTGCCAATCACAAGTTTATTTTTGTAGTTCTTGTACTCACTCCCATATACATACATATTGTTAAACCGTTCATCTTTTTAAGGAACAAGTTTTCTTTCTTGCGAGTAAGTGTAGGCAAAAGCCTCTTTGAAATGGTTTCAGGTGGAATGTTGCCTGCTGACTATCTGGTGCTTTGGTTTTCTGACAAGGATGGAGATTGGTGGGCTATTTGATGATGTAGTGGGTGACCCCTGGAGCTGTTTGTTTCTGATTTTTTCCCCCCCTTTTCTCAGGCTGTATTTTTTGAGCTTAAATCCATTCTCACCCTTTAAGTTTTACTCTCGATCATATAGACCCCTCTTGATTTTTTTATTTTTTATTTTTTTTTTTTTTGGGAATAATGGTATCCTCATAGTTTTCAAAGTTGGCAAATATGATCCTTTTATTATTATTATTATTATTATTATTATTATTATTATTATTATTATTATTATTATTATTATTATTATTATTATTATTATTATTATTATTGGTAACAATAGTCATTTTATGATTGTCACATGCCAATGGGCTAGGTTACTGGAATAATATATCTTTTTTTCTTGATATCTGTGCGTGTGTCTATATATATATATATATATATATATATATATATATATATATATATATATATATATTGATCAAAGAATTTTTAATTTTAATGAACCTTTTTTATAAACTATTAATTTTTATTTTTGGATCCAAGAGAAATGCTATAAAAAGAAGGTATCAATTTTGATAAAGAAAAGATACAAGCTGTAAATCAGTGGTGCCAATAATAGTTTTTGCTTGTCACACCATAACTTTTTAATGTTTTAAATTATATAAAGTTAATTGAAGAATCATAATTATTTATTTTAAAAATTATAAAGATAAAATTATTTCAGTCTAAATTCATTTATTTTTTTAAAATTTTATTCCCAATCACATGAACCCTTCTAGTTTTATTTGAAATAATTATTTTAACATAATTTTTAAAATAAACAAATGTACTTTTTTTTTGTAACTTTTCACTACTTAATGTGGTGAAAAGTTATTACGTAACTAAAAGTGTTATTGTTGATGCTAATGGCTTCTGATTTTTCTTCTAGTTTAAATTGATATGGTTTTATATCATCTTTCTTAGTTGTAATTTTTTAGCTATAAAACTTAGAATTAATAGCTGGTTAAAATATTTTATGAAAAATAAAAATTTTTAGATTAATATATATACGGAAGATGTAAAGAAGGAAAAATGTATTATACATGTAGCTTGTAGCTTGCAAGGAAGTTGGAAAATTAAATGATTATATGATAATCAATTTATGATTTCTATTAGTAAAAGAAAATTAAAAGAAGGATTGCATTGTCAATTTTAAAAGTTATGAAGATAAAATTATTTAAGAAAAATCAGGAGGGGTCAATGTAACCTATTATTATTATATATATATATAAGCTGAAGCTGAGGGAAAGTAACCATCAACTTCACCGGCTCGTTGTACACCATGTGATAGGGTGCATTTAAAGAATGTGAATTGATTAAATACCTTTTCTTCCACTTCTTTACAAGCACGGCAATGAAGCGTGCGTTTAGTTTTTCTGGACTGTGGTTCATTCTTGCACTTATTTTTTTTTTTAAAAAAAGCTGGTTCTTTTTCTGTTCTCTCATAATGAACATTTTTTAATTAAAAGTTAATTTTTTACATCAAATTTTTATAATTTTAGCCAATCAAATTTTTTCTAGCCAATTTAAATTTTTTAAGCTGATCAAGGCATTAATTATTTTTAGCTGATTCTGTTTTTTCATAAAAAATATCTTTGTAGTTAGTTTTTTTAATATCAAACTATTAATTTTTTTAGCCAATTCTTTTTCTTTTTTTGTAGGAACCATTTTTTTCGGTTTGAAATCTTTTTTTTACATCAAACTATTATTTTTTTTTCACTAGTTCTTTTTCTTTTCTTTTTATGGGAATAATTTTTTAATTAAAAACTTTTTTTAACAACAAAACTATTAATTTTTGTTAGCACATTCTTTTCCTTTTTTTTTTCCCTTTATCTATTATTTCTTAGTAGATAAAACTATTATTTTTTTAGCTGATCAAACTATTAATTTTTTAGCTGATGAAACTATTAATTTTTTTTGTTGATTCTTTTTTTCTTTTCTAATGGAGAATATTTTTTAAGAATATTTTTTTCCAATCAAAACTTTTTTTTTACATCGATCTACTTTTTTTTTAAGTCGGTTCTTTTCCTTTTTTTTCCCATAGAAAACATTATTTTTGTTCAATTAGAATTTTTTTACATTAAAGTATAAATTTTTTTAGTCAAATCTTTTCTTTTTTTTTTTTCTATAGAGAATACTTTTTTTTAGTCAGAAACTTTTTTATATCAAATTATTAATTTTCTTTAATTGGTTCTTTTTCTTTTTTCTCATAGGGAATATTTTTTAAGTTAAATTATTTTTTTACTTCAAGCTATTAACTTATTTTTTTTCAATCTGAAACTTTTTTAAATAAACTTATTAATTTTTTAGCCTTTTTTCCTTGGGATTCTTTTTCCAATCGGAAGCTTTTTTTTCTTAAACAAACTATTAATTTTTATTAGCCAGTTCTTCTTTGTTAAATTTTTTTAATTGATTAAACTATTGATTTTTTTAGCTAGTTACTTTTCTCTTTTTCAATAACAAATATTTTTTAAGTTAAAAATTATTTTTTTTATATTAAACTATTGATATTTTTAATCGATTCTTTTTTTCTTGTAGGGTATATTTTTTCTAGAAAGAAATTTTTTTATTTACATCAAATTATTAATTTATTTTAGTTGGCTCCTTCTTTTTGTTTTTTTGGATCAAAACCATTATTTTTTTTACACCTAACTATTAATTTTTTAATAGATTCTTTTTTTTTTTGAAGATTTTTTTTCAATCAAAAGCTATTTATTTTTTTATATTAAACTATTAATAATAGATTTTAATAATAACTTTTTTCTTTTAAGCACTATAAGAAACTAAATACATGTTGATAGCCCTAGAAAATAAATTATTTATACTTCATAAAATTTAATTTGCTTCTCCTTATAAATATTGTTACACCGTTATTTATAAAGAATTTAATATTTTTTCTTTAAGAAATTAGCTCCAACCTTATTGGCAAGCCTAAACCCCTCAATGTATTTATCTAATGCTTTTAGGCTTTCTATATATTAGAGCATCATTAACGTATAACCCAAAATATGTGAACAAAAGGTGAAGGAACGGAAATGAATTTAAACTAATTATTTTAATTAAAACTTAGCTCAATTTGTTTTATTTTATTTTATTTTATTTTATTTTATTTTGATAGCTCTTTTTTTGATGGAATATAGAGCACTACCAAGCCGCCCCATAGATTTCGCCCATGGGAAAACGCTGTCGATCTACTCATGGGGGATGGTATGTCGGTATAAAATTAAATTTCAAGCTCGCTTCACCAATCATCTCAATAGTTTCACTAATCCTTTCCTTGGATAAGGCTCTGTTCATTTCAATGTCAGAGGACACCGATGACTAAATCATACTGTTGAATAAGATTAAAAAAAAAAGAGCTATTTTGGCCTCTACATGTGCAAAGGCCAGCATTGTTCCATATTCCTTTTTATTTTTTTTCCCTTTATTATTATTGTTTTTGGAATCATAATTTTGGATGGAGACACTAGCCCGTTAGCTAACTTGGCTTGGCTGACGATAGCCAAATCAAGCATCATACAAACCCATCCTAGTACGTTTGGCTTTCAGTTGATTTGGGTCTAGCTCAGGTTAATATTTATGATATTACTAACATTTATGATATAAATTTTAAGAGTATAAAAGTTTTTCGATTAATTATTGATTATTTTATTGATCTCAATGTTTCAGTTTCTTTTTACATATTGAATAATTGTTATCTTTAATCTATGTAAACTTACTTCCTTCAGATTAATAATTTAGAAGTTAAAATGATGAGGAATTATCTTTCTAAAAAAAATCTAATATAAAAGTAATTCTTTTTATTTCTTTTTAACCCCATACTAAACGCATCCTTAAAAGAAAACTTCTGTCGATAAAGAGTTTAATAGAGCTTTTCATCTAAAATTTGCTATTAATATCATTTTCAATAAGGAGGGACCTTAATATTGAATTTATAAACAATAGATGGCGGGAGGGAGAGTAATAGAGGGGTCAGGAGTTTCTAAACGCCATCTTCATCTATTGTATCGGATCATATTCAATTAGGTTGGGCCGGCTCATCTAATGTTTGGCTTGTATTAACCATGCATGATCCAATTTCAGTCTAATTATTCAAACAGATCATTTCTGACCTAGACCCATATGATGGATCTTAAAGATCTAGTCAAATTGGGCCTTAGTGGGGTTAGTTTACAAAAGAGGTGTCAAATAGGCTGACCAAGCGATGCACGGCCCGGTCTGGCACATGGTGCTATAGTACCCATGCTAGGCCTAGCATAACACACTCTTTAACCAAATTGGTTTATAAAAGTTGCATCAAATAGGTTGATAGATCATGCTAGGCATGGTCTGGATGCTATAGTACCCATGCTGGGCCTAGTACGGATGCCCAATTCATTTGTGCTAGCTTAACAGCCTATGGCGGGCCAACCTAGCATAACCTAAGTATATATTTTTAACTTGCTAGGCCTGCTTAGGCTAACCTTCGACATGACCCGCCAAGCATGCAATGGGCCAAACCATGCCCACTTATCGGATTACTAAAATAACCCCCACTAACAGCTAAAAGCTACTAGTTTAGGGGTATTTTGTTTCATTTCTTAAGAAAATAACCTTTTATCATTTTTAACTATCAAAAACCATTAGTTTTTAAGGATATTCTCATTTATTGCTAAAAAATACCTATTTGCCTTTCCTAAAAGACATAAACTTCTAGTTTTCAATGCTATCTGGAATATTTGAAGGCTTTTCGACCCTTATAAATACTCTCAACCGTCTTCCTCACTCCACACCAAATCTTAAACTCTCCTAAATCCCTTTTAATCTTCTTATGAGCTCTTCTAAGATGTGTATGTCAAATCATAAATTTAATTATAAAAGATGGTTTAACTATTATTGAACTATATGTAAATAAAATTAGAGATGCTATTAAATATATAACATCTTCAAAAGCTAAAAAATAAGATTTTAAAAATTTATGTATTATCCATGGTAAAAAATCTAAATAATTTTTATTAGATATAAAATATTGATGAAATTATATATATTTAATGTTACAATCATATTTTGAACATAAAGATATTATTATTAGTTTTTATAATGATCACTTCCCCAATAAACCAATATTAGATATTTATTGTAAAAATTGTAATATTATTATGTAATTTTTAGAATATTTTTATGAAGCTAATAATATTTTATCTAATACTTATTAGTGTACCTCTATTCTCATTTTGTGGCAAGTCTTTAATATTATCAATTATTTTTTATTTTATAGAAATGCAAAAGGTTTTGAAAATATAATTGCACCAATGGAAAATAAATATTGATAGAAAATTTCATATTTTCATTGTTTAGCTTTAGTTATAGATCTTCAATTTAAATTAAATGGTTTATTTCTAATATTATAAGAATTTGATAATAATATGATGCATGACATTGGTAGAATTAAAGATGAAATTACTAATTTATAAAATAAAATATTTATATTATATAATTAAAAATATAATAAAGGTAAAGATTTTCTACATAAGGACCAACTCTAGAAGGTACTAATAGGGGTGAATAGAAAAGTAAAGGACCAAAGACGAAAGATGGTGCAACTTGTTATAGTTTTAAAGGTTTGATAAAAGGAGTAACCATAATGAGCCATGCAAATAAATATATCTAATTTATTTTATTTAATTTCTTTAAAATTAATTTTAAAAATAAAAATAAAAATAAATAAAAAAATTATTTAGCATGTTGGCCCAACGGGTATGATAACTTAGGGTTCGGATCGTGCCAAATAAGAAATGAAGATGAAGACTTCCCTTTGAATGATTAGAAGAAAAAGAAGGGTTCGGGTCGTGCCAAATAAGAAATGAAGATGAAGACTTCCCTTTGAATGATTAGAAGAAAAAGAAGAAAACTAAGCAATACAGCAATGGAATGATGTTACTATAATAGCAAGTCATTTGATTATTCATGAACAAAGGTATGCATATTTAATTTATTTTATTTAATTTTTATGAGATTATTTTAAAACATATATTTTAAAAAAAAATTAGATAGTCTAGCGGACCGATAAGATGGGTCGACATGTTGGCACACGTGTTGTACCGACCCGACCTAACCTACCTACTTCGTAGGCTTGTAGGTCATGCTTGGCCTCCCTCCTATCCTAGCATGCCATGTCAAGCTAGCACAGCATGGGGGCCTTTGGGCTAGCCCGACACGGCTAGCTTGACACTTATAGTTCACATTCTTAGCCAACCCATTTGCAGCCCAACAAGCTTTTAACTAGATTGCTTGTACTTTTTTTTCCTTGCATCACAAAAAGTTCAAGGCTTTATCATCTAGTAAGATTAGTCAAGGATCTATGATTAAAAATTAGCTAAAATATACTTTTGATCCTCAAACTATCGATAAAAAATTCTTTATTTCTTTTAAAGTGACATATCAGCTATTTTATCTAATTTCAATTAATAAGATGTTAGGAATGCAACATAATAATCAGAACCAAAATGAATTTTGAGGGGGAAGTTGAGGATCAAAAGTATATTTTTATTCAAAAAAAAAAGATAATGATGCAAATATTGCTTACTTTTTCTCAACCAGCAAAACCTGAATTTTAGGTGAGAATCATCGTAGTTATGACCAATGCCATGCATCGGCATTCAATTTAGAATGCTAAAGCCAAATCAAACTCTCAGGTGGCTGGAAATTGTTTCGAGGCTGCCTCGATTTTTTTATTTTTTTATTTTTTTGGTTCTTCGTCATGTAGCACTAATGGCACCGCTCGCCCAACCATGTGATGGTAGTTCAGCCCACTTAATGTGGGCAAGGTCGGCTCACCCCTTGGCGGACAGGCCCCCATGATTCATTAAATTCGCAGCCTCCTAACGAGCGTAGCATCATTTCGGGCGAAGCAACCAAGAGGCCCACCCCCATTCCACGATTACTGATGTTATTGATATTTTTTTTGATAATATATTTTATAGATATATAATTATTATATTGCATAGGCTTGACCCTAAACTAATTGAGATTTGTTTATTATTTTTTATTAAATTTCAAATAAAAATCAGTTCGTAGTTTTTTATTTTTGAATTTATATTATTAAAATTTAAATTTAAAGTTATTGATTTTAATTCAAGGAGTGAACTCATCTTATGATTCTTTGTGTTGTGCAAAGCTAATTTGTGAACTTAATGCAGGAGAGTTTATGTTAAAAATTAATTCAATCTCTTAGGAAGTAGAGGCTATAGGCATGTAAAGAGTTGGCCTAAGAAATTTTTTTATGTGTGAGCATCATTGATTGTTAGTGTTTTTAATTTTACAAAATTGACTGAATAAATTTAGTTTAATGATACAAGCGGGATGAGCTCACTATTGATATGTTTGTGACTCATATGGTTTTAAGCTTGGAAGCATGTCTGTTAGGTGATATGGTTAGCAATTTGTATGGGCTTGGAACCCAATAGTGATTCATGATGAAAGGATCTATTAAAGTTTCATTATAAATAGGCTAGATCCCCTCTTCTCTCTTTAAATATAATCAGTTTTCTCTATCAAGAACAGCACTTGGAGGAGGAGCAAGAAGAAAAAGATATGACCTTAAGCATTCTTGGTGAATGCTTTTTCGGATTGACAACATAAATCAAAGAAGGTAGGGCAATAAATTTATTTTATTTGGTGTTCTAAAATTTTACATATGTGATCTTTGAAAATTCCATCATATGGTATTGGAGCTAGTATTTGTGGATTTAAAGCCTTAATTCACATCATTTTATTATGATTTATCCATTTACTAGGGTTTTAGATTACTGTTGGTTGGAGATTTTTGATTGTTTGCTTGGTCGTATATGCAAACAAATAGTTGTCTTGTCTACCAAGCCCCATGATTTGATGCAAATTTAAGAATTTAATCTAATATGATGAGGAGAAATATTTCTTTTCTATCTTGATCTTGGTTAACCTTGGGTTTGAATTATTATGGTAGGAAAAGAGTAACCCTTTCTCTGTTTTCTTTGATCCCTACATAGTTTTTGGGCTGATCCATTATGGACATGGTTGTAGTTGTACTTGTGGTTTTCACATCGATCTATTTAGCTATAATTTCTTTTTTTTTTTCCTTAAAAAAATTTGATTGGAGAAACCATTTCCATTTTTTTTTCTCTTCTTCTTAATCTAGGATTAGTTTTGATGAGGAGTGTTTCTTCCCCTAATCTTGGATTAGGTTTAATAAATATGTTTAACATACATACAAAAATTTTAAAAAAAAACTAAAAGGAATGAATCCCTTTCTACCTTCTTGCTCCACCCATGACCATGGCCCTCTCGATGACCAAAGCCTTTGTTTTGGCCGAGCCTAAAGACCAACCACCCTAATTGACCATGCGCGGTAGCCAACCACGGTGACCAGCAAGCGAGCAATAGGTGGCATCGAAGGAGGGGGTACCATCCATATTTGTGTCCCCAATGCCTTAGTGGGCCATTGCGAGTTTCATGAGTTTTGGCAACTAACTGATATGTGACTAAGAACTCAAGTTCTTAGAGGAGCTACAAAGCTTATGGGCGAGGAGACAGTTCAAGGAGTAGGTTGAGATGCTTGAGGAGTTCCTCAAGGATCCATGACTTGTGAGAAATGAGTGGCTAGAGTCAGATGAGGAGGTTAGAAGGTTGGCAAAGCTTCATCGATGGGGATGACAGAGATAAGGGAAGAAAAACAAGTGCTAAAACCCTAAACTAGTCGGGAAAGGGCGAGACCTAACCGTTTCATCCTATTCTGAGTGAGACCTAAATCCGATTTAGGCCATGCATCTTGTTTTTGGGTCGTTGGTTTTATACAAGCAGGTTTTGGGCCTAGAGTCGATTTGGACCTTCTCTTTTTGATGCATAGAACCATCGTAAGCCAAGGCTAACAGTGTTAAAGTCCCGATTTATGGTCATAACAAGGTTGTAGCCTGTTTTGGATAAAAGCTCAGCTTGGATCACAGCCCCACCAAATCTATGCCTAATATTTAAAATAATAATTGCCACTGCATTTATTATATATATTTTGTGGTTCAATTATTGCTATTTATTTGTTGAAATTTATGGCATATTCTAGAATATTGATTGACTATAAATTTATGGCATCTAATATGTATTCTTGCTCATTTATAGTAAATAATTCATATACTCTCAGTCTATAGAATATGTACATAAAGAATATACTTTATTTAGTTTTTTAAAATGATTTTGAGGGAAAGAGCCTATAAAGAATGTACTTTATACTAATGCAATTGATAGTTTGTCTATATCAGCCTAGACATTGCTTCTGCAGTGAATATTCTTGGCAAATAATTATTAAACATTGGTTTGAACATTAAAAGGTTGCCAAGATAGTGATAAGATACTTAATGAGAACGAAAGGTTTTATGCTAGTTTATGTGAAGATGAATAATCTTGAGTAATTGATTACTCAAATTTAGTCTTTTGCTAGTTGTTTTGATGATATAAAATTCACTATATGTTATAGTTTGGAGGAGCCATATTTTGTAAGTGTTGAGAGATACTGATGATTTCTTATATTGTGCAAGCTGTATTTATTGTATGTCATAGAACTATAACACTTAGTATATATAGTTAAAGAATTTTATCTTAAGGCTTATTGTTATTTATTCCATCTCTATACCACTAAAGATTTACTATAATAATAGTTATATTGTATTCTTTTCAAAGAATAATAAAGTACTAGTAAGTTTAATATATGAAGATTAAATATTTCATAATCAAGAAATTAATAAAGAAAGAAGACATTATGTTGTATTCTTTTCGAAGAATAATAGAGTACTAGTGAGTTTCGTATATGAAGATTAAATATCTTATAGTTAGGAAAATAATAAAGAAAGGAGGCATTATTGTTAAGTACATTGGTACAAAGAGCATGTTTAGTAATATGTTGACTAAGTGACTAATCCATTTGGTTATAAAATATGATGATATGAATGTTTCAGGGTTTTTTTGATGTCCTTGGTTAGTGAGAGCTAGTTGTACTTGATAAAACTCTCATATATTAATTTATTTAATTTATTATTATTTAGAACTCATTTTGTTTCGAGTATATTTATGATGATTATCATTATTTCTTTTTGTTTCTATTAATATTATATTGCTTAATATTTGTATGTGCACATTCTTGATATATAACATATCATGTTATAGAAAATTTGAGACTTAGTGTTAATCTTAAGTATTAATTATGTATGTCTCATTGGTGATATCATAAAGAAATCTGAAAGTATTTTATTCAAAACATGTTGAGCATATTATAGATGTCATACAGGATTTCTCTACTTTCATTTGAAATACAAAGTTTGATAAGAAATCATTTGGTGGACCGATAGTAAGAATAGCACTTATGAGATCGCATGTATTATACTATTTTCTTGCCACATTATCACAACATGATCCATCTTAGTGGAGATTATTAGCACTTATAACCATTGATTAGTTCTATATTAATAAAGGGTATAACAACTATCTCGATTCGGTGTTGATAGCTTTCATAAAATCGAATTATTTTTTAAGGTGTTGTCTCAAAGAATCAAATATTTTTAAAATTTATGGTCATATTAAAATTTAGTTGTTTAGCCTGAGTGTCATTTTCAAATAACAAATGTTTTTAAAACTAAAGAACTATAATTAATGTTGCCCAAGTGAGGGAATGTTAGAAATTTTTTATGTGTGGGCTACCATTAATTATTAGTGATTTTAATTTTATAAAACTAGCTTAATAAATTTAGTCTAATAATACAAGCGGGATGAGTTCACTATTGGTATGTTTGTGATCCATTTGGATTTGGTCTTAAGCATATCTCTATGGGTGATATGGTTAGCGATTTGTATGAGCATGAAGCTCAATAATGATCTGTAATGGAAGGACCTATTAGGGTTTTATTATAAATAGGTTAGATCCTCTCTTTTTTTCTTATATCTGTAGTCAGTTTTTTTCATCAAAAATACCACCTAGAGGAAGAGCTAAAAAAGAAATATTTAGCCCTAAGCATTCCAGATAAGTACTTCTTCAGATTGACAGCATAAATCAAAGAACGTATGACAATGAATTTATTTTATTTGATATTTTAAAATTCCACATATGTAGTCCTTGAAATTTCATCGATTTTGTACTATGCAAAGTTAATTTGTGAACTTAATGCATGAGAGTTTATGTTAAAAATTAATTCAATCTCTTAAGAAGCAGAGTCCATAGGCATGCAAGGAGTTGGCCTAAGAAATTTTAATACTATAGTACTAAGAAATTATAAAAAATATTCTTATTATTTTATTCTAATAAGATATACATATAATTTGTTGGAATACTTTCAAATCAAACTATAATTAACTTTATAGACTTTCTTTTTCTCAATTTTATGTTGTTAAAATGTAAATTTATTGATTTAATTCCAAGAGTAAATTCAACGTATGATTTCTGAGTTCTATGAAGTTGATTTATGAATTAAATGGTGAAGTCTTAGCGCAAATACTAACTCAGTTTTACGGAGTGGAGTGAGAAGGAAGTTGTCCCAAAATATTTTAAGATCATTTTTTTTACTGTACAAAAAATTTAAAGATCGTGGTATCGAAAAATTATATAAAATAGTACAGCATCAGTTATTTTAAAGAAATTATTAACAGATAAAGATAGGTATAAATCCACAACATTCCAAAATAACTCCACCTTATTTAATTCTACACCCAATTCCACTCTTAAATATTCATTTAAATAATATTTAAAAGAATAATAAGGAGCTCATAATCAAAATTTTAATGATTTAAATAATATTTAACTCATCTGTACTGGCATAAAAATAAAGTTAAATTTTTTATCTGAATTATTTCAACCATTTGTGTGTTCAGAGTGTGTGTGTTATGGACGAGGGAGGAAAAGAGGTAGAAGAAGAGAATGAGAAAGGAATAAGAAGGTGGCGGTCGAGTAGGTTAGAGAAAACAGAGCACCCAAAATTAATGAATCCCTCCCCCATGGAACAGGTACGAAGCCAAGGCCCAGCTACAAAAGGATCAGATTATGGGAACATGCTCTCCTGTGCACGTTCTGTCTCCATGCATTCATTTCATTGCCATCTTTCTCCTGTCCATTGGAGGGTCTGTCCTCCTGCTATAGTTATTATCACCAACCCTGAGTGGTCTTTGGCTTGGTGACCATTACAACAAGATGAACTTTCTCTTTCACCTTCTTTGAGTACCGCTACTCATCACTGTCAATGGATGAATGGTGGTTAGTACTGGTTGGAGTTGGACCATTCCCATAATACTACAGTTTTTTCTATTGAAAAAAAAAAAAAAAAAATTGTAGCTAAGGAACCCAAGTCCAAGAGTTACAATCTCCAAGCAACTCCGGATGCCCCCACCCCCGCCGGAGCTCCGTAGATATATCCAAGCAAGAACGGCAGCAGAGTCCCCCCTCAAGTCTGGCACAGAGGCTGCGAGCAGATTTTTCACCATGGTTCATGAAAAATTAGAATCAGGAGTAGAAGCTTAGATTGATCAGATTTTTCAGATAAATATACTGAAAACGCATCCATAGAAATACTTGCAAAATCAAATTTGCTATAAGAAAAAAGAAAAAAATAATTTGATCTAAAAATATTAGATAGATTTTATTATAGTCTATCAAAATCTAGTAAGAAATAGTTAAAAATACTAACATAAGGATCAGCTCACCTTCATTGATAGTGTAACTGAAAAGCACATGAAGAATGTCAGCTAAGAAGCAAAAGAAGAAGGTGTCAAATAAAAAAGAGGAGGAGGAGGATGTATTAGACTATAGTTGGTGGGAATTGATTTGCAATCCTAGGTGAGGGCTTGGATTTCAAATATTTTCTGATACATGATTCTGATTTCAGTGGAATCAAAATTAGATTCTAATTCCATCCAAACAAGTATTCAGAATCGGAGTTGCTGATTTTGATTTTGATTCCCGGGGTTATTTTTACCAACTAAATGGACTCTTAAGTAATAAATATGGCTTTATGGTGGCTCTAATGTAGCCCCCAAGAAAAAGAAGGGGCTTGTTAGGCTATCCCACCTAAAATTTTATAAATTTAACTCAGATAAAAAATATGGTTATATATTTCATGAGAATCAATCTCTTAAATTATGCAGGGTTTTAAATATTTTATATTTAATTTATAAAAATAAAAATTTATAGAACCATAAATTTGTCTCGTGAGTCATAATTAACAAACTATGGCTTTAATCAGAGCAACCATCAACTTAATTTCAAATGTTTTATTGAAAATCAAATCATCAAACTTTTCATTATACAAAATTCAATATATATGAGTTTAAAAATAATATTTAAGTTACTACAAACCTTAATTTTAGCTTAAATATCTACTATGGCTAACAAAACTAGTCTGATTTATAAAACTCTTTCTCAATAAAAAGTTAAGCATACTGTAAAATGAAGGGCCTCTAACTGTTAAAAAAAAAAGTTTAAATTAAATTACATATATAAAATAAATTTCATAAATATTCAAGAATCTTATACCAGATGTGGAGCTGTAATCTTATATCACATTTCCATTTCATCATGGAATAATCTTAGAAGGCTAGCTATTAAAAATACATGTGCATGTTGTCAACAATAAATACAATCAAAACCAATTATCAATTAAATAAGAAAAAAAATCACAACTTAATTGAAATAAAAAATTCAAATAAAGTTTCATTTTATTTTAAAATGATAACTTCTATTATAAAATAACAAGGATAATTTCATTATAATACCTAATTTTTATAGCATAATTAAAAATAAAATATTATTTTTTTAATTTTAACGGAACATAGAAGGATACTTACCTTCGTCTGCCAACTGGATGCATCATAAGTTTCTCAAACATATTAAAATTTAGAGCCAATAATGATTTCCTGTCAAAAAAAAAAAAAAAAAAAAGTTTTCTAACTCAAATTTTAGTTCTTGTTGTTAACTGTAATTTCTCTTTATGACAAGAGGAAGATAAGAAAAATTAGGAGAAAGAATGTGATGGTGTGCGAGAGAGAGGGAGACACAGAGACGATTACTTAAGTCTTAGGATTATTTTAGTTTACTCTTTTTTTTTTTTATTTATTTAAGTACTTAGCCTTAGAGATAGACATGCAGGCCCTTGGACTACCTTACACGCTAGCAAGTCCAAACGGTACTCTACATAAGCCTTCATGCCGTGTGTATTACGTTTCGAAGTTATATGTCACGGTCTAAAATTGTTACTCTCAACAAAACTAACAATAAAAAGGAATATTTGATAATAAATTAAAATACTTTATATATATATATATATAATAATAATAATAAATAAATAATTACGGGTCCTATCTTTCCCAAAGCAGTTAATTGAGGCTGCACTCAGTTCCTTCAATCCAATTGGGTCCCATCTTACCCTTTCAAAAAAATAAAAAAAAAAAACGTATCAGAGCCACTCATCAGTGGATTAGACTTCAAAGGAAAAGAAGGGCATGCGTTCCATGATCCTCTAACATCACCATATCTTATCCATCCATCCAATGGGCCTCTAACAGAAAATTAACTCAGGCCTCAAGAAGATTGCTGGCAATGGTACAACAAGACTTTAATTGGTAGCGTTCCCCCTTGGAGATGGATTCCCTACGAAAGTAATGGTATTTTTATTGATTGATGAGAGAGAATGGAGACGTCGTTGGGTGCTTCTTGGATTCTCTCCCGGGTTCTCCTTTTGGGGTGGATGGTAGCGTCCGTTCCAATCTCTTCGCCTCCAATCCGTCTCAATCTCCGCTCATCCCTTTCGCCCTCCCAATCCCGTGGTCCGACCCTCTCTCCAATTTCCCTTCGTCCTCCTCTCGTAGCAGTTCTCTCTTTCGCTCGCCTTTCTGCTGTTTTCCGAGCAAAAAGTTGTTGCAATTTCGATCTGGAATCAAGAAATCCGTGGCTTGGGATTCGGTTCGTTGCGTGATTTGTGATCTAGGTTTGTTTTCTTCGCCACATTCTCTGTATAAGCTCTGGTTTTGATGTTTGTTTTGGGTTTCCATTGTGTTTGATTCTATATGATGAGTGAATTTTATGAGAGCATTTTTTTTTTTTTTTTTTTTTTAATGTTGTGAGTTTTGCCACCTGATTTGTTTTTATGGGTTTGTTTGTTTTATTTGTCTTGTGATGCTAGGGTGGTATCGAAGATTGTTGTTTTGTTGGGATTGGGATTTACGGATTGTTGGTTAGGAATAGAATCTCTTTTGGATGTGAATATTTACATATGTGAGGTGTTAGAAAATCAGGAGGAATGATGCGATACTTGTCTTGCAGATGTCTTTGTTGTGTGATGAAGCAATGATAATGATGGATAGGTAGCAGTTTCTTGGCATAAAACATGTCTTTAATGCAATATTGCATCTGTTTTATTTGCTTGTTAGGTAGAGAGATAAAGAGAGAGAGGAGGAGAGGGATGTTGCCATCATTCTGAAACACATCATTATGCATATGCTTGAAATGAATGCACCTCGAATTAAATTGCTGCGACGTTTTTGTTTTGTCTATAAGCTTATCTATTGATTTGACAGCAACATGTGCATAAATTATGAGTTGAAAGTCTATGTGAAATGAATGGATTTCAAATTAAACTGCTGTGATGTAGTTGTTTTTGGTTTTGCCTTTAAGTTTGTTTACTGACAGCAACATGTGCTTTAATTATGAGTGGAAACTGCATGCCCTTTTTTTTTTTTTTTTTTTTTTTTTTTCTGCTCTACATCTCATTAGCTTTCACTCAGTCACTTGTCCTCAGCTAGTAGGTTATGGAAATTTTACAACCTCTTATGTAAGATGGGAATTGTTGTCAGGGTAATTCTTGCTTGCTCTTTCCACCAGGATTATCCTCGAGGTTAGAGTTCATGAATCAATAGTTAAAGAAAATATGATGATGCTATGGGTATTTTGAGTTTTTTTACCTCCTCTGATACTTATAACCGTTTAGATTCTTTTATAATACTAGTTTGGCCTTTTCCTTTTGTTTCTTGGTTATTTGCACTTAGTGATTACTTCATAAGTTCTTGTTTTCAAATGATTTTCTTCAACTAATATCTGTCTTAGTTCTAAAGTATTATCAACCCCAATCACTTCACCATTTTGTTGCACATGCTCCCCTAGAAGCTCAACCCGTTACCTACATCTTTGTTGGCTAGATTTTGGACCAGATAGGCAAACTCGATGAATTAGAATAGCATCGCACTTTCTTGGAAGATTTAGTCATTGCTGATAATTTTTTGGTCACTTGAGTCATTTGACGCATACAATTGTAGAGTTATTCCATGGTACTATATAAGATGTGTTTGGTTTTAGACAAGGGTTGGTGAAGATGGACTTAGTGCATGAAAAACTGCATGTCTACCTTAAGGTTAGATGGATTGATTTTCGGATTTTCTGGGTTGACCAATCCTTTCCCTCAAGGTTTAGGTGGTGATGGTAATAAGAACATCAGATAGGTAGCTTCATTTTCTTCTCTTGTTCTCCTCATTTTAGAAAGGTTGTAGTTCGATGAGCTAGGGAGTGGGCGTGCATCCACTTGTATGGAGTTTCCGTATTTGTCAATGATTAACCCTCAGAGCATAATTTCAGTTTGTATATACTATAATATTTAGCGACTATAATATAGCTTAATATTGTGATGTTGCTTTCAGTGATTAACTAGTTTGCAGCTCAATTATTTTGGGAGTTTCTCTTTGAAGAATTTTCACCTTTAACTTACAAAATTGTTATGGTCCTGGTTTAATATCATGTGTTGAGCTTCAAGAATATTTGGGACATGATCGATATCCTGTTGTTGAGAGACTTTTGTAAGCAACTTGCTGGTTAGGATATTATAGTTTATGGTGGTACAATTACATTGCAAAGAGCTGCTTTGCATAATATCCAGCTTTACTTCATATCAGAATTTGAGATGCTGTCCTTTGAATCTAGTGAAAGAGAATGTATTTCTTAGGAGAAGGCAGGGATGCATATCAAGGAAGGATAGTTAATTTTTTGAAAGGGATCGTGAAGTTAGAAGAGGTGGATAATCAAGCATTATCTGAAGTGCTGAACTAGGTGTTATCTTGAAAATGTTAATAGAGACACTATGTTGCATAGGGCCTCTAGAGGTTTGTAATGCATGGAGAATAACATATGGTAATTTTTTGAGAATGCAAGAGCTGGAGTTATATGTTAGTGGATGTTGAATTGACTCCTTCGTCTCTGTAATCATTGTTTGGCATATCCTTGTGGGATATAATTGGGTGGAGAAAGAGGTCTTGGAGTTCTGATTTCTCATTTTTGTGTGGAACTTAAATTAAGAAACGTGAATTTGACAATGTTAATAGAGACACTATGTTGCATAGGGCCTCTAGAGGTTTGTAATGTATGGAGAATAACATATGGTAATTTTTTGAGGATGCAAGAGCTGGAGTTATATGTTAGTGGATGTTGAATTGACTCCTTCGTCTCTGTAATCATTGTTTGGCATATCCTTGCGGGATATAATTGGGTGGAGAAAGAGGTCCTGGAGTTCTGATTGCTCATTTTTGTGTGGAACTTAAATTAAGAAATGTGAATTTGACAATTAAGTAACATGATTTTGGTGGAACCTAAATTAAGTAGAAATGGAATGCATCTTTTTTCTTTCACTCAGGACATTAGATCATCAGTAGTTGTTGAACTGCCCAATAATTGATCATTTTTTCAGCCCTTTGATTATCAGTGATCGCTGTAACAATTAAACTTGTCATTTGTTAAATTAGATGCTCAAAGACCCATGATATTTAAGAACAAGCTTTGAGATTGACATTTTTATGTATCTATTGCAAAAGGGCAAGTGTCATCCTCAAATTAAAGATTGGAGTTTGCTTTAGGAGCACATAAACAACACCTCTAATTTTATGAATGGGTGCCATTTCAGGTAACAGCACAAAACATTTGGCCAAGTTCTTTTTCAAAAATTTTAAAGCAACCTTAGAGGATTATTTTATCATACTACTTATGGTTAACCCTGTTTGACCTAACATTTGAATGATAAGTAACTCTGGTCATATTCCTTATCCATGCAACGGATTTGAAATTTTATGGTAAAGGATGTACTAATGGTCAGCCAATGTGGTACGCATTGTGTTGTGCATTGTATTGGAAGGTATTGACTGATAATACAATTGGTGTGGCATCTTTTGGCCTTCAGAATTGCTCTTGCTAGGACTATTTTTGATTTAGATGAAATAGGGGAAGATTTTGGTGCTTAGCCTTAAATCTCTAGTTTCCTTGATTTTGATCCTAGATTAAAGCTCTAGGGTATAAATTCAATTTTCATATATGATTACATTTCCAATGCTATTACTCCTATCCAATTCTTCTATTTCTCCATGATTTGCTTTCAGATTTTTAGAAGAAGGTGGGCGAAGGGAGAGAGGCCATTATTAAACTAAAAGCTTGTCTTTAGCCCCAAATATGGATGACCCAAGCTCATTGGTGCTTGAATCCTCTTTGTTCTCACTTCTAAATTCCCTGTTATAGCTGATACTTGGGGTGGAAAAGGGAGGATAAAACCCATTTTAAGCTGCTCTGGTTGAAACCAGTTGATTAAGCACTGATATAGGTCCATTCTGTCTTGATCAGGCATGATCCAAGCAGTACATCAAAATTGTTATGCTGGTATGTATCAGTCAAATGGGTACATGCTGGCTTTATCAGTCTGTATTGACGTATATCAACCGTACTGATCAATATTGATGGATTTTGATTTTTAGAATGTTTGTTCCAGTATATGTTTGTTCCAGTATCGATGGAAAAATAATGTAGGATTCAGTACCAGTACTTAAAACCTTGTTTTGCAATATTACTAGAAGAGGTCTGCTATGGCAGCAGATCTGTTCTTTTCCTGCAGATAGGCCCTGACAGGTGACTGGATTTGATGTCAGGAGTGTTTCATAGGGAAAAGGAAAGAGTGAACTGCAGATGTTGTTAAGATTGCAATGAATTCTGAGCACAACGGACTAGGGTTTTGTTTGCCTTAGAGACAGGGTTCAATGGCAAGGTATGAGAATAGATTGAAAGGAAAAGAGAGAGGGGGAAAGAAAGGAGCACATGCTCCGACAGGGGTCTTGCACCTTTCTACATGACCAAGCAGGAAGAAAGAAAACTAGAAGAAGAGCTTTATTTCACCATGCAAACATCATGAAGACAACCCTCATGACATCCACTATAAATACAGTCAGTTGGCATTTTTTGTTCCAAAACCGCCTATTATATTTACATGGAGGTCCCTCATGAATTTAAGCAAAGTCCTTAGCCCCATAAGTCATAATATAAAGGAGCTCAACTAAAACAAAACAATAAAATAATGATTTGAAAAACTTAAAAAAAAGAGTAATTAAAGATTGGACATCACCTGAAAACTATTCATCTTCCATCTAGAGGCTAGTAATCCTTCTTTGGCTTCATTGGTAGTTCTTGAAGTCTCATCAATCCCTATCACTCAAATCCTTGATCTATACCATTTGTGTGTGCTGTTATTCTATTTCCTTGATTTGAGTCCATACATTTTCATATGTATGTAATTCTATCTCAGGTTTGACTTGTTTCATGGCACCCTTGGTATGGGTGAGAGGATAGACAAGAATATGTCCCTCTATAGAAGTTCAATACACAACATGATTGGCTGATTCAAATGGATGGGCTTGTTGTTTAGTGAGTATCAAACTAAGAAATTACAAGATGTTACACTTTTTAGACTTGCAATATTTATAAAAGATATCCCTTTATTTGAGGGTTGTCTTGCATTTCAACTTCATGAAAGGTTTTCCATACTTTGCAGTCCATTTAAACACATGCATTTGTTGTCTTCCTTATTTTTCACATTTACGATTCTAGACCTTCTAGGAAAATTGATGATGTTTATGCTTTGCATGTTAACTTATAGATTGTCTTATTAAGAGTTGAAATGCCTTGCTTCATGCCTTCCACTTTTTTAAGTATTGGCACAAATTTCTATGATAACATATGTGTGCACAGATATTGATCATTATACTCTCTCACACACACGTAAGTACATGCATACATATATATGTGGGCTTTTGGGTCCTTCAATGATCCAATTTTTATTAATATTTTGTACAAAATCTAATTAAAAAGACTTAGAATTTTTTGTAAAAAAGACTTAGATTTTTTTGTTTGGAATAAGCTCTATGTTTGTCCAAGGTAAATATTTTACTCTCTCTCCCCCCCATCTCCCTTCCTCTCTCATATTTCTCCTAACCGATCAAGAGATATTTTAGGATTTGCATCTCAACTAATTTGTCGTAATTTCTTTTCTCTTTCATTTTCTGCCCGTAGGTTTTGCAAACAACACTACCACAATCATAGGTGGAATCAAGGGGGTCTTTTCTGACCCCTCCCAATTATCTCAATTTGCATGGCCTCTTCTCTCTCCAAAAAATTTGCTGTTACCAATCATTACTATAATTGTTGTAGTTACTATATAATTACCTCTTGAAACAATGTCCCATTTTTCTAGGTTCCAAAAATATCCAATAGAAAAATATCTTGCTGGATTTTTCAATCTAGCTGTTCTGAGCTCCAAGTTCTTGGCACATTCACCCTCAATTTACTCCCCCCCCACCAACCAAAAAAAGAAAAGAAAAGAAAAAAGGAGTCCCCTTGGCCAAAAAAATAAAAGAGCATGCTGCACACAAGTCCACTTGGCATGGCTTCTAAAACCCCTTCCCTCAAACTTAGTTAACTAGTGAAAATGATGAAGAAAGGTATGCTTGCTGATCTTTCAACCTGTTCCTTGAAATTACATACTATGGTCTCTTTTCAATATATTTTTGGAAATTTCCTATTTCCTATTTTGAGGCAAACTTCTAGTGGAATGATAGAACCTGATAAGGTCTATTTTTGGTTAAATTGTCTATCTTCATTGTTTAATATAAGGTTTTTTTTAAAAAAAATAATTTATGGAACTAAGATAGGAGTGCTGTTGCACAAGAACTTTATCAATACGAGTTTATTCTCAGAACAACAAAAATAATGGTTAATTAATCAAATTATTGGAGCTGTGAGTAGAATTACTTGATGAATATGTAGTCAAAGACACTCATACACAAAAAAATGTAATTAGAACTTTATTTTAATTATGAAACCTAAGAATAATGGGCTGTTGTAAAACATGGAATGACCTCATTGTCCTCATGCTTAAAAAGAAAACAAAAAATCATCATCCTCATGCTTAAAAAGAAAAGAAAAAAAGGGTGTCTCATTAATCCGCATGACATGGTTGTCAATTCTTGCATCAATACACACTATTTCAGTATTATGGTGATCTCTCTATAAGATTTCTTATATGCATTGATTTTACTTGCCATAAAGTATGTTTTACAAAATAAAAACATAGTGATTCTATATTGTTATTTTTGGTTCACATCACCTCTCCTAGAGCAACACTATTTTTCATCTCACACACACACACACACACACACACACACACAGAGTTACATGTGCACACATACATGAAAACATATGTGCACAAACCTTTAATTTAACGCAAGCTATCTTAACCAATTACCTTTGGCTCTCCCAAAAGATTGTACTTGAGTTTGCCCTTGACTATGGTGTGGCCAAGCACCACTGGAGGTGGAATCTACCTGTCCGCTACTAGTCCCCAATCAATCACCCACTCCTAAAGCTTCTGTTGCACCACAATTCTGCTCTTCATAATGCTAATAGACCCAATGTGTTGGTTATTATGCTCTAGCTTGAATGCTATTGTTGCTGCCTGCAGATAGGGTTTAGGGGAATGAAGCCAAGCCAATTAGTAGGCTGCTCAGGCTTGGCTTGCTATATAACAGGACTAATTGAGCTTAGACTAGCAGAAGTATTGGAGCTCGGGTCCTATAAGATTGAAACCAAGGTTCTTATCAAGTCAAAGCAAGCTTCCATTTGAATTTTGCAAGCCTTTAATGTTCAAACTTGGCTTGTTTGTGAGTCAAGCGTTAAAATCTGTCAATTGGCTCCTTTTCTGGTTGAGCCAGGCCCAAAGAGCATGTACCCAACCTGATATTGACCTGTTCATGAACAACTTGTGTCATTTGCAGCCCTACCAGTGGACTGAAGCAAATTTTGCCCAATAACCTCTGGCTACACCTTTTTTGTTGCCATCAGATACAACTTGAGGCCTGTTGGTGGGGGGAGAGATGTGCTCCTCAGCTTGGACAGGGGGATAATGTTTCTCACCATGTAATGGGCAAGAGTTGGTAATGAGGTGCTGGAGGGTGGAGGGGGTTGAATGGAACCTTCTAGAAGAGCTCTAATGACCTCATAAGGGGTGGAAGAAGTTCATGCTTGCACGGGCATTCTCTCACATACACACATAATTTGACTATTTGATGCATGGACTAGAGGTCTTTAAATTATGATTTTTGATGTATAAGCATTTTAGAGATAGTAGATTACATCCAATGGCTTACATCATCAATGTAGGATCCGTATCATCTAAATCTAGGTCTGATTGGATTTGAGTGGAGATCCTCTCGTGTGGGTGGGGTGGGGGGATGGTGAGCTTAGAGTCAGGCACCTAGGTGGACAAGTTTAATACTCACTAAAATCTAATGATCATATTTCTATTTTCTTTAGCTGATATAGTTCTGGAAATAATCATCTTGAAGGCTACTAACTAGGATGAATTTGGAGGCAAATCCTCTTAAAAATATCCATATGTGTTTGTGCATGCCTGTTTAGGAGGCACCTTGTGCAGAAATTTTTGTGTGTATGTTTTGAAAAAAACCATATAACTATTGTTTGCAATAGATCTTTTCATTTGTATATTTCAGAATGCATATTTGCCTATGCATCTACATGCATGCGCACATTCTCGCATGCGTGCTTATGCATGTTATTTGTGTGCATTTTGTGAAAAACAAGCCTATAACTAATGTTATCAAGTGCTTTTTCATTCTTTTATACACACACATACATTTGTAAATCAGTTGTGTTTTTTGCACTTTCAATGGCTTTTAGATTTTTGTTATATTCCCCCAGCAGACCTTTTGGTTGAGATATATGTTATGCAGCAGGTTTACAAGTCTTCAGTTATGGCAATCAAGTTCTATAAGTACCAGGCACAGGTGCTGGTTAGAGACTACCTGCTAGCTGATCCATTTGTTCCATGCACCTCTGTGCTTGGGGGCATTTTCTTGTGCAAGATGGTATTCCTCATCTGGCTTACCTAACATGTCTTCTAATTGATGTAATTGAGTGTATCTACCACTGCACATGGAAGTTATTGATCATAGATGCAGATACTTGTCCATAAAAATGGATATGTATATATGAATTTGAAGGAGAGATGATAATTTTTCTTTTTTTTTTAAAAAAAAATAACATGTACGCACACTATGTTACTTTTTTTTTTTTAAAGGAACTATTGAAACAGATAGCTTGAAGAACAGAGTTGCAAGATATTATGGTTTGGATTAACAAGAACCATTGAGAAAGTGATACTGGTACCCACTTACCATCTATGACCACACTATCAAATGTAATCAAATGTATCTTTTCTAAAGAAGTATTTCTAATTTTTATATTGAGTCATGGAAGTCTGTTTTTCCTTCATCCAGCTACTTTGTATAAATGATATGGCAGCAGAAGTTGCTTAGCATGGAGAACACTTGAGATTATCTACTTCTGAATTTCATTGATATAGTAACTAAAAGTCTTCTTTGTATTATAATTAGTTTTTGAACTGAGTCATTATGGTTATTACCTTTTGTTTGTTCATTTTAAATTTAGTTATCAACAACTAGGAAATCTAACAGAAAATGCCTGCTAATCCCACTTTATAAATCTGTTTGTTGATGGAAATAATTCAATGAAGGACTATTTGATTGGACGTAACATAATTTAGCAAGTGTGATAATTGCTAGACAGCAGCATTGATGTAAATGAATATGAAGAGCCCTAGCAACCAATTTGGTTTTATAACAACAATTTGTTTCAGCATATTTAGAATCAAAAGCATTCCACGGTAGGAAGGTTATACTATCTTGCCTTACTTGGCAGCTGGAAATCTTTGGGCCCTAGCAAAAAATATGATTTGTTTATGTGTATACACACAAGTACCATAAGCATAAAGTCTCATCCCAACTACAAGTAAGTAAGTGCGTGCGTGCGTGCGCACGTAGTGTTGGACCAGACGCAAAATGTCAAGCTAAAAGTTTAATGAGTCAAAAATCAGTTATGAACCTCCAAATTGGAGATCCACAGTTGTGATCATGAACCACACCACTAAATATGTATACAAATCATGTTCATATATATATAGAAAAATGCATACATACAAACATAGATCTTTCAGTCATTGAAGCTGTTATATTAATTGTCTGCCTTTCTCTTAAACAGGCATATGATCTTACTCGGTTAATCAGTCCATTTTACTATAACGGCTATGCTTCTCTGACAAAGATTCAACGGATTGAGTGGAACAATCGGTGAGAAACCATAGGCTATCTGCATCCTTATTATATGCCTTTCTCATATTCATGTGAACCATTTTGCAGGGGTATGTCGAGTGTGCATGCCATTTTTATCACAATAATGTCATTGTACTTGGTGTTCTTCTCAAATCTATTCTCTGATCGTCTTGAGGGACTAGTTACATTTCGAAGTTCAAATCTCTCCACTTTTACATTGGGGGTGACATCTCTATCTTTTAGTTTGCTGTCATGCAATATCTCTTTATTTATACTACTGGTACTGCTATTTTGAATATATGTTTCTTAAATTTACATGTAATGTTACATTTTGACAGGTCTCTGTTGGGTATTTTATCACAGACCTTGCAATGATATTTTGGCTATACCCTTCCCTTGGTGGAATGGAATATGTAAGTAGTCTTCTTTGTCAGCTTTGTTTATGCTTGGACATGTTCTCTGTTGGGTTTATATGTTATATTTAACAGTAACTTTTCATGTGATACATTCAACTGCTCAAGGGGCACAATATTAAAGATCTTCATTATCACTTCACATATCAATTAAGAGATATGTAGTTCCAGAGTTACAGTGGACTGATATGGTGGCATCTTTTTCAGGTTCTCCATCATTTGCTTTCATTAAGTGCAATAGTTTATGCCATGTTATCTGGGGAAGGGCACTTGTACACGTTTATGGTCCTCATCTCTGAGACAACCACTCCAGGGATTAATTTGCGCTGGTAATTTTGTTGAAAGAGCAATTGTACAACACAACTTAAAGTATTTCCACCTGTTGACTTTTGGTATCTTTTTTTTTTGTGAAGGTTTCTTGACACAGCAGGAATGAAAAAGTCCAATGCATATCTTGTTAATGGCATAATGATGTTCTTTGCATGGTTGGTGAGTAGAAAAGTTGGCCTTCTTTATTGTTTTTTATAAAATCAAAGGTACTTCAAACTCATTTCATGGACAAAGCAGATTTAAAAGATTAGAGCAAATTAGCAGTTATGTGCTTTCATGTACTTTTTTTCTCTTTTGGCAATATTTTAGAAAAAGGAATTACCATTATATAAAGTTAAAAATATGGATGGGCAGTTTGGACATACAAAAAGTTACTCTCACCGATATTATATGAGTCCAAAAACAAGGCTTCTTTTATGAAGATGTGTTAAGCAAACTGATATCAGTGGCCCAATGTCAGTGTCTTAGTCTTGATATTAGTGGCTCAATGTCAGTGGCTTAGTCTTCCGCTGGTTGTCCAATCGCCATTGAAGTCATGGCTGATAAAGGCAAACACAGGAAAAAAAAAGGGACAAGAAAATGTTTCGACAATTCTTGAAGTACATAGTTATCTATTCAGGGGGAGGAATTTTAGGCTTGTCAGTGTACAGCCTCTTGCTAAGCAATTAAATGGGCTTATGTGTCTTTCCCCTTCTTAGTTTCTTCCCCTTTTGCTAAGGATGTGCTTAGACATTTACCTTGGTGTCTGAAGTAATTTGTGCATAACTGTAAGGTTTTAGAATTAGAACATAATTAGAAAAAGAAAAGAAAATATTTAGACAATTGAAAGACTGTCATGTGATAAGATTTGATTTTATAACTTTTTCTTTAAATTTAGATTTCTATATAAAATAAATGGCAATGAAAAGAAACAAAATCACAGAAACATTGAGATTGATAGACACGACTTCTATTTATCATATGAAGCAATGAATCAAAATCTTGATAAATCAACATAATTTGTCATCTATGATTTCTCATAAAATCATAAACTTAGTCCAATTAAATCATGCATACACACTGACGCAACTCAATAAAGGAAAAGAAAATGGATGACATTGGGATGGAAAAGACAAATTAAAGGTGGGTAGGTTTCTTTGGATATGTTGGGCATTATCCCATGACATCCAAGGCTGGAAAACTGTGAACCTCTAGGCTATGAATGTGAACTGAAGGTAAGTGGAAGAAACATACACGTCTGTTATACTTCAGGCGTTCACATTGTGATCAAGTCACTAGGCCTGTCCTAACCATGTGATTTTCTTTTTAGTTCTAAAATTTTATTGATTGTTCCATTGAAAAATGTCTTGAGTCATTAAAATAAACACAAATCCTGAATGGCAATCCTTTGGCACAATCTAAAAGTGTATGAACCCTCATCACCAACAATAGAAGTGTATGAACAAAACTTATTTTGACTGGTTACTGTTGAATATCTAAGCTAGACCAGATAAGTATGTATATATTCAGCCAGCTAGCTTTTGGTGAAACTTTGTAAACTTTAAAAACTGCTTAGTTTTTAAATGATTAAACTTCCAAATAGTTTATTCCAGGGCTAAACCATAATTCTGTTAAAGCTATTCCTGTCAGCTCGATAATCTTTATGGCATTGTGCAATCTAGTATAGCTTGGCTGCTTTGGTTCATTGAACATCATTTTCTTTCTTTGTGCAGACGGCAAGAATATTATTGTTCATCTACTTGTTTTACCACATCTATCTGCACTATGATCAGGTATGTCTTGCCTCTTCTTTTACTCGAATAATAATTCTTTATTAATTCATGCTAACTATTATTACTCTTCACATTCCATTAACAGATCAAGCAGATGCATACCTTTGGTTACCTCCTGACGTTTCTGGTGCCTACAGCACTGTTTGTCATGAACATGATGTGGTTTGCAAAGATTCTAAGGGGCCTCAAGAAAACCTTGGCCAAGCAGCACTGAATGGTGAACAGGAAGTTGCTGGATCTTCCATCATCATCATCTGCACCTTGTTACATCCTTTCAACTTTTCTTGTATAAAGTCATGCATAAACTAGGTGAGGAGGGATAAAAGGAAAAGAAGCTGACTAGCAAGGAAATTTTAGGGTTAGAGTGGGTAATCGTTGTATATGAATATGATGCTGTTCTTTGTTCCTACTGAATATTCGGTTATGGTGATCTCTCTTTTAGCCTGGATCTCCTCTGTTCATGATGTTTTGTAGGCTATGCTTGAGATGGCCGTCACCTCCTGGTAAGAGAACGGTTCACTGAACCTGAAATGCCTTTGTGTTTTTCTCCGTGGCAACTGATTTGCTTCTATCTCTGTATGGAGAGGATGCTGACCTGAAATATTAACCATTAAATCTTGAGCAAATTGATGGCTAGTTATTCAATGAACTGGGCTATAACATCAAGGCTTTGTTGATTAACCATGTAACACTTATTCCACCTCCACCATATGAGTTCTCTTAAATTTTTAAATTTTTTTTTTATGCGTGCAGTGAGAAGATAGCTTGGTGGGCATTTTCACATTGCAAACGGTTATTGTGTGCATAATAAACATAAGTATATATATTGTACATAAAAAAAATTAAAAAATTAAAAAGAATTGATGTGAGGGATCAAATGTTACATGATTGACTAACCGGTTGGACATCGCTTTGCTGTTAAATTATTTGGATACGTGCCCTTAAATCATCCATAAGCTATCTTGTTCTATCTGCTGAATGAATAACTGCTTGTTATATGGTATATATACGACCAATATATGATAATTCTTGCATATGCCATATCGATCTTGCTGACTATATTATGAGAGATATTTACTGGAGTTTGGGGGATGTGCACGTGTGCTCTAACGTTGAGATGTCTTTTTGGACACGTGTTAATGCTATATAGAGGTAGATGTTAATGCTATATAGAGGTAGGTTTGGCTATATTTGAATATAAATAAGTTTAGATCCGATCATCTTTCCTATCTTTGAATCTATACGGCTTACAAATCCTAAAATCCTAAAAAAGATAGAATGGCTCCGAAATCCATGTAAATCTAAGAATGAGAAAGGTTACTAGATCCTAAACTTAATTATATTTAAATGAAGCCAAGTTTACCTCGCATATATATATATATATATATATTTGGTTACATTCGAATGTAACCAAGCTTAGATTGGATTACCTTCCTTACCTTTGGATCCACATAGTTCATGGATCCCAAAGATGAAAAAATTGAAAAAGATAGGATGGCTCCAGGTTCTATGTAGATCCAATGATGGAAAAGGTGATTGAATCTGAACTTTTACAATCCTTTTCTTGGACTAAAGATAAACCCACTCTCTTCTTTTTCACGAGCTAAGGAGAAATCCAACACTTTCTTAAAGAAGAAAAGAAACAAGAAAAACACTCTCAAGAATGTAGATTTACAAATAAGGCTTTAAACTTGAGAAAGAAATGAATATGAATACTAAGCTCAAAAACCCCCCTTTTACAAATATTTACTAATGATTTTTAATTTATTTTTTCATGTTCAAACCAGCCACCAAACCTTCAATTATAGGGCTAAGAAAATACGACCATTGAGGCTCAAGGGCATCTCAACGACCATTTCAAATATGATTGTTGGAACTATTAGAGCCCTTGCGGTCGACTGCTCAGGCTAGAGTGATTGATTGCTAGGCCTAGCATGGTTGATCATCCTAGCATGATGCAGTCAATTGGAGGCTAGGCAGAGAGCTATCTTTTAGCCAGTTTTTTAGCAGTCTCTTTCGGTCAACTATAGTCAGGTCACTTAACCATACTCTCTTAGTTTTAGACTTTTGTAATTATTTTTCATTAATTTTGATCCAAAAACTAGTCTAATTCTATTTTAAGGGGTTTGAGACTTATTTACTTGTTCTCCTATCAAGTTTTACAATGGACATCCTTAGGGTAGCAAAATTTATAAATTAAAGCTTTTCTTTAGATATTCTTGCGTTTGTTGATAATTGATTGGACCTTGTGCACCACTAACTTGGAATCCTTCAATGCTGCTTGAGGTTCTTGCCAATCAAAAATGTGCCAGATGATCTTTTGCTTATATCTTGACTTGTAGAAACCATCTTACCTATCTATCAATACAAACTCAAGCATAATATTAGTTCATTAATCAATAATTTGTTATCATCAAAACATGTATCATGAGCCCCTAAGTTCAACAATCTTCTACTTTTTAATGATGACAAACCTTTGATTATAAGATAATATTGAGAATATAAAAAGCTACTCAATCATATATTTACCAAATATGTCAAATGCAAAGTATCATAAGCTCCTAATCAATATATATATATATATATAGATATATACATACATACATACATACATACATACATATATATATACATATATACATACATACATATATATATATATATAGATATATACATATATACATACATACATACATACATATATACATACATACATATATATACATACATACATACATATATATATATATATATATATATATATATATATATATATATATATATATATGTATATATATATATATATATATATGTATATATATATGTGTATATATGTATGTGTATATATGTATGCGTGTATATATATGTATGTATATATATGCGTGTATATATATATGTATGTATGTATATACATATACATATACATACATGCATGTATGTATGTATGTATATACATATACATATACATATATATATATATGTATATATATAAATATGCTTCCCTTAAATTTATGCTCTCAAATAATGTAGCATTGATATCAAGTTCCAGTGGTAATATATTTAATATATCAGATGGTATGCCTCAATTTCTATTCCCCCTATTTCTTATGAGCATATACAATCAATAAATAATTTTATTCCCCTCCATTTTGACATCAATAATTTTCATATGTAGACGCCAATAATTTTCATATATATAAATCTATAATTTCATCAAGCATATTAATCAATGACAATTACAATCAATCTACTTCTCCTTCTTTTGACATCACTATCAAAAATGAATTGTACAAAGAATGCACTATTGAGGGTGGAAGCATAATGAGATGATTATTATTAAGAATATGTATCAAAATAGAGATATGCACTATTAGCAACACTAATCAATATAAAGTTGATTCCAATTGTTGTCGATCATGAGCTATTAAAATATATAAACTTATGACAAAATATGCATCAAAGTGTCAATCATAAATATAAGCATTGGAAGTATATATTTTGATATCAAATGATGATACCAATTGTTACATGATCATGGGTTATTTATTGATAAGTATAAATAATACCATTTGTTGCTTGATAATGAGTTAACCCAACTCATGTCACCTAACAAGTGTATCTATAATCAATGTTCAATATTTTTTTCCTCTCCCTTTTTAAAACATTGAAAAGCATGTAGATGGAGGGTAAGTATTATTTTTCCTATCAATATGTTTTTAGTCAAGTTTTGGCTTTAAATTAATTATGAGTTATATCATGAAAAAGTATCAGAAGCCAACCTCAAAAATATCAAAAACTAGAGTATCAAAAAGAGTATCAGAAATGGAATCATGACTAAGCCAAAGTTTTAAAAGAGTATCAAAATAAAGTAGCAAAAACCATATTATTAGAATCCAAAACATCAAAGCTCAATCTAAAATCAATCCATATGCTCTTACTTTTTGTATTATCAAAAGGATATATTTAATCATGAAATAGTAAGAGAAGGAGGATGACATATATAAATTTTACTAAACACATGGCAGACTTATAGCAGCAAAGTCATCATGGTCATAGAAATCTTAATATGCCATAAAAAATCAACCTTATATTTCTTCTTTTAACAAAATTGCCAACCAAAATATGTCTACTTCTTATCAAATATCAATCAATACATCTTTTTTTGACATCAAAAAGCAAATATATAGATTATAGGATAAGGAAGATGATATGAAGTTTATATCCAAAACAAGGAGCAAACATTTTATCATATCATCCAAAAATGAAGGTTGATAATTATATAAAAAATATCTTTAAAATATATGAGTCAATGCATAGATACAAACCATATCAACTTAGGGAGTCATAGCATAGTCTTATATTAAGACTTTAACCATATGGATCCAAAGCATATGACTCACAAAATCTATATTTTCTCTTCTTTTTCAACTAGCAGTAATATGTAAAGGGGGGGCATATATATCCGGTCAGTATAATAAAGCTTGGATACTACATGAGCAAGCACAGAAGTATAAGAAGGCCTATTTTTGTTGATGTCTAACTGGACCATATCATCATCATCAAAGCTATTTACTGGTTCCTCATCATCCATCCTGTCATCAGAGATATATGAATTGCTAATCATCCCTTCTGCTAGCCTATCCTTTCAATGAACTAACTCCTGAACTGCAATCAAATCCAAGCTGACATGAAGAGAAGAATTACTTGATAGATTCATATCATAATCCGTAGCTTCAAACTTAGCATAGGATATGTAACCAGGTTCCACTATAGGAGTCTTGTATGATATAGAGGCCGATGATTGGTGCCCAATCATTAAGGGTTATGATGAGTGGTATGAAAATAGCCCACTTTTTGTTAGAGGAATGTATGTCGATAGCTCACTATCCATCAACAATTGGATATACAAGCTAAGCCTACTATTATTTTTGCATTAGATCTCAACATGTACTCAATTATATTCTTTCAAAATTTCATAGTATAACTTATGAGTTTATCACCATGATACTTAGAGCAATTTTGAATATATCCTTTATCCTTATAAATCGATACTATATTACTCTTTATTCATTAGGTATCTTCTTAGTTTCTAAGATCTTATTAAATAAATTTATCTTCCAAATTACTTCTACATCACCTAAACATTTATAAACATTGATAGAAATTTTGTTAAATCCCACTACTCTTCTATTTTCATCTTTTTTATAGCCTCTTTTACCTTAGATATTTTAATTCTATGAGTATATATCATATTTCTATCCTTAATGAAACTAGTAAGGCATCCTAAATTATCTTTATAATTTTATTTAATAATTTATTAAAATAACTTCTTTACCTTTCTTAGTACTCTTTTGTAGCCTTAATTGCTAATGGAACTTTATTATTTTATCAACAAGTTTTCTTATTATATGACCTTTTTCTTTTGACTCTTTCTAATATTTCTATGGCTACTTTTCCAATAATATTAACTATCTCTTCCTATATATAATATTGATTTCTCCATTTAGAGACCATTTTCCTTTCTTCATCATTATATTCTTAGTAGCTATTTTTTTTTCTCTCCTTTTAAATTTCACCACCCAATCCATGGAATTTCATACTCTTTAATCATTCTCCTTTATTTCTGAATACATACATTTATAATCATTAATCTATATAACATGGTTAAACTCTTACTTAGTATGATCTTATAATCTTTACAATAAACTCGATTAGCCTTTCTAGTAAATAAGAAATTTATTTGACTAATATTATATCCACTTTTAAAAGTTAGTAGATGAGAGTCTTTCTTTTTTAAAGCATTTATTGACTAACACTAAATCATGTACCATTGTAAAATCTAAAATAGCAGCTCCTTCTTTATTTCTATATCTGAAATCATGATCTCCATTCAAATCTCCCATGATAAATATATTTTTATATTAAGAATCTTTTAAATTATTTCACCTATGTCTTCCAAAAAGTTTTATGTTATAGCATTATCTAAACCTACTTGAGGAGCATAAGCACTAATAATATTAATGAACTCCCATTCTAACACTAATTTAACTAAAATTATTTCATTTCCTATTCTCTTAATATCTATAATCTCATATTTTAAACTTTTATCTATAATAATTTCTTTTCTACTTCATTTCCATACTTATCTTTACCTTTATACTAAAGTTTTGTAACCATCAATCTCTTTTATTTTTTCTCTTATCCACTTAGTCACTTGCAGGAACATATATTTTGTAACCATCAATGACCTTATATTCTAAATTGCTAAATATATTTTATTCTCTTTTATTTTTTAATTTTTTAAGACTTACTTTTTTTATCTACACCAATCCATGAAAATACAAAAAGCTTTACTTTCCACCATACCTAGGCACCAATATGACGCATTACTTCTGAAGACCACCCTATCTATCCTTGCAAAACTTTTCGCTATATGTAGGGACCCAATGTAGTGCATCATTAGTAGAAGATGCTTTAACAATTTTCTCTATTGAATTCATGCTTATAAGGTGTAATTATAGTTTTACGCTGATCGTCAACTTATTATGAGTTTCATCTTTTATCTCAACTTGAAACTAACTATATACAAAACTTTATACTTCTACCTATCAAGATATCAACTAATCACAGTTGTGCTGCATTTCAATTAATCTTTCAATTCATCAGCCTTCTATTTGCCCTCATCTTCTTAATTCTATCTCCAACGGCCGTCTTTAGAAGGTGCCGAACGGTGGGATAACATGACAATAAAACATTGATCACAGTGCCATCTCCACTAAAAGACCTAGTTCCCGCATGAGTCCTTGCCTCCAATATTTTCCTTCAATTTTTGTCTTTTCCACCTTCACGAACTAATGTTTGTAGTGGCCGTGCCAGTACCTGCCTGATCTGTGTGCCATATACAATGGCCCCTTCCCTTAAAACAAGCGACTGTAGGACGCGTTCTGTATAGCTTTTTGAGAAGCTGGAGGAGAGACAAAAAAAACTTGAGCATGCGCATGTCTTAGATGGTCCATATTGAATTAAGATATTCTAAAGTTATCAAATGATCCAAGGAAGCAGACCCCATCATCTGACTGCAGTGACGCACCTTACAAAGCAGCGTTTGGCTTCTAGACACCAGCTTTCCATAACCTACTTGACAGCATAGACAAACTGAACACAACTCTATGGTTGCCCTAGTTGTTTAGTCTAGTCATTGTATGACTTTTTAATCCCCATGCACGTATGTACCTTTCTGATTAATGTTGAGTTATCAGCCAATCATTCCCATCATATCACTTCAAGTGGTCTTAATCAGACCTCACTTCCTGCTAATTTTCCAACTGAGAATGCCACCAAACACCACAATCACTATAGCCCACCATTGCTTATAAACACCCTTCCTCAACTTATCTCGCCCCATCTAAGAATAAAGATGACATCCTTCTCCTTCAAATCAGCCATTTTCCTTTCTCTTCTCCTTCATGCCATCACCTTGTTCTCCCAGTGTCATGCAGCTAAGCATAAAGATCACAAGGCACTGGTTTTAGGCCTGACCCATTCCAGAGCCCTCTCTTCATTGTCAGTGGCACCAAGAGGCTCGAAGCCACTCGAGGTCTTGGACATGATGGAACCACTTAGAGGATTTAGAGATGGGTATCTGATTTCCTTGAACGTAGGGACACCACCACAAGTCATTCAAGTGTACATGGACACTGGAAGTGACCTCACTTGGGTCCCTTGTGGGAACATCTCTTTTGAATGTATGGAGTGTGATGATTATAGGAACTACAAACTGACTGCCACCTTCTCTCCCACCTACTCCTCTTCATTCATTAGAGATATTTGCACCAGCCCCTTCTGCACCAATATCCACAGCTCCGACAACCCTTATGACCCATGCGCTATGGCAGGGTGCTCCATTAGCAGCCTTGTGGGGGGCACCTGCCCCAGGCCCTGCCCTTCCTTCTCCTACAACTATGGGGCAGGGGGGTTGATCATTGGGAGCCTCACAAGGGACACGCTTAGAGTGCATGGGGGTGATCCAACAGTGGTGACAGAGATACCAAGCTTTTGTTTTGGTTGTGTGGGTTCCACATACAGGGAGCCCATTGGGATAGCAGGTTTTGGGAAGGGTGCTCTCTCCCTCCCCTCACAGCTTGGTTTCCTCCAGAAGGGCTTCTGTCACTGCTTTTTGGGGTTCAAGTTTGCCAACAACCCAAACATCACTAGTCCTTTGGTTATAGGGGACCTTGCTATCTCCTCCAAAGAGCACCATCAGTTCACCCCTATGTTAAAGAGTCCCATATATCCAAGTTACTACTATCTTGGCCTAGAGGGTGTTAGTGTTGGCGATGGGACCATAATTGAAGGTCCCTTGAGCTTGAAATCCTTTGACTTAGATGGTAATGGTGGAATGTTGATCGACTCGGGGACGACTTACACTCACCTCCCCGAGCCATTTTATTCACAGTTACTATCAGAGTTAGGGTCAAAGATAACATACATGAGATCGAATGAACTTGAGGAGAGAACCGGGTTTGATCTGTGTTACAAGATTCCTTGCTCAAATGGCTCTTACTCATCGGATGATCTACCTACCATAACTCTACATTTTTTGAATGGTGTGCAGCTCACATTGCCTAAGGAGGACTGCTTCTATGCTGTGGTTGCTCCAAAGGACTCTCTTGGTGTGAAGTGCTTATTGTTTCAGACCATGGATGATGGCTATGGACCAGCTGGTGTCCTTGGGAGCTTCCAGCAGCAAAACATGGAGGTTGTCTATGACTTAGAGAAGGAGAGGATTGGGTTTCTTCCAATGGACTGTACTTCCGCTGCTGCATACTATGGGCTCCATCAGAAGTAGTATTTTGTTTTGGAGGTCTCTTTGTTTTGGATGTTTCCGAGTCGGAATAAATAAAGCAGTCTTGTTGTTGTGGAGCTCACAAGGCCCATGAGCTTTCTATCTATGATTGCATGCTGCATTTTTCCCCTTAATGGGTTAGGATGGATTAAGGTTGATGAGTTGGGTATATTCTGTTGTTTAGCATTAAATGGGCAAATGGGAATGAGAAGTACACTTTAAAAGCTGTCATGATGATGTAATCTGTTAAATAAATCATTTGAGTACTTCTAAAAGCATTCAATTATTCATCATAGTGGGGTTGGTTTTAATTAATTGGTCACACGGGAATCAAATTAGTTAGCAGTTGGTACATCAGTTAATCCATCCCTTTCTGAACTTACTTTCCTTTTAATTAATATTAACTTCATATTTAATTAGTATAACCAACTTGCAAGCCTCTTTTTAAGTGTTAGAGTGGGATTCGATGAATAAAAAAGAACATCCGGCCGATTTGAGTACTTATTTAACAATGTATTCAACAATTTTGTTCTTTATGCAGATCTATAGATGAAGCTCACAAAATGCATAACATGCATGAAAGAAATTTCCAAGTACCTTTGCTTCGAACTTTAAATGAAATCAACAAGAAGAACCATGACATTGTGTTTTTTGTGATTATGATGGCTTATGCTTGCGGGTGTAATGTATTAAGTTTTGTCCAACTCTATCAACATTAATCCCATTGATCTTCCAATGTTGTTGGCTCAAACAAGATGATCAGAAAATCAATCATCAATTGAAGCATTAAATCGGTGATGCTTTCATTATCCGAAACTATTTTATGATTTGATTGAGTATACAAATTAACCCGTTAACCAATCAAATGCTGATTGACTCGATCCAATTAGTCCATGAAAGGTAATTGATGTTCACTTCCTAATGAATCGGGAATATTTGATAATCTTAAATCAGAACTGTTGACTGCCAAGCATGAAAGAATTTGTGACTGATAGCATTATTATTATTCAATATTTTATTTTATTTTCTTTTCTTTTTTAGGGGAGATTATGACTCAATCAAGTATGGGGTGAATCAAATTTTCACTATTAGAATCATTAAACTGTAACTCATGTTTAATTGAACTTGCTACCATGTGGAATTGCTTTAGCTAGCTATTCACTGCTACACTGACAAGCTGGGGCTTGAGATTGAAGGTAAGCTTTATGTCATCTTAGTTCATCACTGCATGTAACAGAACTTGCAAACCTTCTCCTACTCTTTTTCCTTTTGACGCCATTTATGCTAGCATCATCGCCGATATCTCAATTCATTCATACCTTCTATGCATCCCATGAGTCTAAACTCTTAAGAGGAAGGTTTTAAATCCCAACAAAACCATAGATGGCGCAGCCATCCCATCCTCTTCTTGTAGAAAAATTAGATCGGAACAAGAGTGTGACGCCAAAATTCAATCATGTAGAAAAGAAGAAAGAAGAAAAAAAAAGAGAGAAGAAAAGAAAAGAGACCTCTTCGAATTAGAAAGGAACCACTCAAGATTTAAAGATCCTTTTGAACTGTACTTTCATTCATGATTAGGTCTAGCCCTGAGCAAGCTCTTTGCTAATCTGTATGATGTATCCATTAGGAAGAATATACCAGTTTTTGCCCTATAGAATTGGAGAATGGGAAAGTGGTCCATAAAATTACATCGTTCCGTTATTAACACTCAACATCAACAGCTCCAAGACCTCAAAGACCTCCTTTCTCCTATCCACCCTTCAAGGATTACCGACACTTCTACGTGGAAGATCTCAAATAAAGGGGCTAGTTCTTTCTATAAATTCCTTAATTAGAACAATGTTCATTGGCAATATCATAGACATGTTTGGAAAGATCCTTCAAAAAATTAAAATATTTGCTTGGATGACTCTTCATAGTAGGCTTCACTAGCGAAAAAAAAATGAAGAGTCTGTTTAGGTTATTCTTTTTGCTATGTCCCTCTAAGTAGTATGTTAAACAGGTTAGGCCGGCTTAGGTTCCGCTCGAAATGGAGGCCGGCCCAGCTCAAAATGGGCTAAGCTTAGCATGGCTCATGAGCTATAGCACCCATGTCGGGCTTGGCACAGCCTACCTCTCAGGTTGGGCCAAGCCACCCTTGCGACCCACAAGCCGTGTTAGAAAAACAACCCATGGCAGCTTGGCATGATCCAAACAAACCTAAGTGGCTTGCCAGATACTAAAGAGTTGGTCCATGGCACAACCCACTAGGGTGGCCTATTGACATGGCCTATCACTAGGCCCACTAAGCATGCCCTTAGCTTGCTTGGCCTACCTAGACAAAGACTAGGATGCCTTCCTCTAACAACTACAAATGGCTAATTAAGGGGGCATTTTCATCCATTTCTCAATAAAATATTTTTTTCCCTTTTAATAACTAAAAATAGCTAGTTTTTATCCCTTTTAATAACTAAAAATAGCTAGTTTTTAAGGATATTCTTATCTTTTACTTAAAAAGACTTATTCACCCTTCCTAATAACCATAAATGATTAGTTTTCAAGGTTATTTGAGATACTTGAAAGCCTTTCAAGTTCTATAAATAGTGTTCAACCTTTCTTCCTCGCCTCACTCTAAATCACAAGCTTCTCTAAGCTCCTTTAATCTCTTTCTACAATTTAGCTACCTGCCCTACTCTCTCTCTAATCTCTACTTCTCTATAATGCATGGTGCTGGTAGCTCGCTGACCCCATGATATCTTCAGGCTCGGCACTGGTACAGATGATTATGGGGCTAGTCTTGGCACACTATAGTTACAGACTGGTACTAATGTCTCGGAGTTCAATAGTGCAACTAGTGCTACATTGACCATCGAGTTTAGGGCTAGACCTAGGACTTTTGAAGTACTTTAACATTGAGGAGGTTGTCGGTAGGGGGTTTATGCTATCTGTAAAATATATAAAAAGAACTACAACTGCAACACTTTAGGACGAGCCAGTCATCTGTCTCGGCATTGGAAGCATAAGAGAATATCTCATAGCTCTAACTAGGTTCAAATTAAACTTGGACATGGCAGTGAGTTAACAAAATGTTCTTTTCTCTAAGAATTAAATTTAAAAAATCAAAATTAATTGTATGTAATGAAATGCATTTTTCTTTTGCCAAAAATCTATATTTTAAAAAATATATAAAAACTACCGTAAATCCTGCATTTAAAAAAGTTTTTCAAAATATTGCTAAATTTGATTATTTTAAATAATTTTTTAAATATAAAAATATAATTTTATATTTTGATATTTTGATGATAGAATAGCATTGTCCGATATCTAGACTAGCACTTTTAAGTTATCTTGTATTTGTATTACTATGAATTTTACTAATTGTGATTGAGTAATACAAAAAAAAAATTCTTAGTTTGTAAGTAATTAAATATTCACACAATACCACCAGCATCTCTTCTTATATCATGTAGATGGTACATGAATATCGTATACATGATTATTTTTTTAATTAATCTAAATAATACTTCTAATAATAATATTGTTGTTGAGTTATTCAAACAGTTCTTGCATTCCATCTTAGATAAAAAATTATTTTATATAAGATGCGCATGTCACGTCATTAATTTGATTATACAAAATGGTTTGAAAGTTATTGAAATATATGCAAGTAAAGTTAGATATGCCATTAAATGTATACAATTTTCAAAAACTAGAAGATAAGAATTTAAAGCTTTGTATATTGCCCATAGTAAAAAAATATAAATAATTTTTATTAGATATAAAACATAGATGGAATTCCATATGTTTAATATTATAAACATGTTTTGAATATAAAGATATTATAGCTAATTTTTATAATATTCACTTTCCTGGTGAACCAATATTAAAATTTCACTCAAGTAATTCTAAAATTATTATGCAATTTTTGGAATATTTTTATAAAGTTATTAATATTTTATCTAAAATTTATTATCTCACCTCTCCCCTATTTTTGTGACAAATCTATATTATTACTAATAATTTTTTAAAATATAGGAATGATGAAGGTTTGAAGATATAATTGCACTAATGGAATTAAAATTTAATAAATATTAGGAAGAAATTTTATATTTCCATTGTCTAGCTTTAGTTATAAATCTTAGAATAAAATTAGATGGTTTATTTATAATATTAGATAAAATTTATAATAATATGATACATGAAGTTAGTAGAAACAAATTTAAAGGTTAAATTAATAATTTATTAAATGATATGTTTATAATAGATGATAAAAAATATAATAAAGATAGAAGGTTCTTTACTTCAGGACCGGCCTCATGTAGTAGTAATAGGGTTAGTAGTACTAATAAATTATAGGATATTTTAATTAGAAAAAAATCAAAAACTACAACTTCATCATTTAATGAATTAAATTTTTATTTAAATAATGATTTTGTAAATTTCTTAACTTAGAAGGAAATAGACAATTTTGATATTTTGGTATGATGGTGAGCACATAAGAATAATTATTTTATGCTTATTGCTGTGGCCCATGATCTACTAACCCCTCCGATGTCTATGGTAGTATTGGAATCTGCTTTTAGTGCAAGATGGATATGTGATAACAGAAGGAGCTGATTAAGGCCCGAGATGGTGGAGATGCTGATATGTTTCAATGATTTGTACAAAATAGAAGATATAATGCAAGGTCAAAAAAATTATGAAAATGAAGATTCCCCTCTGAACGAATAGAGAAGTAGAAGATCAAAACAGAAGATGGCACGACCTGTCACGGTCTTGGAGGCCAGACGAGAGGAATGGCCATGATGAATTATGCCAATAGCAAGCTCCTAAAATAGATAAATATATCTAATTTATTTTATTTAGTTTTTCTAAAATTAGTTTAAAATTTAAAAAAATAATAATAAATAAAAATTATTCGATAAGTTTTCTTGTTGAGCTCGAAAACCTAGAGTTCAGGCCATGCCAAACAAAGTGAAAATGAAGATTGAAGACTCTCCTCTGAATGGCTAAAAACGAAGAAAAGGATCAAGCAATGTAACGATGAGATGACACGATTGCAATGATAAGCCACTTTTCTATTTATGAATAAAGGTATGAATATAATTTATTTTATTTAATTTTTGAAAGATTAGCTAGCTGCTGGCCATACGCTTAGCATAATGGGTTGGCATGCGAGCCAACACAATCCATGGGACACAGCCCTCTGAGACTGAGCCTCACCTTCTTAGTTTGGTGGGCCATATTAGTACAACCTACTATAGAAGCCGTGCCGGGCCGGCACCGCATGCCAACCTACGAGCCATCTCCTAGTGGGTTAGGCCGGCTCGGCCTATCTTACTCGACACCTCTGCTCTCAGGACAACTTCCCACACTTTCCTGTCATGTCCCTTTACTAAGAAACTGTGGTCCGTGGTGTAATCAAAAGAATATCCATTCCAGGCCTCAAAACTTGGAACATGCATGGACTTCCTGGAGCAAAAAGCACAGCCTCTTCCTTGGAGATTGGATGGGACTAAATGATACTTGCTACATAATGGCATTCATGGAAAAAAAAAAAAATGCTAGAATTTTTACCCCTAAATCCTTCTCCCTTTCAGCCACATCTCAAAAGATCCTGCACTCTTTTGACTCTTGGAGCTACATTTCCATAGGAAAGGCAAGGAAGCTCATAGCAATCTTCAATCATTGCTAAGAAAATCTTGATGGGAACCATTTATACATTTTAAAACTTCTCATAAATAACGTTAATCAAAAAACCGAAGAGCTTGCCTCCTCTGAAGAAAGAAGAAATGGGAAGAAAAAAAAAGAAAAAAAGAAAGGGGGAATGAAAAAAAAAAAAAAGGTAAAGAAACAAGAGAGAAAAAAAGAAAGGGGGCAGAATAAAGTATAAAAAAATCAAAGAGAGAGATAAGGATACCGGGTGCTCCATCCGGAAACGGCAAAACAACGTGACACATTGTTTAGTAGAAAAAATTAGAGCATTTTCGTCCCATGATTCTTAAAATCTTGTTTAAAAGAATATGCAATGTACATAAAAAAAGTCTTGCTGTTTTCCACTTGACACTAGCAAGAAAAGTTTGTTCTACTTTCCAAGCTGTCACCTACCAAACACCAGAACCTCCACTGGCTGTCTGGGCTAGCTCTGTTATTCGATCCTGGCACGGCTTGATAGCTCATCATGGACACAGAGATGCAAAGAGAATGGATATCTAAAGCTCTTAAAGGACTAGGGGATAGCAATGCACAAGATTCTCATGCATTGAGATGAGGCCATGCCTTGAAATATTCATTACCCTTTAAAGTGACGAGGGAGGACACGGTCGTCTTCAAACTTTGGCAAACCTGCATTTCGTTTCTAGTCCGATGTTGGCCGGCGTGGCAAAGTAAAAGCAAAGATGATATCATGGACAGCGACATGAAGGACATGAAATGCAGTAGAAAACGTACTGAAAAGAAAGTTCACCATGTTATGCGTTCCATTCAAAATACTCGCACCCCAGCATGATGACTCCCGATACTCGCACATTACATTTAAACAAATCCCAACATTTTGGAGGCCTAACCTTTTGCAAGCAAAAGCAAGACCGATGAAGAGTTTGAAATACGAAGAACTCTCATAGAAGTTCTTTTAATTTTCATAAAAGGCCACTTGGAATATTTGGCTGGACTGCAGAAGTTCTTCAAAGAAGAATAACAAGAAAAATAGCAAATCTTTCACTTCAGAACATTCTAATATTCACAGTTAAAAAAAAAAAAGGGGGGGGGGGGGACACAGAACGATGAGCAGAAAATAGTAGTCGTCACCTAACACAGTTTTGTTTGATAAATTTTCTAGGCACAAATTGACTAGCGAGTTGGTGATTTGCTAGACACAAATTGACTAGCCAGTTGGTGATGAGCACTAAGAGCAGCAAGAAGTGGTGTTGACAACTCTTTCAGCTGGTCTATCCGTGAGAATCATTCCCTGAGGGTTCTGTACTGGTTGAGACTCGATCAATTTCTTCGCTGAAATGAAACCGCGAACAGCTTTAGCTCAGATGTTTGTCTTTTTATTAATTAAAAAAAAAAGAAAAATATTAAGTCCATCCATATGTCAGAGCCAGGCCACTAATTAGATAATCAATAATTTAGATTAGTGGCAATCAGTGAAGCGAAGAAACAAACGTGTCTACCAACATTGACATCCTACCTTTCCATGTGCTTCATAGATTATTCCTTCAGGGTATGATGCTCTAGAAATTTCTAACATGAGAAATAGCCCATGATGGATGAACGAACCACTCAAGAAAACAAATCTTATTTAGGATCCATGGAACACATATTTGAAAGATCATGCCACAGACGTCGCATTATTATGATTGTATATTTCAAATAATTGACACAAAAGTTGACTTCACAGCCTATAATTGACGGTACAGAAAGTTACACCAAGTATTTGATGCTGCATGTGCTGCTATGAAACCAGAATAGACTAGCATCTACAGCACATGAGCGTGTGTGAGCATGCATGCGTGTTCACAGAATAATATTTTAAACGTTAGAAACATTTTATGATGTATCAATATTGAAAAGACAAAGGGAAAAAGACTAACCAATTTCATAGAATATGTCATTGACATTGATTGCTGTTTTCGCAGAAGTTTCCATGAAGAAAAGACCATTATCCTGAGCATATGTTTGAGCTTCCTAAAAAAATAAACAAAGACAACAGCAAATTATAATCAAGCTAAATCATGTTCCGAAAGTAGATGTAAGGCAAGAGTTCAAGTTAATAAATGAGATGAAGCCTATACTCTATTCTAAGTATGTTTAGATATATGCATCCATTTGATTGACTAAAATACACAATTGCATAGGTATCATTGGAAGGCCAAAAGAAAATAAATAGCTTCAGTGATAATGTGCTATACATTTTTTGATGTTGCAAGAGAAGGATGACACTAGAGAAGTGGATCCTTCTAAATCACAGCTCAGTTATATCACGCAAAGTTAGGCTGGCACAAAGTTGTCCAAAAGAGAGGGGCCCTTGGCGACCAGTCTCGATTAAATCCTTTATATCCCAGTATTACATGGCCGGCCAATCAAGGTAATGCAACTACAATTAGATCGGCTAGAATTATCTGAGTTATACACTCAACTGTTAACCCTGACATCCTGCATGCTAGACCATTAAAATTAAAATACCGATAAAATTGACAAAACAAGTTTTATGAATTGTAAAAGTTGTGACTCATATAGTAATTAGCAGGAATTATCATTATATTGATGCTTCACTCATTTTACATCTCAATATGGAAGTACGACATCACAATCAACCGTTAGCCCTGAGGTCCTGCACAATGGGCCATCAAAATTGACATTTCAAATAGAATCCACAGAACAACAAATTTTCATGAATTGTTAAAGATGTGACTCATATAGTAATTGGCAGGGATTATCATCATATTAATGCTTCACTTATTTTATATCTAAGTATGACAGCATGTTGTCAAGTGGCTCCAAAAATTTAATTTTCAAAAGCCTTGCTAGCTGTGGCAACCACAGGATCATGATGCCCATGGCAAAACAGATCACAGCATTCCCACAAGAAGGGAAGCAAAGATAGCATAACAAACGTTGTGATAGTAAGATTCGATACGATAGAAGCAAGACTGCTTCACTAATACTAAATCTTATGAGGTTAAATATTGAGTAAAGCATTTCAGAAAAGGGAAAAGATTAAGGCCCCACCAATGAATTGAGGATCCTAGAAAATGATAGCCCTTGTCATATGGCAACCAGATAAAATGGAAATGTGGTTGGGAGAAAAAATATGTTTGAGTTGCATAACCTCACAAGAACTGACAATGGCAACAGCAGAATATGGACTTGTGAGTTGAGTCAAAAGAAGAGTTGGTTCATGCCAGTCATGCACGTTAGCATTACAGCCTTAACGTAAGGCCACATTTGTAGAAGAGTCTACACACGGTTAAGCATCTAGTCCAAAGTAACAACAATGATGTTGTGATATTCAGCATATTAGAGACTCAAAGCAGCACTTGGTCAAGCTTCTGCCCTATTAACTTTGCAGGCACCACTTGGTTAAGCTTCAGCCCTATTTACCTTTGCAGGCACATTAAATAATGGATGAGTCTGACTTCAACTCCTATGGTAAGCAGTCAAATGTATAGTCATGACAGTTCACACCAAATTTTAGATTTCTAGCTATTAAATTAACATTAAAAACTTGATAAAATTGCAATCAGTAAGGTTAATCACACAAAAATGATAGGAATGGCTCATTTGGAGAACTGTTTTGAATCTTGGTATATTTCGAAAGGAGCTCTGTCAAAATTTCTTCCCAAAATACCATCAGTGTACCATAACTCCCCAAATTTCTGCACACTCCATTCTCTTCCATTTGTTTCTCCCCACCTCTGTCACAAAAACATATTTTTGGCAGGTTTCTCTTCTGTCTCTGATGACATAATCCGAATCTTGGGAATACTCCTAGATTTTCTTTTCCTTCTTCCCTTTCAAAAAGATGATCCGACATCGTTTCTTTATACAATAAATAAAGGATGTAGATAATGTGTCATATGAATCAAGCAGCTCAAAACAAGCCGATAATTGGGAGGAGTTGCAGGAGAAGAAGTACCCATAAGGACTTCTAAATGTGAGCAAGATGGGTCGGACAGGTTACGTTTTGCTTTCTTTTTCCTTTTTTTTTTAAAAAAAAAGCTTAGGCATTATTTATAACAGCTTAACAAAACAAAACTGAGCTACTGTCAACTAAAACCAGATCATTAAGGTCTGACGGGCAATCTGGGTCCCATAAGGAGTTCCAAAAAGTGCCGATCAGCAAGCTAACTGGCTTCTCTATATGCATCATGTCAGGATGTCAGGAATCCTATGAAAGATAATACAAGCATCATTTAAAATAGGATAAGGGTTGTTAATGCTTCTCCAAAATTGCCACAACCAATTGATGATAACCCAGGTCCATTATCTTGATACCAGACCACTTCAGTGCCACATTGGTTCAGTGTTGGTACACTCAGTATGCAAGTTAGTTCAATATAACGAGACCTGATACACATCGGTACTAAGTCTCGGTTCAGTACTAGTACGATATGGTACGCTCGATATGGGATAGTATGCACCGAAACAGCATACCATAATGATAACTTTAGAGTACAGTAACTTGAAGTTACAGAACATGATCAGTCTTGAGAATGCACCCCTTAGGTTCACGAACAATGAAGTCAGCATATCCCCAAGTGAGGTACTGAGGTAATTGCACTGTCAGAGCTTAGCTTCACATAAGGATCGCTGGGGAACCCATTTAAGGAGAATAGAGGATCATGGGACGCAAAGACTATGACACCCCAGCAACCAAGCCTTAACAGGTTATTTTACGAAATAATGACACAAGTTTTCAAATTGATGTACTATTTGATGGCCAAGTTGCTGGAGATCTAGACCATCCCTAGAAGAAGTTACTCCCATCATTATAGATCTTCTAAAGCATGCAGGTGAACAGGGAATCAAGGAAATCTTCGTACAGCCCAGTTTCAAGCAGTCTGACAGGATAGATAAGGATAGCAGGGGGATTGGAAAAAATGGGAGATAAAGACAGAGTAATCCAACAGCTAGCACATGTTGAGCAGATGAACAATGCATGATATCAGTTGAACAAAGCCAAGAAAATCCCAGAAGAGAATCCTCCTCCCATATGTCCAGACTAAGCCAAGAAATACCCAACAAAGATGCCAAACCCATGCAGGCAAAGCTCAGCTGATCTGGGATCGCTCACACCCCCTAATATCACTGCACATAGTGCTCATCAATCCTCTTGGAAATCCATGAGGTCTAACAAACTGATACATGCTATTTCTGTTATTTGAAAAGAACCTAATAGATTAGCTTGTCCTATTACCAATACTTCATTCCTCGCCACCAACAAATTCAGCAAAGTGTATGAAATAAACTTTTTATATGATAACCAAAGCACATGGCATGTGCCAATGGTTTGTGTAAGCAAAGATGTGGAATTAAAAGCTGAAAAGATTAGTACTTGCCTCTGCAGACACCTGCCTAGCTTCTAATAAATCAACTTTGTTGCCAGCAAGAGCCATTATTGTACTTGGGTTACCTGAAACAATACAAACCATCATGAATAATTTTGAAGTCACCATATGGCAATTGGTTGAACCCATCTTAGGAAGCAAAAATCAACAAAATAAGTCTCATAGTACACTGGTATCTTTCCAGCAGTCCTAAAAATCACAGTATTAATGGCATTACAAATACGAGGTAGACTTGGCTACATTCAAATGTAGGCAAGCTTAGATCCGGTTACCTCTTCCACCATTGGATCCACATATTTCATGGATCCCAAAGATTAAAAAAAATGAAAAAAATGAAGTGACACTGGGATCCATATGAATCCAAAGGTGAGAAAGATGACCAAATCCTGGATTTGACTACATTCAAATATAACCAAATCTACCTCTTACAAATACTACATTTTTAATTTTTCAGCAATCAAACAAGCACTCCTTTGTTTTGATCAGGAATACAAGGAATACAGTTTTGAAGTATTCGAGGAAAGCATCCAAAAGATCTTCTACCAAGGAAAAAAAATTGATATCCAACGTCCAGGGAAAAAAAAGCACGCATATGTAAACATATAATGGAGGATAAACAAAGAGAAAAAGTTAGGTGCAATATAAGATCCTTCTAGAGCAGCTTCATCATTGATGAAAAAAGAGTGGTGCTAAAGGATATTGAATAGATGTTATTGGTAATGACACATCAGGCAATATCATCATAATTCCAGAAGAAGTAGCTATCTTAATAAAAAAATTTAGGCCCTACCTTGGGCTTGAAGTTCTTGAACCCATTTCTTTGCTCGTGTGAATGAGGCCTGCAACAAAAAAGTGTGGGAATCTTTAAAATAGCATACAAAAGACATTTGGATTTAAAACTCCTTGATCATGCAGAGGGTCCTTAGATTGTCCATGAAAAAATATACGAAGCAAATTATTCATCACTTGAGAATGTACGCAAACTGCCCTAACAAAAGCAAAATAAAACAAAATACTCTTCTTCCTTGAGTCTTCCCTATAGACAAAAGAACGTCCTGAAAAGCACTTTGTGACTTTTATACCATGCTAACAACCAGGTACATGCAATGCATGCTTGACAAAAGAGAGAAGAGAGTACAAAATTAACCTTAAGTAAAAGAAGTATAAAAATTAAATATTTTTTATTTTTCAATAAATTTGAAAAATGATTATCAACAGTAGGATTTGATTAAAAAAACCTCATATTCACTATCATTAGAATTAGATTGGGCAGGAAATATTTATCATGAAGGAGTTGCACAGAGAGAGAGAGAGAGAGAGAGAACAGGTTTGGGAGAGGAGAGAGAGGAGGATATCATCAATGGGAAGATAGAAAGAAGGGAGGTGGGAGGACCTCATGTGTTTTAAGTTGAATTAAATAGGGGAAAAAAAGATAAGAGTCCAGTGTGTTTGGGAATTTTATGAAAATAGTGAAAATAGTCTAAAGTGATTGGAGAAGTGGGAAAGAGAGAGCACGCATGTGACAGTTGACATGGGGGAGACAGCAGTGGGGTAATTTACATATTCTTTCAGATAAGTGGGACTGAAGCTGTCATTTTCAATGTAATAAAGATAATTGGACTAGCATTTAAATTATAAACAACTATTTTTCTTGATTGTTTCATACTCTGCTTGAAAACATAAAAGCATTATAGTGTTAAGAGATTGAGAATAGTTTAGAAACTACCCCAATGTTATGAGTATCCTTCAAAAAAATTCGACCATTTAATACATGAGAAGTCATAGTGAAAGGATAGGATATCAATAAATTCATCCACCACAGCACATAAAACCACTTCTGAACAAAGAACCCATTCCACAAATATTATCTTAAGTCAGTATTTTTTTTTCCTTCCTTGAAATGAATATTGGATTTCCACTACTTGTTTCCTTAATCCTTGTCTTTCTTGATCCCTGTATCACATATCTGTGTCCACAGAGTTTGTGGTCTATTTCCTTACATTATCATCAGTATAAAACCAGGAAACTCAAAAGCATTTGCGTCTTTTCTATCCTAAGCATGATTCACACCAATTATTTCCTTATTCTTACCTTGCATGAGCCCCATGTCACATGTCCAGGCATAAAGATCTTGTGGTGTATTTTTATGTAACATCAGCACTTCAAAGCAAGGAAAAAACTCAGGAGCATGTGGACATTTCCTGTCCTAGGCATTTAGTTGGAGACTAACATCCAAAAGAGACTCTTCATACCATGAATAAACGAACATCAGAAACAGTATTATCTTCCATGCTGAGTTCCAATTGAACCTGATCCTCATTCAGATAAAGATCACGTCTTGAAAAGTTTACTTCTTATGGTCTCTAAACTACTTGGACCAACCTGTATGATTTTTTTTTTTTATGATGGATTGATCCATGGTATTATTCTTGTGGCATGTATTTTACCCTTCACCCTTCTTTCACCATCTTAATATTAGAATATTCAAGGAACGGAGAGCTGACTTTATATTTGAGAATCTTGGGATGCTGACATCTCAAAACACTATGTCATCAAGTGTTTCTAGCAAAAGTCAAATACAGATTAAAAATTCCCAGTATTCTTTAAGAAGCTTAACCCGAAGGAATTATTTAAACCTTCTTTAACCAGGTTTTTTAGATATATTAACATATACTAGTTTTTGAACAGATTTTTCACTTATAAATACCTTTGCTTGTATTTTGTTTTCCTTTTTTTATTGCATTAGAAAATGCCATTGAAACTTAGTCCTAGGTGTTTACAAGAAAAAATACCATTCATGACAATTATTTTAAAGATGATAGAATAAATAAATTTTATCAAAAAATAACTCTGCTAGAGTCTTGTCAAATTTTTGCTGACCTTCTTTGTTATATCATATACAATTACAGCAGCTGCAGCTCCTCTGTAATACATAGGAGCCAAACTATGATACCTCTCCTGCCCTGCAGTATCCCATATCTCAAATTTCACTGTTTCATCATTCACTGCCAATGTCTGTGAGAAGAATGCTGCACCTATTGTTGATTCCTACAGTATCAAAACACCGAAAATAAGGACCACATTTACCACATCAAAATACTAAAATTTCTCTCAAAATCCTATTTCAATATATACTAACCTGGAATTCAACAAACTGTCCTTTCACAAAACGCAAAACCAAACTAGATTTCCCAGTTCCCACATCTCCAAGAAGAACCTGATTTACCAAATCAACATCATTATCACAAATCCAGTACAGGAAATTCGACAAGTTTGAAAAGAGGAACAGGCCAAAAGTTGATTCCAGAAAGAAAGAAAAGAACAAACTTTTTGCATCAACATATCATAAGCTTAGAAATCCCAGGAAGAACCAAATAATACATGGGGAAAATAATATATAACAATTAAAGCAAAATAAATATCGATCTTAACAGAACAACAAAAGCAACATCCAATTATAAATTTGACCTAAACATTTTTTTAATGGAAAAAAAAATTGCGCTAAAAACTAACCACGTGATATAGACCCTCAGGACCCCACAAAACGCAACAATAATTGCAATAAGAAACTACAAGTCAAGACCTAAATGCAAATACAAGTCAACCATAACCCACAATTGCAAATCAATTTTTTTTTTTTAACTCAAATACCAGGCAAAAATCTGTTGAAAACTTCCATAGAATTTCTAAAACAAATCGAAAGCAATCAAAAGAAGAAGAAATTCAACCCAAAAGCTGAATTAGGCCTCGAAGGCGCGAGCCGAGGCGACGGATTTGCCGAAGGATATGAAATTTGATTCCAGAAAATAAGCAATAGCAAAATCGCTCACAAAAACAGACAAAAATAAGATAATTTTTTTTAAAAAAAAATCAAACACAAGCAAGCTAGAGATGGAAGGGATCATGAATTCGATACAAAACCAGAACACCGAATTAAGCCCTGCAAGCATAAAATTGCCGATAGAAATACAAATCCGAGGCTCAGAATTTAAGAAAAAAAAGTTACCAATTTAGCGTTTTTGATCTTATTTCCAGCAGTCGCCATTGATTCCAAGTCTCGAACCCAAAGATCAGAAATTAAACGGAATTTATATATATATATATTATATTTTTTGGGGGGCCTGGAAGGGTAGAGACCGAAGGGGGCCGTGGAACGAAATCATCGAATGGTTTAAGAGGGTTTTATATTAATGGAATTAAGTTCTGCTACTCTTGCCGAACTCTCTCTCTTAAAAGATACCCACAATAAAGACAAGAACACTCATCCCCGAAATAAGAAACCTATCGTCATCAGTAGCCATCCATTCGATGGGGCCCGCACGGACCGTGCAGCAATCCGTTAATCCTGGCCGTTCGATTTGTGGAGATGTTCGGTGGTCAGAGGAGGCGGTGGTTTACGGCCCTTCTTGGTCTTCTAGAAGTGGGCGCGGTTTGGTTTCGGGGGGAAGGAAACGACGAGGAAATAACGCGTGCCGTCGCGTGGCCGACACGGTGGGGGCGTCCACAGCCCGTGGACCGGGTTCGCGGCGGTCGCCGATTTCTCCCACGTGATACAAGCAACGGACGCGCGATACCGAAATGAGCCGAGACAACGGTTTGGATGAATACCAAATTATTTGCTGATCCGATGCGCAGAACGTTAACCGATGCTCCGAGCATTGTATCAGTCGATACGTTGTGATACAACAATTAACACCGACTAAAGAAGAGATTTGGACAAAACTTAAAGCCCTTTGCTTGACAGATGGCATGTGTATCATCGTTTTATTAAAAAAAATACACATATTCATTATTATTTTTTTTAATGAGGTTTAAGAGTTATAATTATTTTTTAAGTAAGATAATTAAGAAAAACTGTTCTACAATTTTAGGCTAAAAATTTTAAAATTATTAAATCTAGATAAATAATATCATATGCAACTTGTCATTCTAAATTTGTTATAATAAAACTGAGAATGATCCATAAAGACGAGTGTTTTTTTTTTTTTTTTTTTTAATTATTCATACTCTAATCTTTTAAATATACAAGACAATGGTGCTTGCGAAGGGGTGACCATAAGCAAAGGAGTCAAGTAGCTCACTATTGTGTTCGACTTAGTTGCATAACTGAGAACTAGTTCAAATTGTTGTGGTTTCAAATATGCCTAGATGAATTTATAGAGTTTAAAAAAGGATTGCAGGATGATATATCATCAAGGAAGAGTAAGATTTTGAAAGAATTTCGCTACAGGTGTTATCTCTTATGTATTTATGTGTGATCTTTCACTTCACAAGTGATGCGTGTGCAACCATTTTATTTAATAGTGATGAATGATCATTTTTAATTGGGACAAAAAAGGGCTCTTGCAAAGACTAATGTTAGTATGGACAACCATGCTCTTCGCTCAGAGCTGAAGTGCAAAGTAGCGTTTGGAGAGTGCACTGAAGCTCTAGTAATCCAGGCACGGAATTATAGATTGTTAGCCGATAAGAATAAGCCATTGTGAAACAAAATATCACTCAAATATTCATGTAACAATAATCATAAGAAATAGTTCAATCTCCTTGAGCAAAAGAGAGAAAGAATTTGCAGAAGACTATATAGAAAGCTCTTTCTAGAAATTGGGATGCAAGAAAAAGAGAGAAAAAGAAAAAAGTATATCTATTCCGTTCTCTCTTTCTTAAATAAACTTTTATACAGCAGATCGTATTTTTTCAAGGTCAAAAACTAACCTATAAAATTCCATGATATAGTTAAGCAATTATATAGTATTTAATATGACCTGCAAAAATTACATGTAGTAAATTATTCATGATTAATTTTAAAAATATATGTTATAAATTAATAATACCATATATTGTTACTAATGGTGATACTTTTTGCTATCATTTATTGTTTTTACCTCTTTTATATTTTTTTATTAAAAATATAAATATTTTAGAAATGTTATTTTTTAGTTTACTCTTCCTGAATTTTTGACAAAACTGTCAGATTTCAAATTACTACATCTACCTATGACCTTGCTCATGCAATCTATTGGATGTAACTGTCTAGATTTTATACTAATCAAAGTCTAGCATATGAATTGAGTACTCTATTAATGTATAAGAAAAGATAATTGAATGTATCATGGAGTTTATGTTATTTCATTTATTATTATTATTATTTCCTTTTTTTTAAAATTTTGTTTGACACTCGAGTGCCGTGCATGGGCTGCTGGACCCGGCGTTGGAGTGTTCCTTACGTTGTACTCATAATGCAGTGATGGGAGGTTCAACAAAGCCCATCAATTTCGCTCAAAGAAAACAAAGCCTGTCAATTATTCTCAAAACTACCATTTAGTTATATTTAGTTACAATTCTGTGCTTTATAATATGCTAAACAAATAGCCATCTCATCCTTAATTCAGAACAAGATTTGATTAAAAATATTATTTAGTTTCTATTGCTTATATTTAGATATTATAAAATTGTAAAAATGTTATTCTATTATTCTTTGTATTATTAGAAAATTTTAATTCTTCTTCAAGATCGGAGAGGACCTGTATTTGAGACTATCACATGCATACTAAGTTATTTCTGAATTAGTTGCATGCAACCGTAACCAAACACTTTTCTTAAATGAGGAAAATGTCTCACTTATTTCTCAAACATCTGGGATATTCAGCTTCTATCAACATGCATGCGCACATAGATAGATAGATAGATAGATAGATAGATAGATTATTATAAAGAATAGGCCACCTAGAAATGAGAGGATTCTTTAGCTAACTTCAAAGTAAGTGGAGGATATTACTAGAGAATTTAAATTTTATTAGCCAAAATAGCAACAACAATAGTAAAGTCTTAATATGAGGTTCATTGGCCAAAATAATCTCTAATTATTTCATCAAAATAATCTCTAATTATTTCTTCTAAGTATATTGATGAAATTTTATGGTAGTTTAATACATTGTATTGTATTGATCATCTCTACAACTTACCATTATATTGATCATCTTTGCATCTTACATTGTATTGCATTGATCATCTGGTGTGACGTGCAAGAATGAAATCTAACTTAGAAGATTAATTAATTGATTGAGCAATGATACCTATCTACATTAACATTAATTCAAGCATAAAAATGCTAAAAGTAATTCAAAGAAGGGACTACTTAATGAAATGAAATCTACCAACTATGTAACTCAATCCTGATCCAAAGAAGAAAGGATCTAATGATTGAGGATCCTTAAGACCAAGATGTATACCTTCATATGATCAAACTTAAAAGATTCGGATATGTTTAATCACCAATGATGAGTACTCACTTTGTTGTTGGAATGTTATTTTCAGCATTCTATTGAACCGTTACTGGACTTAAAGATTGTCACCACTAGTATGAGAACCCATCCATAATGGGTTCCAAGGCAAGGCAACCTCCTCTTTAACTCCGGATTGTAGGGGACCCTTGGGGCTTGAAGATGATGACGTGGAGAGCTGAAATAAAGAAGACGCCCCTTGGTAGACCAAAGCTTGAAAGATACCTAAGTTGAACCTCACGCTCATTCCCTCACGGAAGATATTTGCATCACACAAATGGGAAGAAAAATGAAACTAGAATAGTTTTCATTTTATTCATTCATAATCTCTATTACAAAGGCTATGAAGAGGTATTTATAGTCCCTCCAAGCTCATTTGAAAATTCAAAATTCATGGAGACTTACATGGAGAAGATAGTGGGGAGTTGAAGAAGATGGAGGAGAGTTACATGATTTATGGAGAAATATGTGGACGGGTTAATTTGAATTTGAATTTAATTGTTGGCGCCCAAGTGGAGAAGATGGAGGGAAGTTACATGATTTATGGAGAAATATGTGGGCGAGCTAATTTGAATTTGAATTTAATTGTTGGCGCCCAAGTGGAAGCTGAAATATTGAAGTAGTATAATCTCTTGAACTGAGTTGGTTCCGATGCTCGAGTCGAATTTTTGGGTTGTGGTTGAGCTGACTCCTGTGGCTTCAAATGGTCTGCTTTATAATTCAATTCATAATGAATTTGATCGAAAACATTTGTTGGTGTCCGCACCATCATCTCTACATCTTATAAAATAAATGATTGGGTTCGATATATTGTCTTGCGATCATTTCTACAACTCATAAAATGCATGGCTTAGAGAAACTATTTTTACATTAAAAAAATTGTGTGAAAGAGAGAGAAACATGTGGAGAGAGAGAGGCATGTGATAAGGCATAATTTATCAACCTCCAGATGGTTTCAATAAGACTTCAACACGACATCGTAAAGTTGCAAGCTTAGTAACAAACCTTAATCCTTTAGCGTAGAAGCACATGACTAGCAGGCAGCAAAAAATGCATGGCTAACTAGCAAAGATGCACGTGCCTCGTAAAAGGCTAGTAGAGCCAACCACTCTTTATAGAAAATATAACCCATGGCAATCAATATAGGCGCTGGAGGTGGATTCATTATTGCAAAGTATGTAGCATGTAACTCGAATAAGCTATATAGTCTTGTCACTGGATACAGAAGTTAGCTAAAAATGGAAGGCTTGTTTGTAGCCAGAAGACATCTTTTTTTTGTGGCTCTTAACCCTCATGCTTAATTAAGGCTAAGCACTTAGTAACAATCCCTAATCTCTTAGCACAGAAGTATGTGACCAGCAAGTCAGCAAGCAATGTATGGCCGATTAGCAAGGACACACATGCCTTATGAAAGGTTTGCAGAGTCAACTACTCTTTATAGAAAATGTAATGCATCAATCGATATAGGTACAAAAGACAAACTAATCATTACAAAATACGTAGCGTATGACTTGGGTACACTACCTGGTCTTATCGTCAGATACAAAAGTTAGATAAAAATGAAAGGCTTGTTCAAAGTCAGGAAGAAATCTTTTCTCTATAACTCTTGATCCTTCTGCTTAATTAAGACTAAGTGCCTTCTCATTCGATCTCTCTCCTTTCTTCCATTCTCCCCTTAATAAGAATAAGGCTACAAGCAAGGGTAGAGTCTTGTATATTGGTGAGGGAAGTAAAGCCTCTCCACTCATTTAAAAAATAAAAATAAAAAAAAATGGAAAATGAAAAAAAAAAGAAGAAGAAAATAAAAAGGAGTTCTCATATTGGTAACAGTACTGAATAGACTTTATTTTCTTAAAACTAAATCTATAAGAAAAGTTTAAGTAATATAATATATAATAGAAATGATATGATAAAGTTAAGTTTATACTTAGTTATAAGAAAATAGTAATTTCATATCCAATCAAATTTATATATTAAATAAATTTATTATTTAATTCAATATAGTATTTTATGATTGATTACCTTTTATTTATATAATGCCTTAGTAACCTGTTAATAAAAATATAACTTAAGTAAAAAAAATATTAAGATCAATATTTTGCTCGTTTAGAAATAATTTTAGCTTTATTATTAGCTGGCCATCATTTTTATCTTTCTTTATTGATTTGAGCATAAAGAGCCTTTACTTGATAGCTTTTGGTACAATTCATGCTCTTCTTTGCCCTAGCAGCAGCGGGCACACAACCATTGCTGCTGGGTAAACAGTACATTAACGTTTTTACCATTTCTATAATTTATGGAATAAAAATGAACTTGAGGACGATTAATCCTCTGGATTGTTTCAGAAAAACCCCCAAGAAAATTACAGTGCCACCGAAGTTGAAAAAGACAAATCACCATTCAAAGAAACTTTATCCGCAGCTGTACATCACCAATCACCACTCTCGCCAAATCCACATAATTTATGGAATAGAAAGGAACTTGAGGACAATTAATCCAGAGGATTGTTTCGGACAAAACCCCAAGCAAGTTACAGTGCCACCGAAGTTGAAAAAGACAAATCACCATTCAAAGAAACTTTATCCGTAGCTGTACATCATCAATCACCACTCTCACAAAATCCACAGAAGACTGCTCTTAGTGGCATGACTGTAATTTTACAATGTCATTCATTTGACCCCTCTTGACTGCTCTCTCTGCCTTTGAGGAGGTACTTGCTGGTACACACACAACAGAACAAAGCATCTCTGACACAGGCATAAATGACAAGTCTTTTCTTATTCACAAATAGGTTGATGAACCTACCAAATTAAAGGCCAACTGTTCTACCACAGTTTAATCTAAAGCACAAATCTATAAATTATAATCTAGAAATTTCATTATACTGTCTTGTGCTACTAGCAGAGAGCATCATTGTTTGGCAAGCTTTTCTAAAGAAATCATGACCTGAAAGTTGTGACAGATATTCCTGTAAGCTCAGCAAGATTAATCATTGGAAGTGGCAATGGTGATAGAAAGAGGTTTCACCAAAAGTGAATTAAGAAAACATGAAAGGGTATTCATCAACTTACAATGGAAGGGTTTCTAGTTACAATTATAACATTTTTTCTTCGTTTACTTTGGAGCTGCTGGATTCTTGGCAGAAAGTGAGCCAAGGATTGAGCTGGCTAGCTGGTTGATTGCAGTAGCCAGGCCATCCATGGACTGGGCACTGATCTCTGCCTTGGACTGCTCTATCTTGGCCTTTCTCTCCTCTATGCTCATAAGATCCTTGTGCCTTCTCTCCTCCTTTACCTCACTAGCTTGGAATGCTCCTGCTAAAATAGAAGCACATTTGGATATTGCTGAACTTAGCTTATGGGAATTGCTCTTGCTGCTGCTTCCTTCTTCTCTCCTCCTCTTCCTTTCAGGTGAGTTTGAATGTTCATCATCATCAGAATCTGAGCTATCACAGATCTCCAACAAATCCAATGGAATCGGCCAGATGAGTGATTGTAGAAACAGACGGAAAGAAGACTAAGTGAACGAAAGCAAGATCTATAGGATTAAGTTTAGCACACAAATAACTCTACTTTAGATTTCAATGAAAACAAAAAGAATCAAAGTATTGAATAACTAAACGGTGAGACAGAAGGAGAGAGGTGAGAAAAAAAAAGCAAGAGCTTTAAGATAGGCTTGTCAAACTGTGATCTAAATGGGATATTTATCAAAAGAGGTGAAGTGAAACAGTCATCCCTATCATCAGTTTGCTTCATTAGAATAAAGGGAAATCAACACTTGCAGTGGAAGACAGTAGAGATGACAAATTCCAGCTATTAAACAATGAGAGACTCTCTACCCCAAAAAAAACAATGAGAGACCCATCGATGCATGCAGAGGTGAATGAGAAGCCCGCCAAACAATAGCGCACCTAAGGACATGAACAATTTAAGGGGTGCATAAATCTAAAAGTTTTACTCGAATTTGCAAGCAATAAATTAAAGAAGATATGTAATATTCTATTCAGTGGTCCAGAAGGACAAATCTACAAGAATTCATCTTGGCAACGCTAACACAAACAACTAGAGGAAATGGCTGCATCACTCATTAAATAACCATATAACGAGAGAGAGAGAGAGAGAGAGAGAGAGAGAAAGAGACTTACCTATGGTGGCCGCTGCTTGAGCTTCTGGGAGAGCATGACTAGGAGGCAATGGTGGTGCTGGTGCTTGCGCGGTAGAGCCTGGCCTGTTATGTCGCATCACTGGAGGCGTCGAAGCTGGGATGCTTCCCATATGCCTCTCTTCTCCCACCAATCCTGCCGTATTAGAAACACTGGCACTCACTCCCTCAACAGCTCTTCTCTCCACTACCTCAATCAAAGCCTCATATATCTCAGGCAAGAAATTGGAGGGTAGGTTCTTCTCCTTCCTCTCATGCCTCTCAAGCTTCCAATAAGACAGCCTATCTGCCTCTTCCCCTCCCAAACTCATCTCATACGCTCTCACCTTCTTGAAGTCCCTCATGAGGTTATCCCACCTATCATTGCACTGGTTTTGGCTCCTATAGCAGCCATATCTCCAACAATAGTCTTCCACCCATTTCCACCTCATCTCTGATGGTCTGCTACTAGTGCTACCTGCGCCCTCCCTCCCCTCACTCTCCTTTGACCTTTTCATCCTCCTCTCATTGTCGATCTTCTTTGCCTCAATCAAAACCATTGTCTCATTAAGGGTCCAATTCCCCTTTCTATACTCCCTCCTCCTCTCTTCTCCTCCTCCCGCCACCATCAACATATTGCTTTTATCAGCCATGTTCAGCTTGCGAACAAGCCTACAACCAGCCAGGCTTTCTATCTTTTTCCATCTTCTCCTTCTCCTAGGAGCCTTGATTTGATGTTAATAATTGTTATTCTTGTTCAAGCTACAAACCTCCAAACAAGGATCAAAAGATGGAGCATAGGGAGTCCTCATGTTTTTGTTGTGGGGCTCTGGATTGCATGCACATAAGATATCAACACAGAAGAAAAGAACAAGGCATGGGGAGGAGACCTTTTAACTTTTCCTTTTTCACCTTCTCCCCCTTTTTATGAGCTTTTGATATGATGTGGGTCTCACTTAAGACTTGCAGACTTCAAACTCTTTTCTTTTTTAAAGTCTCCAACCTACTCATTGGTGCCACCCCACCTGTGCGAGGAAATTAATGGACTCCATGTGTGCTTGTTACGAATAGGTAGATATAAATAGGGTTACAGGGTGCATCATCCGAGGACCCAGCTAGCATCATAGGGCATAGAAAATAAGCCAGCCATCATAAGAAAAGGCCAGGCAAATCTGCTCAACTGACAGCTTCAACAAACCCAATAGATCTCCATCCATATAGTGATTAGATCTTTTATTTTTTATTTTTTATTTTTTATAGAACCACTTGGTTCACATCACTTTTTCCATGTATTTGATCGAGATAATATTGGAAGGAGATGCTTGAAATTCAAAAAAAAAAAAAAAAAAAAAAAAAAAAACTAAAATATACATTTAACCCTCACTTTCATATAAAATTTATTTTAATTTATTTTCACATAAAATTTACTTTAATTCTTAAACCTTGAACCAATTTTTTATATTTTAAAAGTATTATATATTTTTAATAATAAAAAATTATACTTATATAAATATTATTTTATAAGCATATGCTGTAATTAGCTGAAATAATTTAGAATTTCTTCATTCATATATGTTTAGAGAAAATATCATGTTACATATGATTCAACTATTCTATTAATTTTAATTAATTTATTAAATGATAATAAAATATTGAGAATGTAACATTTTATAAACATAAGGGATTAAACTGTATCAAATAAAAATTTGAGGGTCAAAATGAATTTTGTATGAAAATTTGAGGAACAAAAGCATATTTTTGTTTAAAAAAAGAATCAATTCTTAAGTTGACAAGTCGCCGATTTCTTTTATGATTAATGTTAGCCTCCTGCGCCTTTTCCTAGCTAGACCATGAACATCTTTATGATGGATAGCCTCATGCATGAGTATTGTCGTGTGAACTGTGCAAGTGACCAAGTGATTGTGTCCCATTTGGTATCACCTGCGAGGGCACTTGCAGAGGCATTGGGGTTGCCGTGATGTCCGCGACTTAGGTGCTGAAGGGTACCCAAGGCTTACCTTATCGATCCATCTTTTATATGTTGTGTAATCCATGCATTCATCTAATTAGATGTGGCATTCATTGGTCTGGATGCCTATGATCCGGTTGGCATCCATTCTGATACTTGATATAGATGGTTTAATTAGTAGCGTGGCTTTAAATTAAATAGAGCAAAAAAAAAAAAAAAAAAAAAAGAAAAAACAATGAACAATTCTCAAAGACAAATTTTAAAAACTAGTAATGGACAAGGTTGTTTGATACTGCTAAACTAATAGGTGGCTTAGCTAGCTTTGAATCGTATTAGAAAGCAATGTCTTAAATTTTGAAATGCAAATACTTCACTTATTTAACACGTTTAACTTATTTCAACCGATTATAAATTGGATTAAATTATCTATTAACATATTTAACTTTTGACCTGTTTAATATATAGATTGATGGTTTGTAAATTTTACATTACCTTATAGTTGATCCAATCCATGTCTAATCTAACCTGATTGCCATCCTTATATTTAATAAAATGTAAAGATCATAAAAAAATTTTACCTATGAACTTGCCAAACATAAACATAGAACCTTGTCAGCTACCTTATTATATACTCACACACCTTAGAACCGTTATAATTACAGTCACCATTTAGAATCGTTATAGCTACAATTGCTGATCATCAGAGCTTCGATCGCTGGGTTCTTTGTCACCAAGTTACTAACTTCCTTGATCTTTCAGTATTAGGTAGGCATCAATCCTCCCATATGGCTTTGTGGCGGCCTATGTTTTTGGTAAAAAAACACCCTCTTTGTGACTGGTCACCCCTTCTTTCGAAATTATGGGGCTACCTTACCAAGGCTCAGAGAGGTCTGTGATTTCGAGCTGGAAGATACTAAGCTTTAAGCCTACCACACGTCACTTAGCTAGTTTGGCTGGTGGTGGTGGGTCAACGGTCTAGTGGGTAGTAGGCACGTTCGTTTTGGTTTTGGAGGGAGAACGAGAAAGAGTCCAAATGAAATGGCCACTATTGATCGATACATATAGCACCTTAAGCTTACCTATTGATTTAACTAATTTTATTAATAAATTAAAATTATATAATTTAAAAATTTAAGAAAAAATTAATTGATAGTAGGTAAACTTGAGTTATAAGCCCATAACATATTTATCCGATATAAGATTATTTTTTTAGTATTACATTTTCTTTCCTTATAATGTGATATTCTCGTCGCACCCTATAAGTCAGAAACTATCTCTAACCGGATCATTGGTGCTGTAAGGATGGTTTCACGCCATGACGAAATTCTACCATCATCTCATGAGTATTTTTCCGTTCTCACAAACTTTTGCATACTCAGATCGACTGTGATACTATTTGCAATATCTCAAGCCCACATGCTGGTTCAATTAACTTCATTAGTGGATTGAAACCACGTGACGCAAAAACTTCAATAAAAATTATTTGGCAGTAGATGAATTTGAGTTAAAGCTTATAATACATTTCTTTCCCATCCAATGTGAAGTTATTTTTGAGTATTACAGTATATGAGTTATGTGAGTCTATTTTTGGGTATAACAATATGTGACGTGAAATTTAAATGCATATGGTCATATATACTTGGCAGCCTCGCATAAAATAAATTTTCAATATATTTCGGTATGGCTTGAGAATGAACTTGATACAGAGAACCTTTAGAGTAGTTAAGCGTTGACCAATAGCTGCTCGTGTATGTACATATGTATAAAGTACAGAGATAAAAGGTTTAATTTTATGATTGTTTAGCAACAATAGTAACAATTTTTTTTTGATTATTTAGGATAGTTATATAGAGGCCATTATAATGCATATAAAGTCTATTTTTTATTGTTTCTTTTCATAAAAATAATATTTTAAAAGTTCATATTTTTATTTCAAGCTTCTCTTCAAAAGAATTTGTATCACCTCAAAGAAAATATTTTTTATCAAACAAATAGCGATTTTGTAAAGTAATGCCCATTTTTTCTCTTATTTTCTATTATAGCAGCGATGTCACAACTGTTAAAAATTATGAAAAAAATAGGTGCTATAATCGTTTTATTAATGGTCAATGGGACCCCCATTACAATGAAATAAGATTGGCACTAAAACCTTCCATCCACAAGCAATGTGAAACCATATAAAAAAAAAATTCAATAAAAGACAAAAGACCAAATGTACAATTTTGGTATAATTTTTTTTTAAGGACAAAGTGAATCAAATTTTAATGTTTAACTTTAATGGACTAACTAGCTACTGAGCTACCTTCTTACAGAACATAATAGACATAATTTTTTATATAATAATTATATAATGAGAAAGAATAAAAAGTAAAAAAAAATTGATATTATGAATCGATTGTGAGGGGGCTGGTGAATAAGGGTGGGCATCAATTAAGCTTATTTTTTACCCATTGGAGCGGAAAAAGCCTTTCCTTCCACCTAATCCGAGCCGTCTCGGTGGACGTACCGTCCTTTGACCGAGTGGGCGATGGCTCAAGGGTCGCGACGAGTCGTCGCGGTCGGCCTTCAATGCTTCGGCTTTGGATCCTCTGAGGGAAGGCGAAGGGACGTGTCTTGTCTTTTTCTCCGAGGAAACAAAGCCATTTCCAAAGGTCTTTTCAGGAAAGCTAAGACTCGCTTGCTGCCCAGCCGGCCAGCACCAATCCAATCCACAGTTGAAGGATAATGCAGGCTTGTCCCTTCCCTTGGCCAGCTCTTAAACCATTCATTAAGCATTCCTTATGTGCAGTTTGAATGCAAGCTTGGACTTCTCTTGTAGTTATTTGATCAGATGTGAGTTGATGAAATTTGAGTTTTTGGTCGCTCTCGAGTCTTAAGGTCATTTCCCTGAGAACATGTAATTAGTTATTGCATTTATAATTCAGGTAATCCAATACGGCCTAACAATAAAAAAATAAAATATATACCTAAAAAAAAAAAAGAAGAAAACCTATGCTATATGCACCGAATATATTTCAAAACCATCATAATATCCGAGTGCTGTCGAAATGAATCTCCAACTACTTAGCCACTAAGATAACTTTCATTCATGTTCCAAATTGATTTTGTATTATACTTATAAATCTTGAACGCATCATAAAAGTAGCATTTTCATATATTATTTATCACATTTATCATTATGATCATGCTGATATGATACGTAACTATGTTTAGCCATATATTTTAAAGTTATAAAATTTAAGTGTCGTAATCTAACATGCTATAAAGAAGAGGAGATTTGTTTGCAGCAGCCATGTGCAACTTTGTTACCATGCCTATGTGTATTGAAGATACCATAGAAACCAGCTCCTTGACTTCATTTTCCACCATGTTTGCTTTGTTTGTGTTGTCAAGGCTAATCTTCTTCATAGAATTTATGCATCTGCATTCACGTATATGGTGCCCTTTCTTTCCGCAATGAAAATAGGGCCTATTTTTCTTAATGTCTTTAGACTTCTTGAATGCATTCCTTTTCTTTTGAACTTTCAGATTATTCTGAGTTTTTCCAGATCCTCCAGAACTTTTCTTGCTAACATAGTTTCCCTTAGAACTTAAAAATAACGCATCACGAGCATGAGATTCGGCTTCAATCTGCGGATGCGTTTGAAATTGTTCAATAGTGAAACTTTCTGGAGAATACATAATCCTTTTCCTGCATTCATTCCAAGTAGGAAAAAGTTTTGATGGAATCACCCCTACTTAAAGTGAATCAGAAACCTCAATTCTAAGTTCATCAAGTTTGGATACTAGAATTTGCAGTTCATGGACTTAATCCATGATTGGCATATCATTAGACATTTTAAATTCAAAGTACTTTAGTGCCATAAACTTATGCATACCTTTTTTCTTATTCTTGTACTTTGTTTCCAAGCCCTGCCAGATTTCTCTTGATGACTTCATGTTGGAGTAGAGATCATCTGGGTGATTAGTAAGTGTATTCAGAATATATCCACGACACACCAGTTCATCCTCTTCACGTTTTTTTCTTGCGGCATTTACAAATTCAGAGTCAATTGATGTTGGTTTTGATAAAGGCTGCAAGTCTGAATCAAGCACATAATAAATCTTTAAAGTAGTAAGCAAGAACACCATTTTATCCTCCCATTTTGTAAAGTTTGAACTATCAAAAGGATTCAGTTTGATGAAATCCTGGTTCATCACCTTCAAAGCTGAATTTGAATCTACGTTCATGATTATCATCTTTAAACTATTAGAACAGTAATTATATGAAGGCAGAAAATTTGGCTTTGAGTTGTGTAGAACACTTTCTTAAAGGTGACAATGCCCACAACAACAAATATCTGGCAATTCACCCCCAAGATTCAACAAAGCCCCTAGCTCTCTTGAAAGTATCTGTTTGATAGGTAGAGAAAGGACAATGATTTCTCTCAGTTGTTATCCTGTATAACTTTTGATTACAGCATGCTATTTATAGGGATTAACAGACATGAATGCAAAGTAATGTCTGTTCATTACCAGCAAATTCAGATTAAAAATTATGTCTCTTCAGTTGTAACCCATTTCAAATAGCAGACAGTTATAATTGAATAAAAATAATAATAGAATATTATAATTATTATTATTTTCAACTATGACGTGCTAGGGCAAACTCCTTTCTTTCCTATGTGGGATTGCATTCCCACTGAATATTACAATCTACGCCAACAGTACATAAATCCTGTAACAATTTAAGATCATATTATTTAGTCTCCTAAATTTTGTGTAAGTTTTTATGATCTTTCTAATACATAATCATTATACGATTAAATACCTATTAGCATGAACTCTTATATACTTTTCTTTTTAAGTCCTATCATCTTTGTTAGGATAAGAGTTTAAATTTAAATTCAAATTAAAGTCTAAATAAATTCGATCACAAACACCTAGAGCTCATTTGTAGTATCCCTTTAGTTCACATTATTCATAATGCTTTGGTGCCATTTGTTAAAACCTAGAATTTCATCCCAAAAAATTAATTGGAATGTATTATTTGAACTTTTTAACTCTATATAAGTATTCAAAAATTTTTTGGTATATAATTCATGTGAGATAAAACAAATGCTTGTGTAGATGCAAATAAAATAAGAGATATTCTTTCATGAATCTAAAGTATGGTATTACTAAAATATATAATGAAAGCACTATTTAATATGTTTATGAAATGAGACAAAGCCTTCTACTAGACAATTATATTAACTACCAATAAGAGTAACCCCTATGATTTGGATGACCTTTATTTACAGGTCCTAATAGTGGTCAATCCTAGTCAAAAGCCTATTCATATAAAATAAGAAGCACCTTTAAATACCTTCTCACTGATTCCAAAACATTTATATTACCTCCCTTCAAGTTTTCATCCTCTACTTTGGTAGCCATGCATCCAAAAGATGGGGATCCTTTATTCTCGCAACGGACTCTAGTAGTGCAAGAAATTATTATCTTTGCCTCAAAAGAACACAAAGTAGTCTACATCACGTAGCTGAGCTGTCAAGTGTCATCCTGAAGGCGAGCAGGCTAAGGCTTGTTTCTATGCACACGTGCTCCAATTATAAGCTGTCTAGGCCACACACACCTCACGTAAGTGCTCTAATCTATGCATACCAGTACTCTCCACCATCCAGTTTCCTCAAAGTTCCTTTAAATCATATTGAACGCAATCATTTGGTCTCTCCTACTCTACATGGATTACCTATTACATTTACATCCTCACTTTAATATGGGAAAGTGAAATTACAAATATTTTTAAATGAATATCTATAATTATACAATTTCATCTTAACTTCCGTGTTGCTTAGGCTGTTTGGCATTATATTACGATATAATACAATAATTATAACATAATATAATATTATGTGAAAAACACTATAGCTATAATATTATAGTTATACTAATATAAAATTATAATATCATGTTATGTTATAATTTTAGAATATTATTATCATAATATATCATAATATTATAATACTATATTATTAGAATAATGATATTATACTTTTTAATAATACAATTATTAATTAATAATATATATTATATTATAATGACTATAGTATAATAATATAATATTATTTTTATGAATATTATAATAATTTATAAATTAAAAATAATTTATGATAATAATTTTTAATAATATAAATAGTTCTGCCAAGCAAGAACTTATAGTTGCAATCTTTTAAATAATATAAAATAATTATAATTATAATATAATTCAATTATATGCAACTTAATTACTTATAATCTGAGTTGTATTGCATCATTTTATTTTACAGTTGTATTGCATCATTTTATTTTACATCTCCGCTTGTAGGGTTCACAACAGCCCTAAGGCTGCCTTGTCATCGATCCAAAATGGTCATGAAGATCATGAGTTCCCCCATCAATCTCATTTGAAGGACTTAATTCACGGGTGGTGATGCATGTCACCTGTGTTTAGCTTATTTAATATGTGCCTATGTAGGGCATGACATTGATTGGATCTTTCATAATCTACAATCAGAATTATGAGAAAATAAGTCTCATAATACTTGAAGCTGCTAGACTAAGTAGGGCGTCCACATAGAAACAACCTCAAGGAAATACCCAAACAAGATAAACCAAAACTGCAAGACACTGAACAGTATAATTTGATACAATGACCGTAGTTCTGAAATCAGAACATAACCTACCTTCTAGCAAAATATCAATTTCTATTATTATTATATAGCAGTTTCTTAAAAATTTATCTCAGACAATGGAGTAAATCTTTGAAAGGGTTCTCCTGGCGCATCACATTCCAACAACTTTATTTACCAGTATTTGGTTATGCAAGGCCCCATGGTTGGCACCGTGCTAAATTTTCAACAAATAGCTCACAGAACATCACGGCTGAGAGGAGTTCGCTCTATGTTGATGGTCATCAATTGGTGGGCTCACAACAGGAATGTCCAAGCTGCTTTGCTCTGCTTCAGGGGCTATCTCCCTAACATCAGCTATCCTCGCATCCACCGACTGGATATCACTCCAGTCAGCATCACCAATAGAACGGATCTCAACTCTATCAACTGCCAATTGGACTACAGTATTCCCAGGAACTGATCTTGAATCACTTAAGCAAGCTTTATCTACATCATCCTCTGACGAGTCTACATGCTTTGTCATTGGAAGTGTGTCATCAGCACCAGAGCATGACTCGGATCTCTCTTCAAGGACCTGCTTAGTGTTGTTTTGTTGTCTGATAAGAAAAAGAAATGTATTATTTTCAAATTTCTAACATTTGATTGAAAAATTATAAAATAAGCTCAAAATCATGAAATAACTAAAGATTTGGACTAAATGTCCATATTTAAGCAAATCCATGATCAACGACCACCGGTCAGAAACTGTTTCTAATCTCATGAAAATGCCAGCTGAACTTCAGCAAGTGCATTCTGATGCTCATAAAAGTTGCACCTTGATGTCTTGCATTAATGCATCTAAAGATGACATGGCTAATATCACATGATGCCCATGAAGCATTAGAATCTTCAGAAATAAATTAATCCCTGAGAAGGCCACCTTTAGACCAGCGCTAAATATTTTTCAGCTTATTTTATGATACCACACTGAATTCTTTGCCGCAATGTTCTGCTCAGCACCCAGACATGGTGCTTATGGTTGTCACCCACTCACTATCATTCACTGTTTCTAAGTGAAGACTGAGCAATAAATTACGCATAACATGTGGCGACAGCAGCATCTTTGGAGCCGCACAGAGCATGATGGTGGCTAATATAGAAACTGTGTAAAGGTAAGCATTTACATTTTCTTGAAATCTTTGGGCTTCATGAGCTTGTGTTTTTTAGCACACTATAATGTTATCTTTCTTTATTTTCATTTCCTCAAAAATTTCTGAAAACTTCCATGGCATCGCAGAGCAAATAGCGCACTAATTCCAATGCAATACTTTGAAACAAACTTACTAAACACAGCACGCAAATGCTCATCTGAACCTTCACAATTTTTTTTTTATTAGATTGTTGTAAAAATTTAACAAATCAAGAAACATCTGTTAAGAAGTTTTTTCAAAAGTGCACTTGGCAGAAAATGTAGATCTTGATAGAAGCTGCTGGGAAAACAATCTGAAAACGCACTTAGATACATGACATAAAGATCATCAGGTATAATCAAGATTTTAAAGCCCAGCTTCAGTTCTGGTCTCCTAGGCAGAGTTCAAGTTTCTTTAGTTTTGATGGTTTATCTCTCATTCTCGAAGTTTCGATCAAAAAAGACAAAAATAAGACAAAAATAGAATAAATCAAGGCAAGTTACTCGACACCATTTTATTACATTTTAAGTCATCTAAAATCACAATTTATATAGTTTGGGCAGTTTCATGGTTTAAATTTTTGAATACAAATGCATTAATTATATCATATAATACAACAATAACATATCTCACTCAATATGAATGCCAAATTAAACAATATGAATGTATTAATCTATTACATAAAATATCAAATATCGCTCAATCATGCATTAACTAACAAGACACAAAAACAAGAGGACAAAATTAATTACATATCTCACTCTCCAAAATAATGAAAGCTGCTAGATATGCAAATATATCTACTTCTCCATTACAATGTTGTCTATAACTTAAAAGCATAAGCAGCCAAGCAAAGAAAACACACACACACACACACACACACACAACAAGATTGCCTCTTACCTGTCACAATAACAAAGTTCAAACAAAAATAACATGGATTAGATCATTAGAGCCATGGATCAATGTGTGGTTGAATTATATTAATGAATGTTAGAAGCTATTAATAATATTTACATGTGAAACAAAATATAAAATAAAATAACTCTTCCAGTCAATTTTGGCCAAAACTAACCAAAACTGGCCAAAACAGACCGAAACCGAAAATTTCAGTCAGTTTCAGATATCTCCTGCCAAAACCAATCCATTTAGATCGAAATAGTTTGGTCTTGGCCAAAACTTTAAACCTAGGATTTGGTACTTGATCTCTCAAGTTCATCAAGCTTGGAATATGTAACGTGGAATCTTAGCATTGGTATGGAAAAGATCCAAGAGAATGATTTTTTTTTTTTCTTCGCAGTCAGTTTAGATTTTGAGGTTTGACAATAGCTAAACTTTTTACTAGCAGAGCACACCAGAAATTAACAATAATGACAACCAGTAAAATCGAAAAGAACATATACTAAATCCACTGCTTTGCACGCAACTTAATTGTTTAGCCCACATGTGATATAAGCATGCATTGCATGTGCAGTGTGGAAAATCCACAACCATCATCCAACCAAAAACATTCCATGCAGCTATAATTTCACATAGATATATATGGAAGTTAAACGTTCAATGCAACTTGTAGTAGCTTGAATGAACTCAAAAAGTTACATGTTTGACAAGTTATCAGTATATGCTTTTTTTCATTTTTTCAATAAATTTGCATATGGCTTCCAATTAAAGACTGTATTTGGATTCCATATCTAAATCCCTTAGCAAGGTGTTGCACTTATGAAGTGCGAGTTCTCTATAATATACATGTTCAGCTTCATGCTTTCATAGAATTTGTTTTATATCCAACCCTTACGCTTAATTCTCAGTTTCTCACTAGATATGAATTACAGCATCTCAAAATTTATGGAAATATAGAAACCTAAAACACTGGCTTTATGATTTGTTTTTACGAATCTTACCTTGCCATTCTTTCATATTCAAAAAAATTATTTTTTAAAAAAAATGAAATTATTAAAGGCCTGGATATAAGCACATGAATGAAAAATGCATACCAAAATACGAGAAATGCAGCAGGGGGAAAGTAAACCTCTGTACTTGTGATTGCAAGATATTGACAAATGCCAGGAGGTCGTCTTTTTCCTTCACAGCAGCAGCTGCTTTTTCTGTAGCATCCTTTATTCTAGCATCAGCATCTGCCTCTGAAACCCTGGCCCGTTCTTCAGCTCTGAGAACAGCTGCTTCTAATACCACAGCACGTTCTCTAGCTTTTGCAAGCTCAGAACGCCATAGTTGTGCCTCCTGAAGAGCAGAGTCCCTCTGTTTCAGTAATATCTCTCTCTCTTTGGTTAGGGCCATCATCTTTTCTTCAGAGTCTCCCAACTGTTAACAGCGAAATATCAGCATTGAATAAGGTAAAGCCTCCTGTATGAACAACTCATCAGACTGGATATCTGGAGTTGAAAAAGAAAACTTGTAAAAGTGAAACTTAACAAGAATTATAAGTTGCCAAGTCAGGGTGCCACACCTTTTTTTTCTTTTTTAAAATTGGTTCCAAGCTATTTTCTCAACAAAGATTGTGCCAAATCTACTCCTGCTTTATTCAATAAGATCTCATTTCTTTTTTTTTTCTAATTCTTGTTTGCCTCTTTAACAGTCTGGCAAAGGTTATTCAAGGTAAAGACAAACTTAGGAGGCAACATTTGAAAAAAGCAAAAATAATGTTGTAAGTGTTTAGCAATTTTAGGCTGTTTGAGGAAAAAAAAGAGAAGTTATTCAAGAAAACTTTGGAAGACAAAGTAAATTATCTAAATATTTTATTCTCCTTCATAGTTAATGCAACTTGTTGCTAATTTCATAATTTAACACATCAAGGGACATATAACTCCTATTTGATTCCTATAACTCTGTCAGGAGGTGATTTATTGAGAAAGACTTATTGCATTGAAGGATTGACTTGAGTAGCTCCAATTCGATAAATGAAGGATTTGAAAAAGTAGGCAAGATCAGAAAACATTTTTCAAGACACTGAAGATGAACTTTCTACAAATCAGACAAGAAAGCAATCACATGTTGCTGTCATGCTTTAGAATCTAACTTAGTTTTGTCCTCATTTTTTATGCTAATATAATTAAATATTACCCATATTAAAGAGAAAAGGCAAGAACAATATGTTGCATGGACAAAGACATGGCGGTGAGTGGCTACCAAATAGATGGATTTAGCAAGCACAAAGAAAAAAAAAGGTTTAAGTCATCTGCAAAAAGCAATTGCACCTATTGAAAAATAATGTATGCATGAATGCAATTGTGTTTGTACAAAAAAAAAAAAAAAAAAGAATTTTACGAAAGTGTAGCTGAAAATATATTGCCGTATTTTGCAAGTTATTGGACTTGTTCTTCAAATAGTCAATAATTAATATATCTAGTATTGCCTCATTATTGGCATGCGCATCTACAACATGACAGCACACATCATTGTTTTAAGCTAAGCAGAACTTTCCATTAAAATGGCACACGTAATAGCTGAAAAATATTTGTGACCTTAAGCATGGATGAGTCTAGTTGCTTCTCTGCATCCTTGTTTAGCCTCTCTATTTCTGCACATGCACGTCTCCTCTCTTCATCCATTGCATGTGCTGCAGAAGCAGCAGCTTCAGCAGCCTCAGCTGTATCTGTTAATTTATCTGCTATCACTTTTATTGTGGAATCTCTGGCACGAAGGTCCTTTGCTAACTGCTGTAATTCCTCATCTTTCACTCGAAGAGTCTCCTGTAGATTACAGATAGAATACACCAACATATATATCAACTAGATTATCTCACAATCTTAAAGAATCCTTAAATTTAGTCTGTTTGTTGTCAGAGCACTTAATTGTGGCTATAGTGAAATGAACAAGACAAGATAAGCAATTAGAAAAATTCCACAGTATATTGTGAGATCTTAGTGATTACTTGAGATGAAAAAGACTTTTAATGTAAATAAACCAGCAAATGAATTTGTAGTTAACATCTGCTTCCTCTTTCAAAACAAGCAACAGCCAGAATCTATTACAAAAGAAAGCTCTCAAAGGAAAAAAGAAGATATGGTAGAGTCAAAATTTCAACCCAAGCCCACCTACAAGGGAAAAAAGAAGATATGGTAGAGTCAAAATTTCAACCCAAGCCCACCTAAAAGAACAAACTATCAATTAGGTCGGCAACATATTCCAGGAAGCATATTCACCTTAGATAGCTTACTCAGCAGCAGCGGACAAACTCCCAAGTACTTATTGGTCAATTGCCCAGCAGTAAATTTATAATGACAATTTTTTTAATAAATTGTGACTGCAACATGTTAGATTCATGTCATAGGAGGGGATCATCCTAACTCTATCTGACACAATCAACTGCAACATTCAGACCATGAAACAAAAATGCTGCTTCAGGTGTGAATATATATAGCAAGTCTATTTATGCTCACAACCAGAACTTTTATTTACCAAGAACTTATAATTGCGAACTGAGGATTGGGAAACAGAGTAAAGAACTTGTCTTCAGTCTATCCAGAAGGGGTGAAGAAAGAAAAAACTTCCAGGGCAACATGACAGATTTTGAACAACTCAAGAGGTACCAACTGTTGGTGGCAAGGGCAGAATCCATACACCCAATTCAATCCTGAAAGCCGATCTGAAAACTATCATAGCAATAACTAATGAATTTTATCCAAAATATTTATATATAATTTTTTCAATCCCTCTTGGGAAGTAATATATTTTAGGGACTATGTTGATCATCAGAAAACTTTTTTACTTTTCATAATATCCATCTACGTTACCATAGATATTTCCTTCCTCTTTCTAGCCCACTTATCCCAAATCCTAGCCCTTTCTGGTTTAAGGTCCTCCTCAGATCTTCACAGACATGTCAATACCATCTTGAATAGTTTTAACTCTTTACCCAGAGATAATGTGATTCATATGCTTCTGATAATGTCTCATTTCAGGCCACTATTATATATAGTAATATAATTTATCTAACTCCTTATTCTGTACGTCATTCATCTTCTACACAGACCCTATTGAATAGCCAATATGTTCTGATCCATAAGTGTTGTCAGTCTGCTTACTCTTTGAAAATTCCCTTTTGTTTCAAAATCATAACTTAATGACCCAATACTCTGAATGCACCTCTTTATCTGCTTTGGCCTATCATTGTGATAAATTAAATAAATTGAAAGGTCACACAAGGGGTATCTCTTGGCAATATTTATTGCTCGGAGCTTCATTTTTCTTCCAACATTCAGTAAAATTGCAGGCCCCGATCTAATTAATTCAAACTTAATATTCGTCCCTTCTCTTCTGAAATTTTCATCCATCATCAGAGACCATTGAAATATACCAGCAGTCATGACATAATATAAGTCTCCATTCTACAATCTGAAGTCAGTCTATGTCAAACCCCATCTTTTCCATTTGTCAACTACAGAGGTTACTAATGCTTACACTACCAGCTAAGCATCTTAACACAGAGTCATCACATCTGTTAAATCTATCACTAGGCTGTTATCCCATATGATCAGTGACAAGTCAAAATACTACAATAATAACTTTTTTCAAAAAAGAAAGAAGGAAAGAAAGAAAACTCTCCTGTTGGTTATGTAAGATCACCAGAAGAAGATCGCAAATAAAGGCATTCAAATTTCACCAGTATGTATAAATCAGAAATACTGTTAGTTTTGATTGCCCAAACGTAAGCAAACGAAGGAAATTAGTGATAAGCATTCATAATATCTGGCTTGTAACCACCATATGGAATTAGTATGAACAATAACAAGGTGTACCTTCATAATTGTCAGATCATCCAGGTGACCTTCATTTGCTTTATTTGTCACCAAGCCCAGAGCTGCTCTCATAGATATCTTCATTGCTGCTTCTATTTCTTTGGAGGCTTCCATTGCAGTTGAGTTGGCAGCTGCAACTACAGTGGCAACTGTTCCTAATTTTGCAGAGCCACTCCCGCTCAATGAATTAACTGCTTCTTTATGGGCCCGTAGGACCAACTGAGTTGAACTGGCCATGGGGGGAAAGAGAAAACAGCATACTGAGAGATTACAAACAAACTTAACAATTAAATGATAAGGAAATATTTGACAGGTAAAAGCTCTTTGAGAATCGAACTATATCAACAGGTAGCTTTATGACAAAGATGATATATCCAGCCTGTGAACAACACATTAATATCTAAAGCTGCATTAGTGAAAAAGAACCAAATTATGAACAGGAGACCTATAATCTATTAAATATGGATGAGATAACAACAAAAAAAGCTGTGCACAATAGTCATGCCATAGGTGATAATTACACACCACTAAATTGGCATGCGCACAACAGACACCTAAAACTTGAATATGCATTCCACATATTAACACTTAGATATGATGTAGTTTGGTAAATTCTATGGCATAAGGCTTGCTAACATAAAAGGCTTAAGATGCAAGAAGAAGAAATAGAGACAACTGGACAGGTAATTCTAGGCATTGCTTAGCCATTTCGGCTTGAAAACTTAAGATTAGCTTTCTAAGCAGTTTGTATTTTCACTAACATCTTCACAAAGAATAATTGGGGGCACCTCTTGATATGGCCAAATGAATCACCAAGAAAGAAGGTTGACCATGGTGGCTACAAAATCCAAGTAGATTAGACTACAAAATCCAAGTAGATTAGACTCTGGCATGAATAAAACTTCTTCAGCATTTGCTATCTTATGAGGAATTAAATATGTACTCCCAAAAAAGGGTACAGAATTATTCATTGATGCTTTTATCTCACAATGAACCTTTGCTCTCCACCTAGATATTCTTAGGTTATTTCTATAGGTCCATAATCTTTTCTTCAACACATTATTAGTTTTTATTATTTCCCATTGAAAAAGATCTTCTACATATTAACTTTTAAAATATATGCATGCTATTTGAGATTTAGCTAGCCCAAAGGGGGCGTAAATATTTCATTCAGTCATTATCAATGAGATATGACCTATATTTGCAATCTACCCAAACTTTCAGAATTCAGGGTATCTAATTACAACTTGTGCATCATAGGCTATCAACATTTCTTCACAACTTCTGGAACATCCTATAATTTTGCATTAATTCCCACCTTATCAATATCTAGTAGCACTACGCCCCTTGCTCCACACACAGAAATGGCATTTCCATCAGTTTTTAAGCTTTTTACATCCATACACATTAATCTTTAGCTGTAGAAAATCTTAGGTTCATCAGTATCTACTCCATATAGATGAATACGAGATCACCCAAAAACCATGATTGAAGGCTCAAATGAAAAGCAAAGCTGGTGGGTCATAGGGCTGTCAAATGAACAAGTTATTCATATAAGCAACTCATGTTTGGCTCATTGTAGCCTCTCTTGAACAATATATGAGCCAAGTTTGAACAGAAATTTCAAGCTCAAAATATAAACAAGCCAGAAACAAGACATGCCTAGCTTGCTGTGTTCAACTCAAATGATCTTTATATTAATTTTAAACAGAAAGACAATAGATAATGTATATCATTTATTACAAAAATATTTTAAATATCTAATTAACATTCCATTTATATAAGTTACAAAAAGTTTAAAAATTTATAAATAGAGATAATGTTATCGCAGCCACTAGATTGGGATCTAATGGGGCCTACGCAGCCACTAGCTTGAAAGGGGCCTATCTTAAATTTGGCTCATTTACACCCCTAGCTATCAGCAGCAAACTTAAATTTGACATTCAGACAACAAATTGTAGTTCTTACTATCTAGCAATCAAAATTTCAACAATAAATCATCATACCATCATCTTATTTAGCTTCTCTGTAAGTAACGCAAATAAGGACAGCTATCCTTTTTCTTACAAGAACCAAGACTCATAACAATAACTACATGCATTCCTTGGGAATAGTTTCATCTACAACAACTGTTTGTATGTTGAATAGTTCAGCCTCACTCAAAACCATTGTACCTCTTCTTCCTGCCAACACATATTGTTTAGAATTATTAGAAAAAACATAAGATTTGCTCATACACATATCTGCACGTAGTACACCTCAGGAATGCATGAGAATGTTGCATGTAGATGCACAATACACCTGCAGATGCAAAACCAAATATGTAATCATAGGTAAATGCATGAGCATCGTACACGCAATACACCTCAGGGATACCAATATGGTTGTTTTTTACATTTAGATAAGGTCAAGCAAGTCATATTGTGTGATTATCTCAAAAAGAAGTTGACCCTACAATGGATGGTTGCTCTTAGCTATCACTAAACCAGAAAACAAGTGGCAAGAAAGCTCAGTTAAAAGATGAACCTGATCAGTTGCACATATAAGGTATCTAAACATATATAAAGTAATACAGAAACAGTTTTGAAGATACATTAATTTGGCTTCATTGATCAGAAATGAAGAAAAGATATCATAATTACATAATAGCAAGAAGAATCACCAATGTGATTGCAAGGAAAAATCCAGAAAAGTTATTTTCATATTGTCACCACAATGTTGATGGGTTAGATGAATAAAATTCATGTTAATCACTCATTTATATCAAGAAGTGCTTCGCAATAATTCATATGAAAATTATAATACAATAAAAACAAATGGTGTCTGATTGAAGCTTTCTTCCAGCCATCTCCAAGCATTATAAAATCCTGCATTGTTATAGTTCATCAGAGCATAAATCAGTAGGGACATGCTTGTTTTCACTAATTTGGGTTACAATTCAATATATACTTAAGTTAAATTTACACTAAAAGTGTGCATTCATTTTTATTAATCACAAGTTTCATTGCATGCCCAGCCACCTGTAGATCTACCAAAAATAGTACATTTATAAAATATAAACAATAGAGGGGGCACTGGCATAAATGACTAACAGAAATTTTGTTATAATGCATCATTTCTTTGATATAATGCAAAGTTGTAGCTCCACAAGCTTACTGTAAAGTGGATACCCAAGCTCTTGCAGCACCAGGGGTTTCAGCACAAAGGAAGTACTCCTTCTTCTGTGGAGTTCCAATATCTAGATGGATAGTTAAGAAACCCAAGAAATGTGCTAAAACCTGGCATCAGTAATAACCAAACAGGTATTGGTAGAAAGTAATGACTGCTAGAAACAGATCATACTTTTCTACGTACTCCATCTAGATCAAAGCAAATGGATACAGAAACAGCAGCCATCATATTTGGGCAGCCCACTGCAGCAAGCAAAAACAAGAAGGGCTAAGAGAATTTACATACATGCAATATATTATTAAACAATGACTGCATGGATAGCCTTACTGGAAATTCACTGGGGACACAGTGATTGTACTGTTTGAATCAAATATGATTGTTCCCTTGACAACTGTCTCATTTCTCCTAATCCTGTACCAATAACATGAAAAATTATGGCAAGATACACAGGGTTTAAAGTAGAAGCTTGTCTGAGACATGCCAAGTTAACATACTTGTATTCCATCTTTCCAGTTGTTGGGTCCAAGATCACCCACCTTTCATTCCATTTCCTCAGCTGTTAAATATGAGAACAAATACTGTCACAGCATGTACTGATTCCAATTAAGAGAAACCATCCACAATGGAACTCCTCCTTAGTGCATCTCCAAACCGACCAAAGGTTAATAACTATATTTGTAACAAGAGGCAAAATAAAATTGCAAATGAACAGTATTTAGAAAAGCAAAGTTAGCAAAAGCTTGTCTAATCCTGTTTAAAGAAAATCTAGGATGCATCAGCCAACCTACATTTTTGGACAGATATTGTAAGGAAGTAAACACCCATGCTGTTTGCATTCCAACTCATTTACTTGGTATGTGCTTTATAAATCTTATCAGGACTATTGCCTTTCGGTCACATGATGTAAACTATATGGTACATCAACTCATATAGTTTTTGTGATCTGATAATTGTGCCCGTTTCTTATGCATCTTTTCAATATATATGAGGCGAGTGCAATTTACCAGTATCTGTATGTTGGTTTTCATCAAAGTTAGTCATGTCGTCTGTGCAAAACAAGTATTCTTTCATTAAAGTAGAACAAGCTATGATACAGTTGAAACTCAAACAGTATTCTATATATCACAAAATAAGATTTGGTCATAGCTTGTGTATTGATGCCAATGCAATAACACATTCAATACCCCTTACTTGACAACCTCATCTGCTCATACCAGTATAGTTGGCCAAAAACATTGTAACTGGTGGAAAAGACCACAAACTGTTTGGCAATTGTCTCAGAGTAAAAATTTTTGAAGTTTTGAATGAAAGAATTTTGTAGTGACATAGGTTATGGAGCAGGCAGTAGTGATGGTTCTTGTTAATCAAAATGATAAATTTCCTCTAATTCTCATGTAAAGGGAAATGATTGATTGAGTGTTTAAGCATTTTAACCCATCTGAGCTTCAGATTATCTAAATCAACATAGTAGCACAATGCTAAGTGATCCCCATCACAAGAATGCAACAGCAGAACAAGCAAACCCCAGTGAAATTCCAAGTAATACAATATATGAGCAAAATTTTGTGAAATTTCTATAAGTGTCATAAATGGTACATGACACCTCACCTTAAGAAAACTTCTCCATTGAATTCATACCTAAGTACCACATAATTCCAAGTCAATTCAGTTTCAGAATGAACTCATGTTTGCACTGCCTAACAAGCTCTCTTGTGGAGTATATGATGCACATCCATGGACTTGGCTGATATATACTTGAACTAGCATATATCAAGGCTGACCAAAGAAGAGAAAGGGCTGGACATTGGGCTCATGTCCAAGGCAATTCCAAAAGGCTGCTATAGAATTTGAAGTAATCATGTAGGTCTAATTAAACAAAACTAGTATCAATAAAATCTACGCAACTTTAGAAAGACCCAATATCAATATCAGTCAGAGATCTTATCCAACATATTATAGGAAATATTCTTTATTCATGAAACCGCTTTCTACGGTTACATCAAATCAAATCCTAGCATATCATACAAAATATTATATTTTTCTTATTTGTAAAAATGAATATAGACACATTTTCTGGGTAGGTTCTAGGTTCAAGGGATCCTATAACTATGAATAAAGATATCGATTCTCTCTTTGTGAGTGTTTTATTGTTACTCATTCATCTTATCTTATTACTTCATTGTTGGAAAGATCTTCAAAGGAGATCTCCATGCGCACTACCATGCAGTAATTGTTGATGATGCACACAAAGTCTGTCTTCTTATATTTTATAAGCAACAATTATCAATACCCAAAGACACCAGAGAATTCTCTCTATTCGTTTCTTGCAGCACTACCTTTTTAACTTCTTATGTGCTTCGATTGAACTATCTAAGATTCAAACCCAGATGCGCCGAAGATTCAGATGCAATACTTATTAGAATGGTATTCAAATCCCCCTAAAAGCCACAAATCAAGCAATAATTCCAGCGTAGTCAAAATTTTTTTTCATAAGAAAGAACATAATGGAGGAACTACGACTCTAATTCCGACATATAACAAAAGATCCGAGGCCACACCGTTTCAGATCGCTTGAGAAGAGGGCCTTGCAGCAGATACCTTCCCGAGCCCGACGTCAGCTGCCGTTTGATCTTCTCCAAGGTGCTCTCTGTATCACCCACCCCCTGAAATCACCCAAGATAACCAAAAAAACCATATTTTTCTTATTTAATCTGGATCGGACAAGCTGCGAGAAACCCTAGGATTGAAAGAAAGACCTACCGCGGGGCTTCCGTTGGAGGCCATCGGCGAGAAGAAACGAGGAATCGTAACGAGAGAGAGAGGAACGAGAATTAGGGTTTTGGGTGGATATTTTTCCCCGAATGCACGCGTTTTTGGCGCTGGAGCTGTTAGGTGGGTTTGAGGACTGGCAGGCGGCGTTGATGTCAAAGAAATTTTATTGAATTATTTAATAATTCATGGCGCTTTCTAAATCCAGGGATTGGCAACAATGAGTGCAGCAGCGACTTCCACCTACAACTTGACCTAAAAATCGAACCAACTGATGAGAGTAAGAAATGTTTAGGTTGTTAAATGTTATGATCATCGCATTTCCTAAAACAAGCTTATGGATGCCATGGGCTATTTTGGGTTGCTAGTTTGAATACATTTATAAAAAAAAAAAAAAAGTCATATATCATGAATCTAATTAAAATATTAATTTTTTATACCTAAAACCTGCATTGGAAAACCAATGAAACATAGAATTGGTTAGTAATTCAATTTGATCTCAATCCAGATTGCGTACCAAATACGTTAAAAATGTGTTACTCTCGATAAGGTATTGAGAAAATTAAAACCTGATTTATTTTTATTTTCTTAATTATACTTATGAAATAAAAGTGTTAGAATTAGAATTAGATGTGATGACTTTAATGCGACCCTCTTTGTCTGCCATATTTAAGTTTGCAAGACAATTTAAATCATTTGTTTTCAACACACTTGATTAGGCTCATTTGTTTTTTTTTTTGATGACATCAATTAATTAATAAGCGGGCTATCAATTTTGACCAAGTCAACAGTAATGAATCCATTAAAAGGGTAGAAACGGTTGGTTTCATGTTGAAATCTAAATTCAAACCGAATAATATAATCAAGATCGAATCTATTTATCATTTTTCTTGTTAAATTTGATTTAAATTATGATATGTAATTAATATCCAAGATATCTATTAGAGAATTGGAATTTTAGTTTTTTAATTAATAATTTCTTGAACTTTTTTGCCGAAATAAGCTTATGATGATGAAAATATTAATTCAATGAGTGAAATATTTATTTTTAATGCCAATAGTTTCATAGGAAGCCATCATCAAGGCCTTTTATACAAATTAGAAAATATAATAATCTTTGTATTGATAGTTTTTATTTGAACCCAAAAAAATTCATTGATAGGCTAATATTAATATAACTGGAATATATTCGCATATATGAACTTTCTATCAAGACATAGTATGATTTATATTTGTATTGTAAATTGATCTACCTGGGTTCGGACTTCAGATTTTCCATAGACATCAACTTGCCATGCTGGCTCGGGGGGTCGCCACCTTGTGAGGGGATTTATCCCCTTGGAGAAGTCTCCAACCTCTGACCCGGCCCCCATACCTAATGACTTCCGGGGAAGGAGTGAAAACAAAGCATGAGAGGATGTTACTCTTATTCTTATTTTACGTCTGGCCTATACCATATCTATTTCTCATTAAAATGATGTTAAATATCTTCTTTTGTGGTAGGAAAAATAATGTTGAACATTTTCTTTTTGGTTACAACGTTGAACAGTTACTGTCAGATTGATGCATGCACTAAAAAATATATAAAAAAAATTCTTTTTATAACTTTTCAGAATATAATTTATGTAGGATTAAAAGCTCGCCATTATGAACTCTTACATATTTTTTCATTCAAAATTTGACATCCTCGTAAGGATTTATGTCCAAATCCATATCCCAATCTAATTGAATCATCACAAACACAGAGTTAATCAATTGAATCATTACAAGCACATAGAGCACATCTATAATATCCCTTAATTTACATAGACTAAGCCCACTCTGATACCATTTATTACAACATAAAATTTTATCATAAAAAAATTAAATAAAAAGTATTATTTAAACTTTTTGATCATATATAAAATATCTAGAATCTTATATATATAAAACTGACGTAAGACTAAACATTTATTAGTATAGTTTGTTAAAGTAGAATGACAAAAGGCTTGGCATTGTGTCCTTCCTGCTGCAATGAAGAGCAATCTCGTGATACCCCACCGCCACATCTTCCTCAAAATTTGAAGAAAGAAAAGATTTGAATTTGTGAATTCATCGTCAAAATCTAATTTACACCAGCCGAAACAAGCCTTAACGCTTCCCTTTGATTCTGATCATGCACACGCTGACTGGTATACTTCAGATCCATCCAAGCTCTAATGAGGCAAAAAATACCAAGATTAATCAATCTAAGGAGCATAGGAAGAAGCCCAATGCCTTTCTTAACATTGGTGAGTTGCTATAAGTGGTACTTCTGCAGGCAATTCAAATCAATTTCAATTTCTGATATTGTTAGAAATAATCATCCAATTACATATATTAAGCCATAAAAAAAAAAAATAACGTAAAAGTGGAAGCAAACGTATAATATCGATGGTTCCATCAAAGCAATCTGAAGTTGGATGTTGAAATGAGGACAATGCTTCAGAAAAGATGGCTACACATTTGCTTCCACCAGGAGGTTGAATTGATGAGAGGACCGGTGAATGCAGATCCGTGGATGCACCAAGGACATGCCCATTTGAGCAAAATAATTAGTTACTTGATTTTTCTTTTGAAATACATGAATACAAAAAAAACTCTTAGGAAAAGAGAGGAGTTCTTTCAAGTGGTACCGTAATACCCAAAAATAATTCTATATCGAATGGAAAAGAAAAGTTTAAGGTATTTATATTCATCTGCTACTAATTAATTTTCGCTTGAGTTTTTAGGGCACGTGGTTTCGATCCTGACTCAAATGTGAGGAAGTTAGTGAGACTCAAATGTGAGGAAGTTAGTGAGACAAAGGATAAGACTATTCATAGGATAGTGACCTAACTTGGAATAAATTATAATACCCCAAAATAATCTTGCATCGAATGTGATAAAAAAGTTTGAATAACTTATAACACTACTAATTAACTTCTACTCGAGATTTAAGTGTGTGCCCTTATAATCTTCATAAATAGTTAGGTCAATATGGGATAATTAATAGTACTTTTGACTTCCCATCAAGTAGTAGTGAGTTCAGCAGCATCTTTCCAGTGTTGTTCTGAGTAAGAAAGTCTACCATTGCAGTCCAGGATTGAGAATTTGCTCTATGAGATTTGACATCTCTCAGATGAAATCTTTCTTTATTCTTCATAGCCCCTTGGCTTTCATGCAAAGAAAGTCTAAAGATTTGAGTGTGTTTTATCCATCTATTTGTAGATTGCTTCCAAGATAAGTGATTTCAGTATTTCCACGTATTAAATTGATTTTTTTTCTTGAAATTATTGCATTGGTATCATTTGATGCAAGTTCGAACCTAAGGTAGCATCGGTTTGACGCAAGCTCGAACCTAAGGTAGCATCGGTTCATTTTCTATCTGGATACCATAAATTAAAGTTTGCATGCATTTGGTGATATGCTGTATTCGTGTAATTTATGTGAAACCATTTCTTGTGCCAATTATAAATATTGTATATGTATGTATGTATGTCTGTATGTATGTGTATATATACATGCATGCATGCATGTAGATATGTATATGGGGCCCTAAAGCTTTGATCGGGTTTGAGGCAAGTTTTAACTTTATAGTTGAGATCAGGGCGAAGTTGGTATATATATTTTCCATCCTAAAACCTGCCTAAATCCACCCTGAATTTATTTAAATTACATTTTTACCCTTATATACATATGAATTAGGATTATTGTTTTTTTAATAGAGATTTGATGTTTACTATGTAATTTTTAATAGTAATTTAATAATATATGCTTTCAAGTAAGCTAATATCCATAGAAAACTATTACCATCCACTGACTAGGATTTTGTCCCTAGTCAAGTTTATAAGATATGCTTTTTGAATGATGTAATCTTCTAACATATTTAGTGACAACCTCAGTCTCATTCAATCTTGTATTTTGTGTTGCTCTCTGAGTCTCATTCAATTTTGTAACGCATGGTTCTTAAGTTTTCTAATTCATAATCTAATTTAATTTTCTAACAAATGTTCTCGAACATTCCAATATTCATAAGAAACCACTGTTGTCCATGAATTAGGGTTTTATCTCCATTCAATCTTATAAGATATATTTCTTAAATAATCTAATTTCTTAATATATTTTAAATAAAGTAACATTATTTTTGCAATAAAAACTTCTTAAATTTAACTAAGGAAGGTTCAGTGTGCTTTGGTCAATTGTTGTTTTATAGAGAGTCCGCGTACTCATTTCAATATTTAATATTGCTCTTGGTCTATTCAATTTTTTAACATGTGATACCCTTTAGATTACATTTAATTATGCAATATATGATTCTTAATTTTTCCAATTTCTAGTTAAATTTAAATTTATAACATATATTCTTAAGTATTTCAATATGCATAGAAAGCCATTAGTATCTGCTGACTAAGGGTTTGCCCCAATTCAATTTTATAAGATACATTTCTTGAATGATCTAATCATTTATTATATTTATTGGTGTCCTAGTCCGATTCAATTTTGTAATGTGTACTACTCTCTTCAATTTTCTTTCAATTTTGTAATGTGCACCGTATTCTCTTATTCTCATTCAATTTTGTAAGGCATGGTTCTCAAGTTTTTTTATTCCTCATCTAATTTAATTTTCTAACATATGTTTTCTAACATTTCAATAACTACAAAAAACCACTACTACATGTGGATTAGAGTTGTTCTCATTCAATTTTATAAGATATGCTTCTTGAATAGTCTAATCACTTAATATATCTTAAATAAATTAAAATTATTTGATAACAAAACCTCTAAAATTCAATAACTAATAATATGAGTCATTCTATTTTGGCTAGCATGATTTATTGAGAGACTACACATTTAATTTGATATTTAATAGTAGTCATATCCCACTTAATTTCTGAAACATACTCATCCAATTTTATAATGCATATCATACCTACTTTGATACTCATGGGAAAAGCAGGAACTCTTTTTTGGTCCATATTCAATTTTGTAATGCCTATTTCATGACTGTTCTATCCTATTTAATTTGTAACCCATATTTTATTATTGTATTGTCGTTTGATAAAGTTCTGAAACTCACACCCTTACCCACTGATATAGCCTATTCTATTTTAGCTAACATGGTTTATCGAGGGACTACACATTTAATTTGAAATTTAATGGTGGTGATATCCTACTCAATTCTGAAACATACTCATTCAATTTTATAACACATATCATACCTACTTTGATACTCATCGGAAAAACAAGGACCTCTTTTTTTGTTGCTATTCAATTTTGCAACGCTTATTTCATGAATGTTCTATCCTATTTAATTTTGTAACCCATATTTTATGATTGTGTTGGCATTTGATAGAGTTCTAAAACTCACACCTTCACCCACTGATATGGCCTATTCTATTTTGGCTAACATGATTTATTGAGAGATTACACATTTAATTTTATATTTAATGGTGGTGATATCTTACTCAATTTTGAAACATACTCATTCAATTTTATAAAGCATATCATACATACTTTAATACTCATGAGAAAAATCAGGATCTCTTTTTTGGTCTTTACTCAATTTTGCAACGGTTATTTCATGACTATTCTATCTTATTTAATTTTGTAACCCATATTTTATTATTGTGTTGTCATTTAATAGAGTTCTGAAAATTACACCCTTACCCACTGATATGGCCCATTCTATTTTAGCTAACATGGTTTATTGAGGGACTACACATTTAATTTGATATTTAATGGTGGTGATATCCACCTAATTTTGAAACATACTCATTCAATTTTATAACGCATATCATACCTACTTTGATACTCATGGGAAAAACCACAACCTCTTTTTTGGTCCCTATTCAATTTTGCAATGCTTATTTCATGACTATTCTATCCTATTTAATTTTGTAACCCATATTTTATGATTGTGTTGCTATTTGGTAGAGTTTTAAAACTCACACCCTTACCTACTTATATGGCGCATTCTATTTTGGCTAACATTATTTATTAAGAGACTACATACTTTATTTGATATTTAATGGTGGTGATATCCCACATAATTCTGAAACATACTCATTCAATTTTATAACGCATATTATACCTACTTTAATACTCATCGAAAAAACTATGACCTCTTTTTTGGTCCCTATTCAATTTTGCAATGCTTATTTTATGACTGTTCTATCCTATATAATTTTGTAACCCATATTTTATGATTGTATTGGCATTTGGTAGAGTTCTAAAGCTCACACCCTCACCCACTGATATAGCCCATTCTATTTTAGCTAACATAATTTATTGAGAGACTACACATTTAATTCTCAAACATATTCATTCAATTTTATAACGCATATCATACCTACTTTGATACTCATGGGAAAATTTCATGACTATTCTATCCTAATTAATTTTGTAACCAATATTTTATAATTGTGTTGGCATTTGATAGAGTTCTGAAACTCACACCCTCACCCATTAATATGGCCCATTCTATTTTGGCTAACATGATTTACTGAGAGACTACACATTTAATTTAATATTTAATGGTGGTGATATGCAAATCAATTCTGAAACATATTCATTCAATTTTATAATGCATATCATACCTACTTTAATACTCATAGGAAAAACCAGTTTTGCAATGTTTATTTCATGGCTATTCTATCCTATTTAATTTTGTAACCCATATTTTATGATTGTATTGGCATTTGGTAGAGTTCTGAAACTCACACCCTCACCCATAGACATGGCCCATTCTATTTTGGCTAACATGATTTATCGAGAGACTACACATTTAATTTGATATTTAATTGTGATGATATACAAATCAATTCTAAAACATATTCATTCAATTTTATAACGCATATCATACCTACTTTGATACTCATGGGAAAATCCAGGACCTCTTTTTTATCTCTATTCAATTTTTCAACGTTTATTTCATGACTATTCTATCCTATTTAATTTTGTAACCCATATTTTATGATTGTGTTGGCATTTAGTAGAGTTTTGAAACTCACACCCTCACCTATTGATATGGCCCGTTTTATTTTGGCTAACATGATTTATCGAGAAACTATACATTTAATTTGATATTTAATGATGGTGATATCCCACTCAATTCTGAAACATACTCATTTAATTTTATAAAACATATCATGCTTACTTTGATACTGAAAAAATCTTTTTTTGTCCCTATTCCATTTTGCAATGCTTATTTTATGACTATTATATCCTATTTAATTTTGTAACCCATATTTTATTATTGTATTGACAGAGTTCTAAAACTCACACCCTTACCCACTGGTGTGACCCATTCTATTTTGGCTACCATGGTTTATTTAATTTTGTAACCCATATTTTATTATTGTATTGGCATTTGATAGAGTTCTAAAACTCACACCCTTACCCATTGGTGTGGCCCATTCTATTTTGGCTACCATGGTTTATTGAGAGACTACATATTTAATTTGATATTTAATGGTGGTGATATCCCACTCAATTCTGAAACATACTCATTCAATTTTATAACGCATAGCATACATACTTTGATTTGATATTTAATGGTGGTGATATCCCACTAAATTCTGAAACATACTCATTCAATTTTATAGCATAGCATACCTACTTTGATACTCATGAGAAAAACTAGGACCTCTTTTTTGGTCCCTATTCAATTTTGCAATGTTTATTTCATCACTGTTCTATCCTATTTAATTTTGTAACCCATATTTTATTATTGTGTTGGCATTTGATAGAGTTCTGAAACTCACACCCTTACCCACTACTATGGCCCGTTCTATTTTGTCTACCATGATTTATCGAGAGACTACACATTTAATTTGATATTTAATGGTGGTGATATCCCACTCAATTTTGAAACATACTCATTCAATTTTATAATGCATATTATACCCACTTTGATACTCATGGGAAAAACCAAACCTCCACTTGGAAAAACTAAACCTTTTTTTTGTAACCCATATTTTATGATTGTGTTGGCATTTGATAGAGTTCTCAAACCAACATGCTTACCCACTCATATGGCCCATTCTATTTTGGCTAACATGGTTTATTAAAAGACTACACATTTAATTTGATATTTAATGGTGATGATATCCACTCAATTCTGAAACATACTCATTCAATTTTATAAAGCATATCATGCCTACTTTGATACTCATGAGAAAAACCAGGACCTCTTTTCTGGTCCCTATTTAATTTTGCAACACTTATTTCATGACTGTTCTATCCTATTTAATTTTGTAACCCATATTTTATGATTGTATTGGCATTTGGTAGAGTTTTAAAACTCACACCCTCACCATGGCTCATTTTATTTTGGCTAACATGATTTATTGAAAGACTACACATTTAATTTGATATTTAATGATGGTAATATCCTACTCAATTTTGAAATATACTCATTCAATTTTATAATGCATATCATACCTCTTTGATACTAATGAGAAAAATCAGGACCTCCTTTTTGGTCCCTATTCAATTTTGCAATGCATATTTTATGACTATTCTATCTTATTTAATTTTGTGACCTATATTTGTTGATTGTGTTAGCATTTGGTAAAGTTTTAAAACTAACACCCTCACCCAGTGATATGGCCCATTCTATTTTAGCTAACATGATTTATTAAGAGACCACATTTAATTTGATATTTAATGATAGTGATATCCCACTCAATTCTGAAAGATACATATTCAATTTTATAACGCATATCATACCTACTTTGATACTAAAACTAGAACCTCTTTTTTCGGTCTCTATTCAATTTTGCAAAGTTTATTTATAACTGTTCTATCTTATTTAATTTTGTAACCCATATTTTATTATTGTGTTGGCATTTGATAGAGTTCTAAAACTGACACCCTCACCCACTAATTTGGGGTTTGGTCACTTCTACAAATACCCTTCAATCCACTCTACCTTCCTTGTTCTTTCATTCTTACCATCGTCTCCTCTTTGTCTCAATGTCTTCTTTCTCCCATTGATAGGCCCATCCACTTACTTCCTCATGCTTCCACCATTCTTCTCAAATTGAAGAAACTTTCTTCTTATATAAGAATCCCTTCCATCTACTCCCTCCCTCATCCCTTTATCGTACTTTCTCGTTAATATATGAAGCCATTCTGCTCACTTCCTCACATTTCTCCCATCTTCCTTCTCGCTCCTATTGAAGAAACTTTCTTATTAATATAATAAGCCCTTCCATCCACTTTCTCCATTGTTCCTTTCTCCTGCTTTCTTGTTAGTACAGGACATTGTTCCATCCACTCATTTCCTCATCCCTTTCTTCTTCTCTTCCTTCCTATGCTTCCCTCCCCTGAAAAGATATTCATCTTAGCCCCAGTTGCCTTTGGTCTCCATCTCCAAATAGAAGAGCTGAAGCCGCCATCTCCAATGAAAGTTGAGTTAAACCACTTCTTCATTTGCAATCCCCACTATTTTCAAAAATTGAAGACCGACTAAATATGGGCTTCAGAAATAGAAGATAGACCGAATATGGTTAGTTTTTGTCAAGTATTATAGCGGATGTGACTGTGACATTATAGAATTGTGGTGATGCCATGATGGAGATTGCTTCTGCTGGTCACCAAAACTAGCTAAGGAATTCAAACTCCAACATTAACAACCAAGTTTGCAAAAAAACTCTCCGACTTTCATGTAGATGGTCTAACACAAAATGGCTCTCCCAGAATAAAGTCCCCTAGTGGCCAAGGATGGTACAAAATTTACTTTGTTGATCACAACACAAAAAGAGTTTTAGATAGATGGAAGTGATTGATGATTATGCTTGTGCATCATATGTTGTCCCTCTTACAAATGAAGGAGGAAGAAATATTGAGCTAAAGCAAGTAGAACTTGATTATTATATTGTATTTGTATTTTTAAACATTTAAAGCAATAGCATGAGAAATATTAAGGAAAAATGTGGAGTATTTGTATTTTTTGTGAATTGGTTTTTGATTTGTCAAGAAAGAAGCTTCTCAAAATTTTTTTGAAAGATATGCTGTCAAAAGCTTCAAAGAGATATATTCATCTTGACTCAAGAAGCTTCTTCAAGAGAGTTTGAGGAGATGGGGCCCCATGTTAGGCCTTATATTTGGTAATTACCACAAATATCTCAAAATGGAGTGAGGAATTCAATGATGAGAAATGTGACATTTGTTTGAAGGAGCTTCTATCCATCCAATCAATGTTATAAAATTTATAATTAGTAGATAAAAAGAATTGCCTTGATTCTTTGTTGGGAAAGAGCTTTGTCCCATCTCAATCCATTAATTAGGCTAAATATATGACAAAGTAGCATAGCATCCAACGAAACCTTAGAAATTACGTAAAACCTAAATATTAATAATTGACCAACTATCCAAAATATTAAAATTCAAATATAATTAAGGTATTGTCCAATATGTACATGTGCTATTTAAAGTTTAATTTATTTTATTACCATAGGTAGGGGTATTAGTGACCTAATTTATCTTTTGTCTTCTTATATAACATTTCAACTTGACCAAGCATTCCAGGGCTTTGTAATATATATATATATATATATATATATAAACTTGAGAATATTCGAATATAGCCAAGTTTATATCTAGTCATCTCTTCCACCCTTAGATTTATATAGTTCATGGATCCTAAAGATGAAAAAAGTAAAACAGATGGGGTGGCTCCGAAATCTGTATAGATCCAAAGATAACGGAGGTGACGGGATTCTGGAGTCTATCTCTCTCTCTTTATATATACATACATATATACATAAATATATACATATATAGAGAAACACACACTATCTTAAGAATATGGAATAGGCCTTAACTCAATAAAAATCCCTTATATGCACACTTCCATGCAGTATGATTTGTCATCTCAAATATATAACATGTAATGGCATGAACATAAATAATAATAAATGGTAAATAATCATGTCTTGATATAGTAAGTCAATTATATCTAAGTAACAAATAAGTCATAATGAACAATAGTGGTGCAGGCACCAGATTGAGACAGAGGTTTCAGGGTTCCTTATGGATCTCTGATTTATGAGAGTTCTTTTCTTTATTCTTAGAGTCCTTGTCGAGTCCAATTGTGTTAGTTAGCCTGATTCATTGTTGGAATCCAAGAGTTGGTCAAGTGTCAAGTGTTATTTTCTTTCATTGAGTCATGTAATAAGTCAAGAGAAGGTTCACCTTGAAGACCCAAGAGAAGACCCATCAACCATGCAATGACACATGTCTTAGACCATTCTGGGACATATGGCATCACCAGAGCAGAGCAAGGAGCCGGCCCATATCAATTTAGGAAGGAATCTAGGCGCCAACATCCTCCTTCCTCATTTCTTCATGCCACCCACCCTTATATGGAAGCTTTTTGGGCGCCCATTGACTTTCACACTTATCATGTGGTCCCCTGGCAAACATCTATGGAAGAAATTGGCTGCCCCTCTCTAATTAAAAGATCTTCATGCGCCCTAAATGGAAGAAGGTTGCTGCCCAGTCAAAGATGGCAGGAGAAATCAAGGAGCGCCCATTCTTTCCTTCTTTCAAGTAGTTCCTCTCCTCTACAAGCTTGGAAATTGCAGCCACTCTCTTTTTTTGGCCGTTCCAAATAAAGCATGCAAAGATCCCTGCTTCTTCAAGAAGAATCACATGCCATACATTACAATACATGTCAATTATGTACTTAAAATGAATGATTTAACTTGCATTAACATGAAAGGGTTATAAAAAGACCTTTCTCTTGTAAATAAAAAAATGATTAATGAGAAAATTCTAAAGTTCTTTTCCATTGCTGTGAAGGCTCTGGTACTTCGGGAAGGAGTGGGTGTGAAGCCCTTAGTGTTTCCTTTCTGAGTGTGAAGCCCTTAGTATTCTTTTCCATTGCATAGTATAGCTTAACTAGTTTTTGATCTTTCTGGTTAATTAGCCATCTCATAAACAATATATATATATAAAAATATATATTATTTCATTGCATTTGTGTCTCATCCACGTTCTGCATCAATTTTTGGTATCAGAGCTTCGTTGTTAGGACTTGTTCTTGCATCATATTAGGAAAGTAGCTTTGCATAGGTGCTGAAATTTCAGCTTGCTAAAATTTCTGCACACCTCCCATATTAGCTTATTTTTCTTGCATATAAAAAAACTTCAAAAAAAAAGAGAGCATATCTTGGTCTCTATTGTGCTCATTTAGGGATAGTTCAAAGGGAAAGGCTAGAGGTAGTACCCCGGGCTATTTGACCCAATGGACGTTTGGTAGGGATATCAGGGACGTACCAATAAGGGAGGCTACCGGTAGTACCTTGGTACGTTTGACCCAACTACCTACATTCTGAGAGTGCCGTAGGCTACCAAGAGGGTTGTACATAGTCGTCGCAAGAAAGACTGACTTGAGGCAAGGCCTTAAGTGACACGCATAAGCGAAAAAATAAAAAAAAATAAAACATTTTAATTACTGCTATTAATTAGTTTTATAATTAAAAAAAAAAAAATTCTGTATTGCTGCATCTTTTGGGTTAGAGACCCGACTTGTTAACTCAAGTCTTTAGTGTTCCATCATCTCTGCATTAAATTGACTTAAGGGCACCGCTATCTCAGATCAGGTGGGGATCTCATCACCCTTCCTAGGCCCAGAAAACCATCAACCTGCATACGAGCCCAAAAATCCAGTAGACATAATTGAGCAGTAGGGACTCTCACGGTTGGGTTCACATATTTTGTCAAAACTGGTGTGAGTCTTTCTCCATTTATGACTGGAACCTGGTGTCTAAGGCTAGAGGTCAAATGTCAAACGACTTAAGCGGTGTAACGGGGTTACTCTAATTAGGCCCCTGTGTTAAGCACAAAGAACCTCCCCCCTCCCACCTGCTACCTGGCCAGCTACAGGGTACTTAGTGATTGATTAGCATTTAGTTGACACACTTTATTTGAGCTCTAGGTTTAGGAGCCAGTAGTCGTTCTTTTTTTCTTTTTGTGTGCTTGCCTGCATGCCAACCCGGTCCGGAGCCCATACCAACCCAATCAAAGTCAGTCTCCATCTGACCCACCTATGGACAATGACATTGGAGCTATGCTTAGGAGCATTACTAAACGATTGATCCAATTGAATGATCAAGTGAGCTCCCTAGAAGAAAGTCGTAAGACTAGGACTGAGCCTAAGTTAGACCCTCGTCTACCTAGCCCACATCCTAACCCTAGGAGAGCCTATTACTATGATTTTACCTCTGAGTATCACCCTAGAAGCTCTTACCCATACTTAGTGGACTCAGAGGAAAGATCCATTAGGAGCATCCGGCCCTATGCACCCACTTTTGGTGGTGATCTATAGCTAGAGGATTACATTGATTGGGAAAGAAGGATGGATGACTATTTCGATCGGAAAGAAATGTCAGAAGAAGGGAAGGTAAAATTTGCTAGGCTTAAACTAATCCGACATGTTAGGATATATTGGGAAAAGGTTGAGTACGCATGTCGTCAAAAGAGGGAGATGCCCATTAGAACATGGAGAGCCATGAAGATTAGACTTAGGGAGAAATACCTACCCATGTCCTATAGGCATAAGGAGCCCATCACCCATCAGGCCATACTTAATAGGACTAATATCCCTGAGAATAAGTCAAGTCCTAATCTAGGCTCATTTAGCCAGTCCATCCCTATTGCCCCATGTGTTCACCAGAGTCCACCCTTCCCTACTACCCCGTTTATTCCCATGAGTCAACCCACTCCTATTCTCCCACTTGCTCCATCCATTCCTACTATCTGGCCTATTCCTATCTATCAGTTTGCCCAACCCATTCCTACCACCATAGTTGAACACAGGGAGGAAAAGCTAGACATGGCTAGCCTAGGCATAGTTGTTCAGGATCCTACTCAAATTGATAATCTAGACAATTCTGAACCTATTGACTGTGATGAGGAGAGAGATCAAGAACCCCTTATAGGTTGTATCGAGGAGGTATATGAGGCTGATGCAAGTTTAGTTGATGAATACGAAGAAGATGAGGAAGAACCCATTGAAGGTTTTAAGGACGAAGAGGTTGAGTCCAATAATCATTTAGAGGTCGATAGTCCCGAGTCCCTTAGTCATGTAGAGGTAGACATTTGTGAGTCCATTAGTCCATTAGGAGAAGAAGCCACTAAGCCTATTGATGAATCTAAGGGAAAGGAGATTGAGCTTGAGCCCAGTGACACGTTAGAGGAAGAAGAAACTACACCTATTGGAGATATAGAAAGAGAAGTCTATAGAACTGAGTCTGAGTTTAAAGAAATTGATACCATCGTAGTTGAACATGAACCATTGCTTGTAGCTAAAGAGATTATGAAGGAGCAAAATGGTCAACTTGAGGAAGCTAAAGTCCAAGAGCTAAGCCCTATAGAGCAACCCCTAGAAATAGTGGAATTTATGAAGGATTTAGAGCAAGAGATTTATGTAATTTTTGCTGAGGGTTTAGAACAAGACATCAGTAAGGGATCATCAATTTGGACTAGAAAAATTCATGATCACATCCAAGAGGTAGTAGTGGAGATTTTAGGAGAATTTCATAAGGTGTTTCCAAAAAGAATATCTAGTCACCTTCCACTACTTAGGGATATCCTACACCTCTTAGATCTAGCCCCAGTTCGGTTTGCCACATACTTTCAGAAGACCCTATGGAACCTCTTAAGAATCCATGCCATCCACCAACCCAGGGTCAAACCTAGAGAGTCTGTAGTCTGTTAGGTTTAGATCCAGAGAGTCCAATAAAATTTCTTTCCATAGGAATGCCTTAGTAAGTCTGCATTTCAGTTAAGTGTCAATCCAAGTCTTAGTAATAAGGACTTTTGTCACATTCTACTGAGTTCACCTACCCATTCAACTTGTCCAACCATACACGAGTCTCAAAGTCAATTGCACAGCACCTGCATCATGACATTAGTATTCACTTGAATATTGATAATAAGTTGGCTAATCCCTAGAATCGAGTAAAGGATTTTGTTAAGGGAAAACTATGTCATGTTAGAAAGTTACGTGCTTGTGGAGTTGGTCATTTTAGAATATTAAAGAAGGTAGGAACCAATGTCTGTGTGTTAAAGTTACCTCCATGGTTAGGCATTAGTTCTATTTTCACTACCTCAGACTTAGTAGAATATAGGGACCCAGCAGTGGTACCCAGCGAGTTTTTGGACCTGACCGTTCCTTTGAGAATGAGCCCTCACCTGAGTGTCCACCCACAAATTGGTCCGAGAGGAAAGGCAGGATTGAGCAGATTCTGGATGACCAAGCTGTCACAACCCGCAATAAAGGTTACCAAAGATATTTGGTTCGTTGGCAAGGTCGGCCGGAATCAGAGGACTTATGGATTATCCGGGAAGATCTGCAACACATAGACCCATACCTCCTAGAGAAGTACCAAAGTCAAACTGACCTTTACTCGATGGGGTCAAGTTCCTCCCAGCTCAGGAGAATTGATGCAGGCACCAGATTGAGACAGAGGTTTCAGGGTTCCTTATGGATCTCTGATTTATGAGAGTCCTTTTCTTTATTCTTAGAGTCCTTATCGAGTTCAGTTGTGTTAGTTAGCCTGGTTCATTATTGGAATCCAGGAGTTGGTCAAGTGTCAAGTGTTATTTTCTTTCATTGAGTCCTGTAATAAGTCAAGAGAAGGTTCATCTTGAAGATCCAAGAGAAGACCCAAGAGAAGACCCATCAACCATGCAATGACACATGTCTTGTACCATTCCGGGACATATGGCATCACCAGAGCAGAGCAAGGAGCCGGCCCATATCAATTTAGGAAGGAATCTAGGCGCCAACATCCTCCTTCCTCATTTCTTCATGCCACCCACCCTTATATGGAAGCTTTTTGGGCGCCCATTGACTTTCACACTTATCATGTGGTTCCCTAACAAACATCTATTGAAGAAATTGGCTGCCCCTCTCTAATTGGAAAATCTTCATACGCCCTAGATGGAAGAAGGTTGTCACCCAATCAAAGATGGCAGGAGAAATCAAGGGGCGCTCATTCTTTCCTTCTCTCAAGTGGTCCCCCTCCTCTATAAGCTTGGAAATTGTAGCCACTCTCTCTTTTTTGCCGCCCCAGATAAAGCATGCAGAGATCCCTGCTTCCTCAAGAAGAATCACATGCCATACATTACAATACATGTCAATTATATATTTAAAATGAATGATTTAACTTGTATTGACATGAAAGGGTTATAAAAAGACCTTTCTCTTGTAAATGAAAAAATGATTAATGAAAAAATTCTGAAGTTCTTTTCCATTGCTGTGAAGGCTCTGGTACTCCGAGAAGGAGTAGGTGTGAAGCCCTTAGTGTTTCCTTTCATCTTCTCTAACCTCCCTCAAACCCAAACCCTAGCCGGTCCCCCCTCCAGAAACTCTAAAACAACCTTGCTGCCAACCACAGGCCCCCATCTTCTCTTGTTGTTTTCTCAAAGATTCATGAGCCGAAGAGGAAGTCATCTTTGCCCCGAACCATATTTCGAAGATCCTCTCCGGTAGACAACTTCTTCATCCAGGACTTTCAACCTGTTTGAGCGATCTTCTTGTTTTAATCTTCGAGTGATCACTGTTGGTATATAAAATCCTTTCTCTAATTCTCTTTCTCTGATTTAGTGAATGTTGAGAGCATGTCCTAACCGAGGGTTTCCTAACCTTCACTTTCCTAGTTTCGTTAATATTCTAACAGTTATAGTTCCAGTGTATGCTTCCGCCTGTCTTGCATAGTATAGCTTAACTAGTTTTTGATCTTTCTGGATAATTAGCCATCTCATAAACAATATATATATAATATATATATATATTATTTCATTGCATTTGTATCTCATTCATGTTCTGCATCAAATAGGCACCATCATCAAAACACACATTATTCGCAACATAATCTACATAATGCATCATCAACAATAAGCCACATCACCGTAATTAATGTCATGCACCAATATCCAATTTTATCAGGTTATCAATAACAATTTACTCAATTTCATAACTTTTCATTTAGTAGGTATTGGGTTGGTTGTAGCCAAGCTTTAGCTTATGGTTGGCAGCTACATCTAGTCATGCTTCAACCTATAGTGGCAACCAAGTCTACTTGTAGTGGCAATCAGAACCAGCCATGTTTCAGTGCATGGTAGAAACCAAAATCTAGCTGCACTTCATTCCATAGTGACAACTAGAATTTAGCCATACTTCAACTAGTGGGAACTTGAATTTGATTATACTTCAACTTATGGTGGTAATTAGTTTTTTTTATGGTGGCCATTAGAAGCTTACCATGCTTTAACCTGCACTTGCAACAACTTACATGCCTAGGCCAATATCCACCATTATCCATTCCATTAAAAATTCAAGTTATTTATAATTTAAATTTCATTGTTATAATTACATAAGTATGAGATCCAAAATCATGTTTCACAATAGTTCAAGTCATAGTTCATATTTCTTTCTTCCACAATAAATTTTCAAGATGATTACGTAAATTAACAGAGTATGTACACCAAAAAGCATATAATCATATCAATTTACAGGCACATAAATGCAAGAAGATTCTTATCAATATCCTTAGTAAACCTAGGATTAATTTCTTGGGGCATTAGTTGTTGTCTACCTTCTTTTTTGGTCCTGGTAAAAAATAGAGCATGCATGGGCTCAAGAGAAGAAGGTAAGGCTATAGCAGAGCTTGAGGGTAGGCATCGAGGACTTCTAGCCTGCCAAACTAGTATATAGCTATTAGGGGCATTTTGGTCTTTGGCTGGCAAGCAGGTGCATGCCTAGTGGATTGTGCCTAGAAGGTCAGTTCCATGGGCCATGTTGGTGACTATTCTAGCAAGCTTGGCTGGCGATGTGCTGGCCTATTAGTGCCTAGCAAGCCACTTTAGTATGCCCAATCATGCTGTGCCAACTCATCAAGGGTTGTTGTGCCAACACGGCTCAGAAGCCATAAAGGGTGGCCTGACTAAGCTCGACATAGGCACTATTGCTGATTTTGAGCTAAATCGGTCTGAACTCAAACGAGCATGACTTATTTGATACCTCCGTGTATAATTTTATCCAGCATTGAAATCTGCAGCACAAAACTTTGAAAGATGGATGTGCTAGAATTAGTTTAAATATAACTTTTTGGAAGGAATCGGGCATTGAATTTTTTTTTCCCCTCCCTCATCTTGGAATTAATCCTGCAGTGGGTGTGCCCGTCATCTAGATGAAGTGAACTTAAACAAAATTAACAAACAGACCCTATTCTTGATAAATCTAATGCCTGACCCTTGAGCTAAAAATGTATTCTCAACCAGTTCCTTCGATGATCCGTCTTCCAATGCTACTTTCCACCCCTCCCCATCTTTCCCTTCTCTACCAATATCGGATTAACATCTTCCACCACTTTCTACAAGTTTAAGAAGATGGGCGGTAAGTCCAGAAAATTTGTGGTCAATCTAGCTGCAAGTCTCAATAGCATCGTGATCCAATTCAATTTCACTACTTGTTTCTTGAGCATTATAACTTAGGGTCTAATCTAGTTTCGTAATATGCGTTTTTGAGATATGGTAATTGTGTAACTTATTCTACAGTAGGAGAAATTACATGTAAGTTATAATTAAGCTATCGAGGACATTGTTTTGGATGCATAGGCCAATAATTAATTTAGAGATAGCTCTAATGTCCTCGTTCGTAAGAAAATTACATTTTGAGCCCAATTCGTTTTTGGATGCATAGGCCAATAATTAATTTAGAGACAGCTCTAATGTCCTCGTTCGTAAGAAAATTACATTTTGAGCCCAATTTGTTTTGGTCGCATATAATTTAATTTTGCAACCACATATTTGTTAAATATACTCATCATATAATATTTTGAATGATGTGAAATTAATTCTGAAGAACAGAATTAAGTATATATTGGCTCCTTTAATTTAATTTGGTAACGCATCTTTTATGATTCAATTAATGAATGATTCTCGAGTGTTCTAATATCCACCAGAAACCACTGCGGCGCCCATGGATGAGGTGGAAACCACGGCGGCGCCCATGGATGAGGTGGTTCGCACAGCTATAAAGAGACCCGTCCGTCCACGCTTCCTTCCCTGGCCTTCGACTCGCTCTCTTCCTCAAATCTTCGTTCTTGGGATTTCTTCTCTCTCTCCAAGAACTCCTCTCGCTGTTTTTCTCGCCATCTCGTCCAATCTTTCTTTTTAACCCTTCCTTTTGATGGCTCTTTTAACAACACTATAACAACACTACAGAAGGCCATTCCTTCCACTTCGTCCCTCGTCGCTTTCTCCTCCTCTTCCTACTCTTCTCTCGTCTGAAAAGAAATCCTTGAAAGCCCAAATTGCCCTTGGTCTCTATCTTCAATAGAGGAGCAGAGGCTCATGAAACAACCCTCCTCTAATGGATGGAGGTCGATTTTTCCGAAGACCTCTTCTTCCTCATCAATCTGAGAACTATTTTCAGAAACAGAAGACTGACCGAAGATGGAATCGAGAAATCACGTCCTAGAAACTCTGGAAATTCCAGCGCAAGGGTTGATAATGCTTCCACTGCTGCTGGTCCACTCCATCAAGTAGGTCTCTGCCTTTCGTGGAGGTGTTCGTGGAGGTGGTCTATCACGGAGGAGTTTTTAGGAGAAGGAAATGCTTTATATCCAGCAATTGAACAACAAGCAGGAAACAAGAAAGAAGACATGTAGTGCAACAAGAAGTGTTGTCGGTGTATTTATCTTATTAGAAGTTTTTTATTTTTTATTTTTTATTTTTCTCGCTTGATTATGTATCTTATCAAAAGTTGACAACCATAAAGACATATTGTGAACAATTGTGGAGCATTTGTCTATTCTGTGAATTGCGTTTTGATTTATAAAATAACAAAAAAAAAAAGAATCTCAGATTTTTGAAACGGATGTGGAATAGAGCGGTGCCAAACGGGGCACGGCTTGTGGCCCGTGATTTCGCAGGCCGCGTCGGCACGGCATGACATTTCTTTGACCCATGACTTGCATTTTTTTCGGATCAAAATTTTTATAAAACATAACTTTTTATAAATAAATAAGACGGTGTCATGGTGTAGCTGGTTATCATGTTAGTCTAACACATTGAAGGACTTCGGTTTGAGTTTGGACAAAGATATTTCAATTTTTTTCTTTTTTTTTAAATTTTTAAATTTTTTTATTTTAGTTTTTACTATATTTATAGTATTATTTTCTAAATTTCTCCATGCCATCTTTTATTCAAGTCATCTTTTATTTTAATCATTTTCTATTTTTCTTTATTTTTCTCTCTCTCTTATTTCAGTTTTTACTATATTTACAACATTGTTTTTTATTTCTTGATGCCATCCTTTTATTTAAATCCGATTGTCTACTTCATTAACGGAGACTTATGCCCAGTGCTTTGATTTTCTTAATGCTATTTAAGCTCTACCATTTTAACTTGATTCCTAATTGGGATCTCAACAGTCAAACATGCCTAAATACAAAGCGTGCGTTTTGACATCATTGGTATAGGTAGAGAGAGGCTTTAGAACGATAGAGATTATGAATTGTTTCTTTTGATATTTTATCAAGTGCAATATTTAAGTTGATTTTTTTCTAAAGCTTTAGAGTTTGAATTGTAATTATCCCAAAAACATTATGATTAAACAAAATTTATTATGATATTTGTGGTACTCTAGATTTCAAATATTAAGAATGATAATTGTGCTATTGTGCAAATTAATAAGAATAGGCCTTGCATATTTTTCTAGGGACAAATGTTAAAGAATGAGTGACCATGTTATGTGTCCAATTAGAGTTGGGTTTGGGGCGTGATAAATCCATTAATAGTTTTGATGAAGATTGTTGTGTTTGTCTATAGCTAGATGCACCAAGTCGCAGAGAAGACCTAATTCCATCCATTGTGCTAATTCATAGTAATCTAAACATCTTTCTAATTTGTTGGATATACACTTACTTATCTAACTTAAATTAAATTGGTTACCATTTGATGCAGCACAGAAAGGTAAAAAAAAAAGAGTTTTGATTTTTAAGAAAATTTTATTATGACTTTCTTTATAAGTTTATTTTATCCTAATCTCTTTGGAAGACTTATTTTATAGCCCGTGCCTCCCTCCTCCACTTCTTGCAATCGCCATTGATGAGCGCCCGTTGCCAACTCCTTTTTTTTCCTAAGCACCGTCCAGTTCCTCCGCTTGCCTCCCACGCAATGTCATGAAGCCATTGTAGCCATTGCCAACTCCTTCGTCAAGTATTAGATATTTTATGATACATTGAATAACAAAATAACAAATAACATTCCCTTCCACACCCATTCATGCCCATTCTCTCATCCATTCACCCTCTTCTCCATCTCCATTGAAGATGACATACTTGAGACCCTTCCTTTGACCTTCACCTCTAATGGAATTAATGTTGATACCAGCTCTTTCCTCTGTATCCTTGAATGATTTAATGAATTAGTATCGTTTAAATGAAATGAAAATATTGTGCATCAAAAACATTTTAGATTCAATTGGTGATGATGAGGTTCGGTATGCTTTGGCCAACAATAGATTTATAAATAGTCCATGCATTTATTTCGACATGTATAATGTTGAACTTAGCCCCATTCAATTGTATAATGCGTGATATCCAATTTAATTTTGTAACCATGGTTCTAAAGTTCTCTATTCTCTAATCCAATTTAATTTATAATGTATGTTCTTAAGCATTTTGCTTTTGGTAGGAGACCACCATCACCCACAGATTCAGATTTTATCCTAATTAATTATATAATTTTTGTTTCTTGAATGATTTAATCCTTTAACTTATTTTAATTGAAGTGAAAATATTTTCTAGTAGAAATTGAAACTCAATTAGTGGGGATGAGGTTAGGTATTCTTTGGTCAATAATTGATTCATAGAAAGTCTATGCTTTCATTTCAATATATAATGGTGGTCTTAATCTCATTCAATTTTGTAATGCATGGTGGCCTCTGAGTCTCATTTAATTTTGCACCATAACATTTTTGAGATTTCTAATTCCTAGTCTATTTAGTTTAATAATATATGCTTTCAATTATCTTGATATCCTTAGAAAACTATCACAATCCATTGGTTAGAATTTTGTCCCTAGTCAAGTTTATAAGATAGGTTTCCTAAATGATCTAATCTTCTAACATGTTTAATCATAGCTTTGCCTCATTCAATCTTATCTCCTATGCTGCTCTTTGAGTCTCATTCAATTTTGTAATACATGGTTCTTCAGTTTTCTAATTCATAACTAATCAAATTTTGTAACAATTCTTCTCAAATAGTCCAATATTCGTAGGAAACTGATCCCCCTGGACTAGGGTCTTATCTCCATTCAATTTTATAAGATATATCTTAATCAATCCCAAATCCAAATTGGATCCTGGCCCAAATCTTAAAAAGTGGTGAGCCTTTTAAAGTTTATACTAGATTTATCTATTATGTGAGAATAAATTCCTAAGTCATTGTAAATTTTCCTTTTTGGGGGAATCAACTAACTTGAGATCTTTTTTGAGGAATATACTTAGGAGTAATTAGGTGTAATTGGTTTAAATATTGATTGTTCTAATGCAAGCACTTAAAAATTGAAATTAACTCTGCTGACCCTGTCTTCAACTTAAACAAGATGCTGTGAGTCAACCAGATTAGGCTTCAAGCTAAGCCTTAGCCTAGGATCGAGTATTGCTTGGGCCTAGATTTTGAAAAACTTGAACCTTAAGCCTAAGCTAAAGCTCAAAAAAATATTCGATCCAGGCTTGAGTAGGAGCTTGACCCAACTTGGCCTAGCCCACTTTTAGCCCTAGTTAAGCACTCCCTCATATCGATTAACATCCAAGTTTCCATTCCTAGAAAAGGAAACAATTGTTGTTTCATAGGTCGATGAATTTTCTCTTTGTGAGTTCTTATTTGGGCAATCACACTAAATTCATGGATTGGAAAACCTGTTTGGGCATAGCCTATATCAATACAACAAACCCCAATCCAAATTCTATGGTAGGAAAAAATGATCTTCATGAAATTTTTTTCTTCCAACTAGCAAGGGATGTGGGCTTCAAAGTGTTAGGCATGGATTTTGATTCATGTCAAATAGTTGATTTCAAACTAGGACTTCGATAGCTTAACATGCCTTATTTATGAAGGAATAAAAACATGTCCTTGAGCCTCACAAATTTAAGCTATTGGATAGCCTATGACATATTGAACAACAAAAAAAGGAACAACATTCCCTTTCACACCATTTCATATCCGCCAACCTTCTTCTCCATCTCCATTGGAGATGACATACTTGAAACCCTTCCCTTGACCTTCGCGTCTAATGACATTGATGTTGATGCCCTCTCTTTCCTTTGCATTCTTGAATGATCTAATGAATTGGTATGGTTTAAATGAAATGAAAGTATTGTGCATCAAAAACATTTTAAATTCAATTGGTGAGGATGAGGTTCAATATAGTTTGGCCAATAATTGATTTATAAAGAGTCCATGCATTTTATTTGATATGCAATGTTGAACTTAGGGCCCCTTCAATTGTATAATGTGTAATATCCTTTGAACGTCATTCAATTTTGTATTGCATTGTTCTCAAGTTCTCTACTCTCTAATCCAATTCAATTTTATAACATTTGTTTTCAAGCATTTTGCTTTCCGTAGGAGACCACCATCATCCACAGATTAGGGTTTTTTCCCAATTTAATTATATTATTTTTGTCACTTGAATGATTTAACCCTTTAACATATTTTAAATGAAGTGAAATTATTTTCTAGTAGAAACTACAAAAACTCAGTTAGTGGGGATAACGATAGGTATTCTTCGGTCAATAATTGATTCATAGAGAGTCTATGCTTTCATTTCAATATTTCATAGTGGTCTTAATCTCATTCAATTTTGTAACACATGGTAGCCTTTGAGTCTCATTTAATTTTGCACCATAAGGTTTTTGAAATTTCTAATTCCTCGTACATTTAATTTAATAATATATACATTCAAGTATTCTGATATCCATGCAAACTTATTACCATCAATTGACTAAGGTTTTATCCCTAGTCAAGTTCATAAGATACGTTTCGTAAATGATCTAATCTTTTAACATATTTAATGATGGCTTAGTCATTCAATCTTGTGTTTTGTGCTGCTCTTTGAGTCCCATTCAATTTTGTAACCCATGGTTCTCGAGTTTTCTAATTAATGACTAATTTAATTTTGTAACAGTTATTCTCGAATGGTCTAGTATTCGTAGGAGACCATTAGTGCCCACGAATTAGGGTTTTATCTCCATTCAATTTTACAAGGTCTATTTCTTAAATAATGTAATTTCTTAATATGTTTTTAATCAATTAACATTATTTTGTAGGTAAAGCTTCTTAAATTTAATCGAGGAAGGTTCAATGTGCTGTACTCATTTCAATATTTAATGGTGCTCTTAGTCTATTCAATTTTGTAACACATGATGCCCTTTTGATTACATTTTATTTTTCAATGTATGATTCTCAATTTTTCTAATTTCTAGTCAAATTTAAATTTATAAGATTTATTTTTAAGTATTTGGATACTCCTAGAAAACCATTGCTGTTCACTAACTAAGGGTTTGCCCCCATCCAATTTTATAAGATATGTTTCTTGAATGATCTAATCATTTATTATATTTAATGGTGGTCCCCATCCCATTCAATTTTGTAATGCATACTACTCTCTCCAATTCTCTTTTAGTTTTCTTATTCTTCATCCAATTTAATTTTGTAATATATATTTTCTAACATTCCAATTACTATAGAAAACCACTGTTAGACATGGAGAAGAGTTTTGTTCTCATTCAATTTTATAAGACATGCTTCTTGAATAATCTAATTACTTAATATATCCTAGATAAATCAAAATTATTTGGTAGCATAAGCCTCTTAAATTCAATTACTGATGATATGGCTCAATTTATTTTGGCTTACATGATTTATTAAGAGTCTACACATTTAATTTGATATTAATGGTACTCAAATCCCACTCAATTTTAAAATATACTCTCATTTAATTTTATAACGTATACCATACCTACTTTCATACTTATGAGAAAAACCTGGACTTTTTTTTTTTTTTTTGTCCCTATTCAATTTATCAATGCCTATTTCATAACTATTCTATCCTATTTAATTTTGTAACTGATATTTTATGTTTGTGTTGGCACTTGGTAGAATTCTAAAACTCATACCCTCACTCACCGATTTGAGGTTTGGTGGCTTCCATAAATACCCTTCAATCCACTCTGTCTTCCTCATCTTTGGCTCTTACCATCACCTCTTCTTTCTCCCCATCGCTTATTTCCTCATATTTCCACCATCCCCCTTCTTAAACCTATTGAAGGAACTTTCTTGTTAATATAAGAATCCCTTCCATCTACTCTCTACCTCATCCCTTTATCGTGCTTTCATTTTAATAATGAACCCGTTCTACTCACTTCCTCATATTTCCCCCATCCTCCTTCACAACCTTATTGAAGGAACTTTTTTGTTAATATAATAAGCCCTTCCGTTCACACTCTCCCTCATTCCTTTCTCCTTTTTGTTAATATAAGATATCATTCCATCCACTGTCTGCCTCATCTCTTTCTTCTTCTTCTTCTCTTCCTTCCTATACTTCCCTTTCCTAAAAAGACATTCATCTCAGCCCTAGTTGCCTTTAGCCTCCATCTCCAAATAGGAGAGCTGAGGCCACTATCTCCAATGGAGGTTGAGATCAATCTCTTCTTCATTTGCTATCCCCACTGCTTTCAAAAAGTAAAGCTGGCTGAATATGGGCTTGAGAGATAGATGATAGACTGAATATGGTTAGTCTTTGTCAACCATTATGGTGGAAGTGACTATAGCACCATAGAATTATGGTGATGCGGTGATAGAGATTGCTTTTGTTGTGGTCATCAGAATTGACTAAGAAATTTGAACTCCAACACTAACAGCCAAGTTCTCAAAAAAGTTCTCCGGCTTTCATGTAGATGGTCAAACACAAAATGCTTCACCCAGCGCAAAGTCCCATAGTGGCCAAGGATGGCATGGAATTTACCTTATCCATCACAACATAAAAAGAGTTTCAGATAGATGGAAGTGATGGATGATTATGCTTGTGGGCCATGTTGTATGTCTTACAATTGAACAAAGAGGAAGAAATGTTGAGACAAAGCAAATAGAACTTGATTATTGTATTGTATTTGTATTATTAAACATTTAAAGCAATAGAACAAGAAATATTGGGGAGAAAATGTGGAGTATTTGTAGTTTTTGTGAATTGGTTTTGATTTCTCAAGAAAGAAGCTTATCAAAATTTTTGACGCATATGCAGTCAAAAGCTTCAAGGGGATAGATTTGTCTTGACATAAGAAGCATCTTTAAGAGAGTTTGAGGAGATGAGGCCCCATGTCACGCCTTATATTTTGTAATTACCACATAAATATCTCATAATGGAGTGAGGAATTCAATGATGAGAAATGTGACAATTGTTCGAGGGAGCTCCTATCTGTTAAAGTCAGTGGTTACAAAATTTATAATTAGTAGATAAAAAGAATTGCCTTGATTCTTTGTTGGGCAAGAACTTTATCCACCCCAATCCATTAATTAGGCTGAATATATGACACAACAGCATAACTTTTAATGAAACCTTAGAATTTACGTAAAACTTGAATATTAATAATTGATCAATTATCCAAAACATTAAAATTCAATTATAATTTTGGTATTGTCTAACATGTACATGTGCTATTTAAAGTTTAATTTATTTTAGTACAGGAGGTAAGGGTATCAACTTACCTAATTTATTTTTTGTTTTCTTATACATTATTCCAATATGACTAAGCATCCTAGGGCTTTGTATAATATATATATATATATATATATATATATATATATATATATATATATATATAGACTTATGCACACAAACACACAGACGCTCTCTTAAGAATATGGAAGAGATGATTACATAAATTAACAGAGTATGTACACCAAAAAGCATATAATTATATCAATATATAGGACGATAAATGCAAGAAGATTCTTACCAATATCCTTAGCAAACCTACGATTAATTTCTTGGGGCTTTAGTAGCTGTCTACCTTCTTTTTTGGTCATAGTAAAAGGGAGAGCATGCATGGGCTCAAGAGAAGAAGGCAAGGCTATAGCAGAGCTTGAAGGTAAGCATCGAGGACTTCTAGCCTCCCAAACTAGCCGTATACAGTTATGAGGGGCATTTCAGTCTTTAGCTAGGCAAGGAGGTGCATGCCCAGTGGATTATTCCTAGAAGGACAACTCTATGGGCCATGCTGGCAAGCCAATCTAACAAGCTTGGCTGGCGATGTGCTGGCTCATTAGTGCCTAGCAAGCCACTTTAGTGTGTCTAACCATGCCGTGCCAATCCATCAGGGGCTGTTGTGCCAACATGGCTCACAAGCCATAAAGGGCAGCCCGACTAAGCCCGATATAGGCACTGTCGCTGACTTCGAGCCCAATCGGTCAAACTCAGGCGAGCATGATTTATTTGACACCTCCGTATATAATTTTATCCAACATTGGAATCTGTAGTTTATTTCAACAGTACAAAACTTTGAAAGATGGATATGCTAAAATTAGTTTAAATATAACTTTTTGGAAGGAATTAGGCATTGATTTTTTTTTTCCCCTTCCCTCAGCTTGGAATTAAACAAAATTAACAAACAGACCCTATTCTTGATAAATCTAATGCCTGACCCTTGAGCTAAAAATGTACTCTCAACCAGTTCCTTCGATGATCCGTTTTGGTCGCATATAATTAATGTACTCTACACCCTTGACCTTATCCTCCTTCGATGCCTGACCCTATTCCGTTTTGGTCGCATCTAATTTAATTTTGCAACCACATATTTGTTAAATATACTCATCCTATACTATTTTGAATGGTGTGAAATTAATTCCGAAGAGCAGAATTAAGTATATATTGGCTCTTTTAATTTAATTTGGTAACGCATCTTTTACGATTCAATTAATGAATGATTCTCGAGTGTTCTAATATCCACCAGAAACCACGGCGGCGCCCATGGATGGGATGGTTCGCACAGCTATAAAGAGACCCGTCCGTCCACGCTCCCTTCCCCAGCCTACCACTCGCTCTCCTCCTCAAATCTTCGTTCTTGGGTTTTCTTCTCTCTCCAAGAACTCCTCTCGCTGTTTTTCTCGCCTTCTCGTCCATCTCTCTTTTTAACCCTTCCTTTTGATGGCTCTTTTAATAACACTACAGAAGGCCATTCCTTCCACTGCGTCCCTTGTCGCTTTCTCCTCCTCTTCCTACTCTTCTCCCATCTGAAAAGAAATCCTTGAAAGCCCAAATTGCCCTTGGTCTTTATCTCCAATAGAGGAGCAGAGGCTCATGAAACACCCCTCCTCTAATGGATGGAGGTCGATTTTTCGGAAGACCTCTTATTCCTCATCAATCTCAAAACTATTTTCAGAAACAGAAGACTGACCGAAGATGGAATCGAGAAATCACTTCCTAGAAACTCTGGAAATTCGAGCGCAAGGGTCGATAATGCTTCCACTGCTGCTGGTCCACTCCATCAAGCGGGTCTCTGCCTTTCGTGGAGGTGTTCGTGGAGGTGGTCTATCACGGAGGAGTTTCCAGGAGAAGGAAATGCTTTATATCCAGCAATTAAACATGAAGCAAGAAATAAGAAGGAAGACATGTAGTGCAACAAGGAATGTTGTCGGTTTATTTATCTTATTAGAAGTTTTTTATTTATTTATTTTTTGATTATGTATCTTATCAAAAGTTGACAACCATAAAGACATATTGTGAACAATTGTGGAGCATTTGTCTATTCTGTGAATTGCGTTTTGATTTGTAAATTAATTAAAAAAGAATCTCAGATTTTTGAAACGGATGTGGAATAGAGCGGTGTCAAACGAGGTACGGCTTGTGGCCCGTGATTTCGCAAGCCGCGTCGGCACAGCATGGCATTTGTTTGACCCATGACTTGCATTTTTCTCGGATCAAAAGTTTTATAAATCATAACTTTTTATAAATAAATAAGATGGTGTCATGGTGTAGTTGGTTATCATGTTAGTCTAACACATTGAAGGACTTCGGTTTGAGTTTGGACAATGACAAAATTTTAATTTTTTTTCTTTTTTAAAAATTGTTTTCAATCTTTTATTTTAATTTTTACTATCTTTGCAGCATTATTTACTAAAATTCTCTATGTCATCTTTTATTCAAGTCATCTTTTATTTTAATCATTTTCTATTTTTCTTTATTTTTCTCCATCTCTTATTTCAGTTTTTATTATATTTACAACATTGTTTTTTTATTTTCTTGAAGCCATCATTTTATTTTAATCTGATTGTCTACTTCATTAACGGAGACTTATGCCCAATGCTTTGGTTTTCTTAAAGCAATTTAAGCTCTACCAATTTAACTTGATTCCTAATTGGGAGCTCAATGGTCAAACATGCCTAAATACAATGCATGCGCTTTGACATCATTGGTATAGGTAGACAGAGGCTTTAGAATGATGGAGCTTATGAATTGCAGGATTTCTTTTGATATTTTATCAAGTGCAATATTTAAGTTGCAATTTTTCTAAAGCTTTGGAGTTTGAATTGTAATTATCCCAAAAACGTTATCATTAAACAAAATTTATTATGATATTTGTGATGCTCTAGATAATGATAATTGTGCTATTGTGCTATTGTGCAAATCAATAAAAATAGGCCTTGCATATTTTTTTCTAAAAACAGACCTTAAAGAATGATTAAGACAGACCTTAAAGAATGAGAGACCATGTTATGCATCTAATTAGAGTTGGATTTGGGGCGTGATAGATCTATTAATTGTTTTGATGAAGATTGTTGTGTTTTTTTATAGCTAGATGCACCAAGTCGCAGAGAATACCTAGTTCCATCCATTGTGCTAATTCATAGTAATCTAAACATCCTTTTAATTTGTTGGATATACACTTACTTATCTAACTCAAATTAAATTGGTTACTGGTGCAGCACAAAAAGGTTTAAAGAAAAAAAAAGAAAAGGAGTTTTAATTTTTTAAAAAAATTTATTATGAGTCTCTTTATAAGTTTATTTTATCCTAATCTCTTTAGGAGACTTATCTTATAACCCGTTCCTCTCTCCTCCATTTCTCGCAATCGCCACTGATGAGCACCCATTGCCAGCTCCTTTTTTTTCTGAGTACCATCCATCTTCGCTTGTCTCCCACCCAATGTTGTGAAGCCACCGCCGCCATTGCCAATTCTTTCTCTGAGTATTGGATATTTTGTGACACATTAAACAATAAAATAACAAATAACATTCCCTTCCACTCCCATTCATGCCTATTCTCTTACCCGCCCACCCTCTTCTCCATCTCCATTGAAGATGACATACTTGAAACCCTTTCACTGACCTTCACCTCTAATAGAATTGATGTTTATACCAGCTCTTTCCTCTGTATCCTTGAATGATTTAATAAATTAGTATCGTTTAAATGAAATGAAAATATTGTGCATCAAAACATTTTAAATTCAATTGGTGATGATGAGGTTCAGTATGCTTTGGCCAGCAATAGAATTATAAATAGTCCATGCGTTTATTTCGACATGTATAATGTCGAACTTAACCCCATTCAATTGTATAATGCGTAATATCCTTTAAATCTCATTCAATTTTGTAACGCATGGTTCTTAAGTTCTCTATTCTCTAGTCCAATTTAATTTTATAACATACGTTCTCGAGCATTTTGCTTTTGGTAGGAGACCACCATCACCCACAGATTCAGATTTTTATCCTAATTAATTATATAATTTTTGTTTCTTGAATGATTTAATCCTTAATATATTTAATGATGGTTATAGTCAATTAAATCTCATTCAATTTTGTAACGTGCAATATACCTACTTCAATACTCATGGGAAAAAGCAAAAGTTTTTTTTGTCCCTATTAAATATTACACAATTATTTCATGGGTGTTCTATACTATTTAATTTCGTAACACATATTTTATGATTGTGTTGGCAGTCACACTCTTGCCCACAAATTTAGGATTTGGTCACTCCTATAAATACCCTCTGGATTACATTTAATTTTGCAATATATGATTCTCAATTTTTTCAATCTTTAGTTAAATTTAAATTTATAACATATATTCTTAAGTATTTCGATATACATAGAAAGCCACTCCTACCTGCTGACTAAGGGTTTGCCCCTATTCAATTTTATAAGATATGTTTCTTGAATGATCTAATCATTTATTATATTTAATGGTGGTCCTAGTCCCATTCAATTTTGTAATGTGTACTATTCTCTTCAATTCTCTTTCAAATTTGTAATGTGCACTGTGTTCTTTTATTCTCATTCAATTTTGTAATGCATAGTTCTCAAGTTTTCTTATTTCTCATTTAATTTAATTTTGTAATATATGTTTTCTAACATTTCAATAACCACAGAAAACCACTACTGCACATGGCTTGGAGTTGTTCTCATTCAATTTTATAAGATATGCTTCTTGAATAGTCTAATCACTTAATATATTTAAGATAAATTAAAACCTCTTAAATTCAATTACTAATGATATGGCCCATTCTATTTTGGCTAACATGATTTATTGAGAAACTATACATTTAATTTGATATTTAATGGTGGTGATATCCCACTCAATTCTGAAGCATACTCTCATTCAATTTTATAACGCATATCATACCTACTTTGATACTCATGGGAGAAATGAGTTCTTTTTTGGTCTCTATTCAATTGTGCAATGCTTATTTCATGACTATTCTATCCTATTTAATTTTGTAACCCATATTTATTGTGTTGGTATTTGGGTAGAGTTTTGAAACTCACACCCTCACCCACTGATTTGGGGTTTAGTCACTTCTATAAATATCCTTCAATCCGCTCTACCTTCCTCAATCTTTCGCTCTCACCATCATCTCCTCTTTCTCCCAATGTCTTCTTTCTCCCAATGATAGGCCCATCCACTTACTTCCTCATACTTCCACCATTCTCCTTCTCAAACCTATTGAAGGAACTTTCTTGTTAACATAAGAATCCCTTCCATCTACTCCCTCCCTCATTCCTTTATCCTACTTTCTTATTAATATATGAAGCCATTCTACTCACGTCCTCATATTTCCCCCATCTTCCTTCTCGCCCTTATTGAAGAAACTTTCTTGTTAATATAAAAGCCCTTCCATCTACTCTCTCCCTCATTCCTTTCTCCTACTTTCTTGTTAATATAGAACATTGTTCCATCCACTCTCTCTCTCATCCCTTTCTTCTTCTTCTCTTCCTATGCTTCTTCCTTCCTATGCTTTCCTTCCCTAAAAAGACATTCATCTCAGCCCTAGTTTCCTTTGGCCTCCATCTCCAAATAGGAGAGCTAAGGCCGCCATCTCCAATGGAAGTTGAGTTAAACCTCTTCTTCATTTGCTATCCCTACTGTTTTCAAAAATTGAAGACTAACTAAATATGGGCTTTAGAAATCGAAGATATACGAATATGGTTAGTCTTTTGTCAACTATTATGGCAGACATGACTATGGCATTATAGAATTGTGGTGATGCTGTGATGAAGACTGCTTCTACTGTGATCACTAGAACTAGCTAAGGAATTCAAACCCTAACACTAATAGCCAAGTTCACAAAAAAGCTCCCTGACTTTCATGTAGATGGTCAAACACAAAATGGTTCACCCAGAGTAAAGTCTCATGGTGGCCAATGATGGTACAAAATTTACTTTGTCCATCATAGCACAAAAAGAGTTTCAGATAGATGGAAGTGATGCATAATTATGCTTGTCGGTCATGTGTTGTCCATCTTACAATTGAAGGAGGAAGAAATGTTGAGCTAAAGCAAGTAGAACTTGATTATCATATTGTATTTGCATTTTTAAACATTAAAGCAATAGCATGAGAAATATTGGGGAAAAATGTGGAGTATTTGTATTTTTTGTGAATTGGTTTTTGATTTGTCAAGGAAGAAGTTTCTCAAAAATCTTTTGAAGGATATGCGGTCAAAAGCCTTAAGGAGATAGATTTGTCTTGACTTAAGAAGCTTCTTTAAGAGAGTTTGAGGAGATGGGGCCCCATGTTAGGCCTTATATTTGGTAATTACCACATAAATATCTCATAATGGAGTTAGGAATTCAATGATGAGAAATGTGACATTTGTTTGAGGGAGCTTCTATCTATTCAAGTCAATGTTATAAAATTTATAATTAGTAGATAAAAAGAATTGCCTTGATTTTTTGTTGGGCAAGAACTTTGTCCCACCTCAATCTATTAATTAGGCTAAATATATGACACAATAGCATAACTTCCAATGAAACCTTAGAAATTATGTAAAACCTAAATATTAATAATTGACCAATTATCCAAAATATTAAAATTCAGTTATAATTTAGGTATTGTCCAACATGTACATGTGCTATTTAAAGTTTAATTTATTTATTACCAAAGATTTAGGTATTGTCCAACATGTACATGTGCTATTTAAAGTTTAATTTATTTATTACCAAAGGTATGGGTATCAGGTGACCTAATTTATCTTTTGTCTTCTTATACATAATTCCAACTTGACCAAGCATCGTAGGGCTTTGTAATATATATTGAAATTAAACAAGATGCTACGAATCAACCATATTAGGCTTCAAGCTAAGCCTTGGCCTAAGCTCAAGTGAAGATTGTGCATAGATTTTGAAAAACATCAAGCTTGAGCCTAATCTAAAGCTTAAAAAAATATTCAATCTAGGCTTGAGTAGGGGCTTGACCCAACTTGGCCTAGGCTACTTTAGCCCTAGCTAAGCACTCCTCATCCAAGTTTCCATTCTTAGAATAGGAAACAATTGTTGTTTCATAGATCGGTGATTTTTCTCTCTATGAGTTCTTGTTTGGGCAATTGCACTAAATTTATGGATTGGACAACCTATTTGGGTATAGCCTATATCAATCCAACAAATCCCAATCCAAATTCGGTGGTAGGAGAAAATGATCTTCATGAATTTTTTTTCTTCCAACTAGCAAGGGATGTGGGCTTCAAAGTGTTAGGCATGGATTTTGATTCATGTCAAATTGCTGATTTCAAACTAGGACTTGGATAGGTTAATAGGACTTATATATGAAGGAATACTTAAACATGTCCTTGAGCCTCACAAATTTAAACTATTGGATATTCTATGACACATTAAACAACAAAAAAAAAGACAACATTCCTTGTTGTTGTGCATGTCGTTGGTGGCAAGGATGGTGTATATGATGGTGGAAATGACACAAACAAATGCTAACCACTTGAGGTCCTCCTTTCATCCTTCTAGTTTGAGTTTAGATCTTGAAATAACTTATATTTCACTCGCCTAATCTATCAATTTCCATTTGTAGGTTGGCAATCACTAAATTCAAAAAAAGTATGCTTACGTTTGCTATAGATCTAAGTAAGAATCTCTTTACATTGTGTGTGTATATGTTGATCATGTTTTCATGCTTCTTATCATGTATGTATGTTTATTTTATGCAATACTGTGTGAAAATCCTATTATGATATATTTATGCTATTTATATTTACCCATGATATGCATATACATATTTCAAGTATCAAAAGATCTATGATATGGACTGTTATGTAGCAGAAGGTTAGATTATTTTCTCACATATTTTTAAAAAGAATTTTAATTCATGGATAATTTAAAGGAATGGCTGACAGTAGTACTAGAGTAATTGTGTATTCTAGCTACCTACAGCAGGCTTGGTTGTTATGGCTATTTTGCAGCTTAATTTGGCTATTCTATCTACCCTAAGGGAAGGTCTACTTATTCTAGCTATCTTATGGGTAGTCTGGTTTATTTTGGTTGCTTTGCAAGAAAACCTAGTTATTATGGTTAGACGCCTAGTTATTTTGGTTGTCTCATGGACAAGCTTGGGTATTTTGGCTGCCCTACAGGTAGACCTGGTTGTTATGGCTATATCACAGCTTGATCTGGTTATTCTGGCTATCCTAAGGGAAGGCCTACTTATTTTGAGTATTATGGTTGTCTCAATAGTAGGCCTAGTTATTCTAGATGTTTCAAGGGCAAACTTGGTTATTTTGGCTGCACTAAGGGAAGTCCTAATTATTCTAGCTATCTCAAGAGCAAGCCTAATTATTCTAGCTATCCCAAGGATAGGTTTGGTCATCCTAGCTATTTGACAAATTACATTAATAGACAAATTACTTTTGACAAAGATACTGACTATGTTGAGGTATGCTTTATTATTACATTAAACTATTGCATATTACGATTTAATATATTTGTATATGTATACATATAGGTGCATGAGTCGAGATTCTTACCGGACTTAGGCTCATTACATACTATTTTGCATTCTTTTATACAGTTGTAAGATGTTTAGGATCAAGGACAAACTGTGTCTAGAGTGAAAAGCAAAAGATAAGAAAATTTTAAAACTTTTGATACTAGTATAGTTACATAAATTATCATATTTTAATTGTAATTATATTGATTTAGAGAATGCTTAGTATGTTAATAAAATTGATATTTGTATGAAATTTTTTTAAATCTCAAGCCATACAAAAGTTCTAAGGTTACACTTAGGAGTTATACGACCATGTCACATGTCCAGCTTAATTAACAGGTTGGGGTGTGATACTATCACTTTTAATTTAATTTGATGCACACAATTTAAGAGCCAAATGTATTTTTATTGGTATTTATATGAAGATAAGTCGGAGAAGACATTCAAGAAGCAAAGTTGACATCATAAAGTGAAATTTCTTTTACCAAAATTTTGATAATTAATTTAATTAATTTTTGTTAAATTTTATTGCAGGTGAATATGTTGTTGCTTTTGGTTATGAGTTTACCATGTAATTTTTTAAAAGTTATGCTTTAGCTTAAGGTATTTTTGCATAAGCACTCTTGCAAAATATATTAGGGTTGTCTCTTTGTGTTTCTTCAAGGGTAAACTAATTAATTTCTTTTAAAAAAAATATTGCAAAGGCCTCCAATAAATGAATGGAATAAGCAAGTTAGAATAATTGTTGATTAATTCATTCTCCTCCCTACAATTATTTTTTTTCTTTTAATTTTAAAAAAATATTTTTTTTGTTTCTATATAAGGTGCATTTTTTAGAAAAAAAGAGAGCAAAAAATTACAATGGAGTCCAAATTGAGGGAGGAACAAAATAAGCTTGGAAGAATCATTTGTAGAAGTTGAAAAAAATTGGTCCATTTCTTACACCAAAAGGTAAAAATAAGGTAAGAAAACAAAACTGACCCAATTAGAAATTTTGTGAAAAATTTTAAGGGAAAATTGACCCATTTAATTTTTTATTAAAAAATTATGAGCTTTCCATTGCTGGGATTTGGACCCGGGTCGCCAAATCAAGGGAGGAACAAAATAAGCTAGGAAGAATCATTTGCAGAACTGATTAAGAAAAAAAACTGATCCATTTCTTTCACCAAAAAGTTAAAAGAAAAATAAAGTAAGAAAAGAAAACTGACCCACTTAGAAATTTCGTGAAAAAAATTGGGGAAAATTGACCCATTTAATTTTTTATTAAAAATTAAGGGAGGAACAAAATAAGCTAGAAAGAATCACCTGTAGAGGTTATTAAGAAAAAAACTGGTCCATTTCTTTCACCAAAAAGTGAAAAAAGAAGAAAAAAAAAAAAAAAAAAGGAAGGGTAAGAAGAGAACACTGAACTAAATAGAAATTTTGTGAAAAAAAATGGGGGGAAATTTGACACATTTAATCTTGTCCATTTCTTTCACCAAAAAGTAAAAAAGAAAAAAAAAAGGTAAGAAAAGAAAACTAACCCAGTTAAAAATATTGTGAAAAAAGATTGGGGGAAAACTCCTCATTTATTTTTTTAAGGGAAAAAAAAAGATAAAAAAGAAAACTGACCTAGTAAGCGAAAAAAAAAAAAAAAAAGAGAAAAAAAATTTCCAAAAAAAAAAAAAAAAATACCATTGCCGGGATTTGAACCCGGGTCGCCTGGGTGAAAGCCAGGTATCCTAACCGGACTAGACGACAATGGATTATGTTCTAATGGCCTCCAATTCTATACATAAATCCTCTTCTTACTTCTCTCCTTCCTCCAATCTCAGTATTTCGTTCCTTAGATCATCAAAAGATTTGCTGTTTATCTGTGCATTTAGGTGTATCATCTTTTGCCTTCTGGTTGGTTGCCTCTGCCAATACATTGAACTTATTGAATGCTAAAATCCCACTGTCCTTGCTCGCAAGTTTTATATTCTGATCCATGAAAAGTTTGTGAAAATCAGGTTAGCTATTATTTCAAAAGGAAGAACACGTACTTCAATAATTCTATATGGCTTATTAATGTTGTTGCTTCTCAAAAAACCATTTAAGTCTTTAATTTCGCTGCCACCATTTCATGTTTTCCTTCAAGTTTTTCCCTATACGTTGCCATCTAAGAATTGTTACTTAAACTAAGAACTTCGAAATCAATAATTTGGTCATAAGTTTAGAACTGATCTGTGTTTCTTAATCTGAATAATGAACCAGTTTTTGTTGTTGACTGCTTGGTATCTCACACAACTTCCTTTCTTTTGATGTCTGTATCGGGCAACTCATGTAGTGAAAGGATTATTGATATTTGATTTGGGCATCTGCGTTCCAGACTTGTCTGTTTGATTCATTCATGGAAGCAGGGAAAGGTTCGCTGGGATATTTTGATACAGCATGGGATTAGCGTCAGCCATTTGATGGAGAGAAATGAGGAAAATTTGGCATCCACAGATCTTTAGTATATCTGTTTTTGAGTTTGAAAATTCTGGAAGGAAAAAGCTTTTCATTCATAAATGTAACCAACTTTTCTCTAGACGTTCACAAAATGTGAAGTTAGAAAAAATCTGAAAAAGTTTTCTTTTTTAATAATTGTGAACAAGAAAGACTTGCTTCCCAATTTATTAAAAGATATTAAAAAAAAGTTTGGATTGTACAATAGGGGAGCCATCAATTTATATATGGTAAAGATTTAAGGAGCCTATGATCATATAAATACAATTTTAGAAATCAAAAGAGAAGAATTTTTGAACGCTAGCCATCAAGGATGATGATTTAGAAGAAAAGATAATTATATTTTTTTTTCTTCCATAGGTGTCATCATGTAGAAAGAAACAGTTGATTCCATACAAGCTTCACTAACTGAAATTATATCTCTTTCTTCAAAAAGTCCGCAGATGATGCAAGTTGTGAGACTTTGAGTGAATGTGAAGACGATGGGATAACAAAGACCCTAATTTTTTATTGAAGGGAGAAGAATGTGAGAAGCTATCCCAAATAGAATATTAAAAAAAGCACTTTGAACTGATTCTTTTTTATGCTAGCATCTCATTGTGTATAAGCCCCAGCTACAACGGTATATTCTTTTGCACAAATGTCCCTCCCATCAATAGCCTATAAAATAGGATAACCAAAAGTTGATCCTCTCATCAGTTCTCTAGATTAACACTCTTATCGCTGAACCTAAACTAAAAAATTCCAACAAGTTTTGGCCTATCTGTTTTGGATCAAATATAGCTTTTTCAATTTTTCATCCTCAGTTACGAAGCTTGCTCATGCAATTCCTACATGACTTTCATTCATGTCTTCTCTTTGCATAATTATAATTTATAATATTTATAATTTTAAGGACATGTTTAAAACTTATAAGCCATGTTCCCCAAAATCCTGAATCTAAAACATAAAAAAAAAACTCCCACCAACACTCATGAGCCACCAAGAGCATGAAACTTCTTTAAGCTCCACCGATTCTCTCTATGGTGGATGTTGGACTTGGCAATGGGTGTGGCACCCTGAGGCCTGAGATTCTTCATAATCCAAATCAGCATGTCACGCCTTATTGTTGATAATTCTAATAACCCTTGCCAGCTTGTCGTTGTGATCAGAAAATGCTGCCCCTCCTCCCTGTCAACCAAATCAACAAGCAATATCCTCTCCTTCTCACCCCATAAATCATAAATTTCTCTGCTCCAAAATTGATCTAAGATCTCCCAGGGACTCCAGTTCTACTCCATGAGACTACATCCTGTTTCTTCCATTGCCCTCCTCACGCCACCTGCATCATCCCACTGACCATTAACTGCATGCATGTTTGCCATTAAGATGTACTGACCTCTGTAATAAGGTTCCAATGGGATCAGACGCTTCCCATCTCGTTCCGACACCTAATTTTATTATCTCCGGCATGCCGACATAATACCACCGTACTGTGATGACGCCTGAGGCTCCATTGGCATTTTAAGCAAGGCCTCTTCCAGCTCTTCCAAATGACTCGGGCCAAAAGATAGCCAGGCAGCGATAGTGCTCTCTCTGAGGCTCAGCACCACTCTCATGGACTCCAGTATAAAGAAATCTTATCTATCGTCTGACCACAGAAGAGGGGGAGATCCTTCTGAGATTGTTTCCTTTTTCCATGATTTCTTCAAAGATCTCTTTGGAATCCTTCTAAGCCATTTATTGACATAAGTTGGAGTGAGCTTTTTGAAGCCCATCACCCTAATCTCTCTTTGCTGTGCTTGCCTTTCTCTCCAGAAGAGGTAAAAAATGCTGTGTTCTCGTTAAGTAGAGCTAAAGCACCAGGACCGGATGGTTTTTTCATATGCCTCTTCTAGAGATTCTGGGATACTCTTAAGGAGGATTTCTAGTTCTATTCCAGGGCTTCTTCGAAGGCTCTCTTAACATCTCAAGATTCAGCTATGCTTTTATCTCTCTAATTCCAAAGAAAGACGGCATACTTTCTGTTAGAAATTTCAGATCCATCAATCTTCACAACAGCCTTTACAAAATTATAATGAAAGTGCTAGCTTCAAGAATTGCCTCCTTTTTACCACACCTGATAGATGATTCCCAGTCAACCTTCATCAAAGGTAGATGAATTTTGATTTTTTTTTTTTTTTTTTCAGTTCCTGAAATCCTTGCCCACTATAGGAGATTTTGGACAAGAGGTGCGGTCTGCAAACTGGATTTCGAGAAAGTTTTTAACAAAGTAAATTAGGACTTTCTTCTTTCCTTACCATCGGCTACAGGCTTTTCTTGCAAATGAATTGACTGGATCAAAGCTTTCCTCTACTCTTCCTTAATTGCCCCTTTAACCAATAGCAAGCCTGGTAGATGAATTAAGTGCAAAAAAGATTTAAGATAGGAAAACCCTTTTTCTCCCATCCTCTTCATCTTAGTCACTGATGTCCTCTTCCAAGAAACCAGGCTTCTTTCAGCCTTTTTCTTTTGACTCTTGGAGCTGCATTTTTATTGGTAAAGCAGAAGAAGCTCATTGTAACTTTAAATTTTTGTTAGGTTTTTTTTGAGAGCCTTCTTTTGGGCTCCTCTCCTCTTACTCTTCTAATTTATTGTATATATTCCTACTATTAATAAATTAGGGAAGCTGGTCTCCTGTTCTGGTAAAAAAAAAAAAAACCTTCGAGCTTGTGTCATGGAGCTCCAATGAACATCGACTCATTTGGTATGATCCCCTTCTCCCTCATCTTCCCAAATAGGTCGAGCACACGCTCTCCATGGCCATGCATTGGAATCCCACCAATCATTGCATTCCACAACACAACATGCCCATGTGGATGCTATCAAATGCCTTTGAAACTCCCTTCATGCACCCGCATTTGTCTCGTATATATCCACCAGAGCAGCCTCAAGTATCACATTGTCCTCCATCGCCAGCCCATTCCCATCATTGCAGTGGTGGATTCACCACCCCTGATCGAGCGCACCCAAGCGGACGTGGGCCTTCAAAACGCTCCACCAAAGTCACCACATCAAGCTTCATCCTCTCAGCCTGAATCTCGCCGATCAACTTCAATGCCTTGGAGAAATCCTCGTTCTTCACATACCCATCAATCATGGCACTCCGAGAAACCAGGCTTCTCTCAGCCATTCTTTCAAAGAGCTCCGTTGCAGTCGCCACATCTCCGTTCTCTAACTCTTCCTAGAGACCACTCCGAGTGCCAATTCCTATCAAAAGAGGCGAGCCTATTCCAAGTGGCTCATAGCACAGTACATATTCAATTCAGAATTCTTAACAATAATTATGTCCTCCACTCCACACTGAGAATTTGGCCACGAACCTTCTTTCCAAAGCATATAAGCTTTCCGGACCCACCGTCATTGATGCAAGCCTTTACGAGGAGGGCGAAGGTGTAGGTGCTCGGCGGGGCGCGGCTCGCCCGCATGCGGAAATAGAACGTGAAAGCACAGTACAGGTCGGCGGCGGGGGGCAGAGCATAGGAGGAGGAGTTGGGTGTCACGGCTACCGGTGAGGGGGGTCGCAGAGGAGGCCGCAGGTGAAGGCGTGAGCGTGGAGGGTTATATTTGCAAAAAATTATTTTTCTTTCAATATACTTCTCTCTGTTTTTTTTTTTATTTTTTTGGGGTGCAATTCTCTTATATATTATTGTCAGGGGTTGCTTTTAGTAATCCTAGGCCGTTCGATCTTATTTCAGAACTGATCATACTATTCTACAACGGTTTATAGATTTTCTATAATCTTAAAAAACGTGTCTCTGATTTAGTGAATATCGAACGTGGGTTCGAGTGTTGGATGGTATTTTTGAAGCGTTCAAGCTCGGATAATTATATTGCAAATATGTTTCTCTTTAAAAAAAAAAGAAAAAAATTATTCCAGTTAAGTTTATTGGACGATTGATTATTGAAGTTCAAAGAAGCTAAGGAATCCCAATGCCACGGATGGCTTTCACCATTAACATGAACCAATTACTCTTGAGCTTGACTCCGTGCGTGTTATAAGTAATTATTTAAACTGAAATATCTGGTGCACTTGTGTCATCTGTTACTTGTTATGCCAGTCACCTTGTACTAGAAGCATGGACTAATATGATGTTAAACTTTGGGCCCTAGTTGGGTGCCCATCATGGGCTAACCAACCTAACCCAATTTAATCAGACTTGATAACAGAGCTTGGAGATTGTTTTTAAAACTCTGAGAGGTCTGGTTGGTTGGAGGAGAATAATTAAAAAAAAAAAAGAAAAAATTATGTGTAGGGTGAGAAGTGGTATTTATTTTTTCATGCTCAAATTTTTTTTTTCAAAAAAATATCAAACGGATACTTAGGATATTATTTCTAAAAGGTAGGAAAAAATAACCTACATAAAGCTTTTACGTAATTCTATTTTGAACACCGGTGTACTACGAGAGAAAGAAGCAAGAATCTGAAAGATTATTTGTATTATGGTAAAAGAAGTTTTGTTTCTCTCGATAACTAAGGCTCCGATCATAACAAGATGGAAAGAATTCATCTAAAGAGAAGTGCTTCATGTATTTCCACCATATATCCTACAAAAATAAGTCATAGTACCTTTTTTTTTTTTTTTTTATAACAAAGATGAATATCCAAGACCTCATAAAAATTATTTTCTGTGCATTAACAAGGCAGTTTGTGCAAATTGCAAAAGAAAGCATATTGTCCAACATATTTTCTCTTTTTGATGCTGCTCAATTTGCTAAAAAAATCAGTTGCTTGATTTGCCTATCTATGATATGCGAGCATTTCATCTCCTGGATTAAAGACTTGATAAATCGATGTCCCTTGAGAAGGGTGTTTACAATCTAATTGATCATTAATTTAGGCTACAATAGTGGATGAATTGCCCTTTAGAATGATTCTAAAATTTTGATTCAATTCTGTAGCTGCTTTCAACTCAAACCAGGCCCCTATCATTTAGCAAAAAGAACTAAAGAAGTCAATAAAAGTATTACTAAAGCAAAAATGATGTGTTTTTTATAATATCTTATCATTGCTCCCTACACCTAAAGCTTTAGGATGAGCTGAGCTATCAAAATTAGCCTTACTATAGCCTAACTGTGAGAGCATCTAAAAAATAAATGTTATATAAGATTTCACAAGAACATGCAGAAAGAAGCCTTAGGTTTCAGATTAAGCAATATAGAAATAGATAAATTAATATATTATATAGCTTGAGCTATAGCTATTCGTGATATCCAAACTGAATTGAAAGCATTGTTGAAAAAATAAGTATCATCGTGAGCCTTACAAATCCATCATAGAGAGCAGGCTAGAAATATTTAAGTCTTACTCATCAGATCATGCCTTGTAATAAGAAAAATCAGAGCCTCCTAGATTGATAATAAGAATATGGTTCCTACAGTAAATCTCTCTCTCTCTCTCTCTCTCTCTCTCTCTCTCTCTCTCTTATACCTATAACGAAACAGGTGCTTGGTTTTCTTAGTTTATCACCAGCAAAACCCATTAATAAGCTACAACTTGATGCAAGCATAGTGCGACAGTAGGTTATCAACCGAGCACTGAATTATAACTAAATACATAAAACTTCAATTTTGCTCTTGGATTTGTCATTATTAAACTGATTGCGCCAAGAGAAAAACCTTTTGCCCCTATAAAACACTGATACGTTTGCCAAAGAACCTTAACAAAATAGGTGTAATACACAGTAGGTTGGTGATCAATCTGAAGCCGAAGTACCAACTTTTTGTTTGCAACTTCTGAAAAAACGAGTTGCACGGCCATTCTAGACACAGCATCTTCCTCTCTCTTGTACGTTGATGTCGGTCTTGGTTGAGAGTAGCCCTCTACAGAAGCCCTTAGGTTTATTACCTTCATACGTATGACCTGGCCCAATCCCTGCCAACTTGCCTTCTCTATGATAAGGACGAATGCCACCACCGGCCTACTGCCACTGGTGATAAGGAAAGATATTTTTGGCATAATAGCTCTCTATAAACCTAACATGCTTTACCATGAAAGCCTTCTTTCTTTGAAAGCTAAGAACCAAGGACTAGAAAACTTCTCTCTTCCATAAGCTGAATTCATGGATTCTCTTTGGTCCAAAATACCAACTCTCAAATTTGTCACCCAAACTTGTGATAATGCAAATGGAATAAATGCTCGTAGAATTGTTGCTGATCCCTCGCCATCAAGAAAGTGCTTCGCCTAACAGAAGGCCAGGCAAGAGTCATGGTTTGAATGGATGGCCGAAGTCGATGTGGGAACAGGAATGAATTCTAGCAGGGGGGGGGGGGTGGGAGATCCACGTGGAAGTCAGAAGACCAACGCATAAACTTCAGCCTTCAGTCTACATATCCCAAAGTCTCGCATGCGATTCCATAGCATCCTTGAAAAGTTAACGGCTATTTTTGCTTTGCCCCGGTCAATCTCTCCCCAGAGAAAATTGAGCAAAGCTTTATTTGTCTTCTTGCCAATATGGAGACTAGTTTGATCAACTATTGCAGCTGAGGATTTCTTGCTTACATTGGCATGACTTATTGCGCCCATAAGCTGTGACCACGGTCCAAACCTGCCAAGGCTTTCTATGGGGGCTAGAAGATTTGACTCCATCATCCCTCTACTTTTCTTTCCCTTAGCTTTTATCGTTTTATGTGTCTCCCTCTCATCAAAATTGACTTTTCGGGCTGTGTGCCTTCATCGCTTTCTCTCTCCCTCTCATCAAAATGTATGACATGGTCCAAAGAGGAGTGCTAGAAAAATGGCGCCACATCAATCACTAGTGCAATCCAGGTGCTTAACCAATCACAATTCAAGACTCATCCCTTTGCCTGAGTCTTCCGATCAAAGCTAACACCATTTGAAACAAAATTCTTACCTGCCATTCGGGAGTCATTAGATTTCAATATATACATGAAAACCATCTATAGGATTTGATCAGGTCAAGCATCAGGTCAAGCATATGTCATTCAGTTTCACCATCATCGATGACCAGTCCTTTTCCTTAAACCAACCTTGCACACAATTAGAAGAGGCGTTCAATACTGGGTGGTTTGCGTAGAGAGACCAACCATAACCTGATGCAAGGTTAAGCCGAAGTCAACATATACGTTAACCTCTAATCTTGCTTCCAAGGAAAGCCATAGAAAATAAGGAGCTAAAAAGTACAAGTTTGAGAAACTCAAGCAGCATCCATCTTTTTGGGAGGAAAATCTTGGCAACCCGAAAGCAACAGTGACGCTGACCACACCCTCTACTCTTATAGAACACCATCAGGAGCGCAAGTATTAGAGTTTATCCTAAAATTTAAAGGCTCAGAAAGAAAAGATTTTTTTATATTCAAATATGACTTCAGTTCTACTTCGTATAGTATAGAAATTTAGAAGATAAAGTAAGATATATTTTCATATTTGTGTGGGACTCTAAACCTAGTTCTTATAGTATACTATATATCCTTTCTTTCTAAAAGCACAAAAAACTCTGGCTTTCAAGGTGGTCTTGTGGCTCTGGCTCTGACTTTGGCTCAGGCCTTAGGGGCTCTAACCCTAGTGTATCCATGGTAACTCAAGGAGATATCGAAAGAGTTTAAGCGAGGATCCTATTGGGTTTATGCAGATCTAAAGATTTGTAAGAGAGAGTCTCTAATAGGAAAAAGATATTAATAATTCCAAAGTTTGATAAGGAACAATTCTTATAATTTTTAGTTTATTTTGATAGTGAAACTCTCTGCTCTTATTCATTCATGGATACAGACCAGTGGGCCGAACCATGTAAATCATTATGTATTTATTCTCTTGTTTGGTCTTACTTTTTTATCTGATTTTACTCTCTTGTCTTCCTCATTGATCTTTAATCTCATGCATGCCTTTATTATACCAAGTGGTACCAAAACTTGTTCCTGTCTTATTTTTAGACTCTGCAGTTTTCATTCTTTCAAGGCTACTATTTTAATATATTCCTTTGTTATAAAAATAGATAACTAAACTTGATTTTCTAGTAATCAATTTTATAATTGCTGCATATGAGCAAATAAATAAATGTAAAATTGTTTTTCATTATTACCGCTATTAATAATAATAATAACAACAACAAAGTCTTAATTCTAAACTAATTGAAGTTGGCTACATAAATTTTTTTTTTCTTCATTTTACTCAGTTTAGGGTAATAAGATAAAAAGATATTAAATCTTTTTTATTACTTTCTCATAAATAATTTTCATTTATCTCTATCTTTTTTCTTCTGTATGGTAATAAATCACTTCATATCAATGCATCCATAAGTTTACATTGCAAAAGTTCAAGCAATCTAACTCATCCTTCTCTTAATTTGTTTGCTACCCCTATTTTCTTATGAATAATTTTTTTATTCTATTTTTTCTTTTATTATTACACATCCATCTCAACATCCTTATCTGCATTTCTATTATTATTATTGTCATTTATTCAAAAATAAATAAACAATATCTAATTCCTTTGACCAGTAATTAATTGAAAAGTAAGAAAAAGTAGAGATAATTGTAGTCATCGAAATGTCATACAAAGTCACCGAAATTTTTTGCTCATAATAGTATTATTTTAACCCTTAGTTTTAAGCATGATATTAAGTTTTAGAGGAGGTATCTCTGTTGTCATCTTATGTTTATGACATCAGATGTTTGGAATTTTAGTGTTTGTTAAGATAACAAATTTTGACAGCCGCTATTGCTTATTTTATAGGAATGAGTGGCTTTTTTTTAGTGTTTGTATTGCTTAAAATGTTAGACTGATCTTTCGGTCTCTATTTTGGGTTTTCAAAAGATTTACAATTATTATTTGTGACTTTCTTTTCCTTTCTCATGGTATCTAGTGGGTGTATTTATTTTATCTGATGGGTCTACTGGTGTCTATTATTAAGATGCAAAAGCCTTACCAAAAGAAAAATCTTTGATTACATATGAGGATTACAATAATTCATACTGCCTCTCTTATGAACTTGCATATGCTAAAATCTAGTCTATATTTAGAACACAAAAAACCCTACCATGTTGAAATGTTTTGAAAGACGTTGCCTTTTTGACCCAATCTAATTAAGGATATGAGGCCTTGTTTGCTTGGCAATCTAACTATGTTATGAATCTATTTTTAAATATTTATTAGATATTTATTACTTTAGTTTTCTTTAAGAAATTAGTAGTATCCTACAAAAACTAAGAAGTCTATTAGCTTTAATTTAAGAGATTTCACCTTATAAATAGGTTCTAATTATAATATTTTGACATGAATTATCTATCGTTAAGATCTTGAATTTCTTCTTTAATTTCTAGCTTGGAGTGATTGATCACTAGTAATAGTGTGAGATCATGAATTTTTATAAGAGGCGACTAATGTAAGAATATAAGTTTTGAGCATTATCTAGAGAGGATCTTCAACCTCAGTTGAAAATCATAATTAGGGAAGGCTAAGTTATTCATCTAAATTTATGATTTATTTTAGTGGATAGCTTGCACAGGATCTTTTCTTACTAATCATCTAATCAAGGTAAAATCATAGCCTTTTGTTTCAATTTGAACTTATGTAAGTAGCCTAAAGTATGGTCAGAACAATATGGGCTTAGTCCAAGGATTAGTCTAATAAATTTGAGTTTTCAACTTTTTAAAAAATATGAATTAAATAAGTTATTGAGGACTCTGAAAGGAACCATATTAATATGTCTATATTGTGAATAATATTAGATCCTGAAGTGATAGTTTGAAGGGATTTGAATTGAACTATAAAAATTTGTTTATTTCATGCAAGTAACATTGCCCTAAATTATAAAGTTAATAGAAATTTAAGAAAAATAAATCTATAATTTGACTTGCATACTTTGTATATATGAAAATTTGGATCTAGTTTGTTTCTTGTATTTATGTTGCAATATGTGTCTAAGTTAAATTTTGAAAATTACATGCGTATGGAATTTTGAAATAATTGCTGAATTATGATATGAATAATTTTGAGTTTATGACTTAAAAATATTTCATTAACTAAATTATAAATTATTAAATATAAGATACGATATGATGTGTGTGTGTATAAATATATATGCTGTGAATTGCTAGTTAAATTGCGATCTCTGTCTTATGGATCCTGTCTTTCAGGGCTTGTATAAAGGCTTCTATTGAATATCGAGACCTACTCCATAGAAGAATATATGCAACAATCTATTTTCTAACCTACTCCGTATGGATTATATATACAATCTATTTTCTAGTCCTACCATAAGAATTATATATGGTCATAATCTTATTAACTAATAAGTTACTAACAGGGGTTTTAAAATTTAATTCAAAGTTTTTGTCAATGCTAAATAATTCCTTATTTGCTATTTAAAAAAGGAATGTTTTCTTTTGAAACATATAAATATTTATTTTGAAAAATATTTGAATTATATGAAATTATAAATATATTTTGAATATTTTGAACTTAAATATTAAGATTTATTTATGAAAATTTCATTTTATTTGAAATATTATTGTGCTGCACATAAATTTCTAAATAATATATATACATATACATACATACATATATATATATATATATATATATATATATATATAAAAGAATATTTTGAATTGAGTTATTATGCTTACTTAATTTTTCTAGTTATTATTATGATTACTTATTAGACTTTAATTTATAATTATTTTGAAGTCTTTCTGCTTTAGAGATAGAGATGTTGGAGAAATTTGGATAGAAGCACAGTTTTCTCGTAGTACCATTATTCTTGAGTGCTAATATTTTTTTTACTAAACTAACGAATCATCCGTATCCATATGATTGATGGTTTAAATTGTCGACATGATGGTCCCTCATGTACAGCTTTCTTTTTTTTCGTTTTTTAAGGTGTCCCACGACTTTAGCCGTCTCCATGTCTACAGTAGGCTTTTTATATATATATATAGTTTGAAAATTTTTCATAACTAACGTATGATAGTGGATAGGTTACACAGACGCACAAAATGAAAAGAACCAGAAGTCCCTATTAAAATTTAAAAGAAGAGGGACTCCACGAGCTGTCCTCTCTTGACGGCGCTTTAAAGAAAAGCTTCTCCATTACTTTTCTTAATAAGCGATTCTACACGGTGGGCAGATCAATACGAATAATGATAGAATAAATATGTGTATCAGATGAATAAATAGGTATGTATAGGGTTCAAAAGTTATAGAGTTAGTTAATAGAGACTAAAAATTATGATCCCTTCCTTCCATCATTATAAGCGGAATATAGCAGTTTCTCAAAAAAAAAAAAAAAAAAAAAAATTTGGCTGCCGAACCATGCTGTTAACGAAGAATGTGAGAAATTCATTGCAAGGAAAAGTGGTGTATTATTTTCTGTATCTCATGGAGGCAAGGATATTTCTAACCATTAGAACTCAGAAGATGAGCTGGAGATCCTATTCACCACTGCTTGTGAATGTCACTCAATCCAAATACCATGCAACTAAGTGAAGGAAACAGCTTACCACAAACATCTCCATCATTGGCACCAATTTACCATGTAGACACCATTCTTCAGCATAAATGGCATTCCATTGCAATCCGGTATTAAAAACTGGCACCTTCATTTCCATTAGATTTAAGTGAGCCATTGGAGTTGAGCATAATCCAAATAGGCTACACTTAGGAGAGCTTGAAAGGTTTAAAGTAGAGGCTCTCAATGGACCCCATTTAAACGTGTAGAACTCATTAGCTAAGCTACGAGCAACATGAATCACCTAACTGGAAGGCATGATGACTGGTTCAAAAACCTTCACATTCCTCGCCTTCTTCAACTCCTCACATATGTTGAACAAGATTATTCTGATCTCACTCAATTAGTTTCAGGTGGACCAAATTTGAATGGTATCATGATATTTGTTTCTTCGTTCTAGGCTAGGTCCATTTCTTGCAGCCCTCACTTGCACCTCCCTTGCATGCTTCCATACTCAAGAAGAGAATTCAAGACTGTAAAAAAAAGTTTGATATCTCTCCTAGATTTCATCCTTAATTTTTGGTTACTTTTATAAGTCTTCTTTTTTGATCTAGACTAATGCTATGTTTGGATTTGGCCTTGACCAACTAGTTCGAGCGAACTTGTCTATTTGGAGTAGGCTTCTAATATGTTTTGTTGTATTGACATTGCAAATTTAAGACAGATGATTGTGGACTTTTATAGCTAAATTTTGTGGACAATCAATGTGATATGTCTATCTTTTAGTTCTATCAGCATGACATGGGATGAAAGGTCAGCAATAATTTTAAAATGATCTTCCTGTAGACCTAATTGATCTCATGCTGATGAAAAATGATGGCAATCACTGTCTCATGGATCTATCTCATAGCATGGTTTTCATAAAATCATTTCCATTCTAAAGAAAACAACATACCAAGTTTTAAAAATTCTATATTGTGTGCATTGATTCTTTTTTTAAATTGTCTTTCCAACATTTTCTTAAAGTTCTTGTCAACCATTGATCAATATATTTTGTACTAACGACATCGCAATCAAAGGATGATAGCATTTAAATATATTTGTGGCCAGGTCTTTTAAACTCTAAAGTGGTAGAAAGACAATGATATTTTAATTAAATTCTAGCACATCTCCATAATTTCTTTCTTGAGGAGCAGATTGAAAGTTTAAATATTATATGTTCTTTATTGTCTCTTTTGTTTTGATCTTTAAATTCAAAGAACAACTTGTTACCAATAAAATTTTATTGTTAAGGGATGTCAATATCGAAGACAATCGCATGTCAAAAGGAGTGAAAGGGAAGGCAGTTTTGCTTAGTACCAAAGGTCAGCATTCATTAATCTTTTGGAAGCAAAATGTTTCTAACAATAATTACAAATATTTTAATCTTGTGTAGATTATAAATAACTATTTGAGATTAATGCAAATCATGGATTTCTTGTGTGCTAGTTTTTATCTTCCTTTTTTTTTTATTGTTTCAAATCATCAACATAGTTCTAGCTCCTAAATTTTGTTGATTATTTTGATGCATGTTGTGCTTTATCATCTCTTAATATTCTACAAAGTAAAAAAATTTAAATTTTATTTTTGTCACAAAATTTAAAAGCATACGAGGATCAGTGATGATGAGATCGAATGGCATACCATGCCTTGCTTCATATTTTATAGTATATTATGTGGCCTTGATATTTTTTTATTATTATTTTTAAAAAAAAATATGTAAGTAGTAGGTTGCATAATAGAGGGACCTTAATATCATTATTTTTTAAAAAATATATTAGTAAAAATGGAATTTGAACCCAAGACTCTTAAAGTTATCAAAAAGTTTTTCCAGACAGTAAGTAACCTGACACCTTCCCTCACTTTATAATAACATACATAATAAATTTTCCTCAATTTATATTTCTAATCCTTTGCATCATGGCTCAAATTTCAGTTGACATATATTAGGATATCCGTGTGATTCACCTCTTACCCATCAGGAAGAGTCCCCTGGTTGAATGGCTGGAGATTATTTGATCCTTCTCGCACTACCATGGTGAGAGTCGTCCTTAGTTTGTCCCATGCGGTAAGGTTGGAAATTCAAAAGGGCTTGGGAGAAAGGGTAGGGTTGAAAGCTTCTTTTAAAGTTTCCTCCTTTATTAATCATCTTTCTGGAATAAAGTTTTGTCCTTATATAACCATCTTTCTACAATTCCACACACGTGGAGACGACATAAACAAAAGAACCCTCGGTATACTGACTCGCGGAGCATTTAATTAATTGAAAGCCATCATGTTTGATATTTTTTTTTTTTATATATATGAATAATGGATAATTTAATTCTTAAATCTCAAATTAAGAACAGCGTTCGGATATCCAACTGGATGAATTGATGTAGGATCATTCGATTGAATAATAATTTTAGAGATAAAAGGATGATTCAAAATTATCATCACGTATAATTATCGAGATGCAACCAAAGAAAGTCATTCTACCACTTTCACGTGATGCTCTCACCAAGTCAAGGATCATGTTGGTTTTAGCTACGGCTTGTATCTCTTCTTCTTATTACGTATCAAATCTCAAAGCACCTTGTCACGTGACTCAATCGTGCCAACAGGAGCACATTAAGCCTCTACCTGCCGCAGCCGCGCAGGGCCAGATTTGGCTCTTTTTTTTTTGCCGAAGAAGTCTTCGAGTGGAAATAGACGGAGGTAGAATGTTCATAGCTTACGACTTGGACCAAGGCCACCCCCTTCCATGACTCACTCATGAAAGGCATTTATAGGCAGAGAAATATCATCCTGGTAGACCCACTTCATGATTTTTTTGGTTTTTCCAAAGACTAGTTGCATGAACAACAAACTATAGAAGATCGAGCTAGAGAGAGAGAGTGATAGAGTGATCGATGGAAGAGGAGAAGATGGATCAGAGGAGTGGGGTAAAGCAAGAAGAGGAAGATGTAGAGCTTCCCGGGTTCCGGTTCCACCCCACAGATGAAGAGCTTGTCGGGTATTACCTCCGGAGGAAGGTGGAGAAGAAGCCTTCTAGTATAGAAATAATCAAGCAGGTGGATATCTACAAGTACAGTCCATGGGATCTTCCAAGTAAGTCGAGCTATCCTTCTTCTATTGTATGCGTTCTTTTGCTTCTTATTGTTTGAAATGAGAGAGTGGTATGGATAAGGATCGAACAGCTTATTTCTTCTTTACAAATCTGTGGGTTTTATCTTTGTTTCTTTTATTTTTTATAATATGACAGTGTCTTCTGATTTCATGGCATAAGTAGTCCTTCCCTTGGCATCTATAAATTCTCTACTTCCAGACTATTTACTAAACAGAAAAATTGTGCAACAGCAGTTAGATTAATTTAACTAGTGCAACCATGAAAACTCATAGCACTTCAAGTGAACCTATAGGTTTAATTTTCTTTATGTTCTAAGATGACTAGCGAGGAAGGACAACTTACAGTTTTGTTCTATTCCCCAAGGAAAGCTAAATCAACTGATCTTTGGGGAATACTAGAAAGATACAGCTCATATGGAGAGTCACAAACACATGAGAGTGATGTTATAGATATTACTGGATATACTCATAACCTATGTCATCTGTACCCAAAACGGTTCCAAGACTCAGACCTTAAGGTCCATTATGTAGTAAAGATGCTATAGAATCTAGCTGACTGATTGAGAATTTATTTCTAGCTCAAGTTCACAAGCCTCTCTTCCCTTTTGTGTGCTTCATGACCTTGTAGAAGTTGGCACCGTTGGAGGAGAGAAGGAATGGTATTTCTTTTGTCTGAGGGGAAGGAAGTATAAGAACAGCATAAGGCCCAATAGGGTGACTGGGTCTGGGTTTTGGAAGGCAACCGGCATCGACAGGCCGATATACCCCACAGGTGATTCTGGTGAGTGCATCGGCCTAAAGAAGTCTTTGGTCTACTATAGAGGAACTGCAGGAAAAGGCACCAAAACCGATTGGATGATGCATGAATTCCGCCTTCCCACTAGTGGCAACAACCATGGCAAATCTCCGAGCATCCAAGAAGCTGTGAGATTTTTAATTTCCTTAAGAATTTTTATTGCATGGAAACTCTGAAGTGCTGATAGTTTTCCTTGTTGGGCTTATAGGAAATTTGGACGGTATGTCGAATCTTCAAGAGGAATATTCCCTACAAGAAATACCCACAAGATTGGAAAGTACCCACCAAGAAGCAAGTGTCAACTTACTCGAGTTCTGGAGAGGAGTACAAGTGCTTTGGTTCCTCAAGCATTCTGACAGGTGAAATGAAGTTGATTACCAGTTACCACCAAGAAAACAATCCGATACTTGCGAGGCAATGGAACCATATAGTGCAACCTCCCTTAACAACATTGCGTCCAAACATTCCAAATCCAAGCACAAACGAGTTCTTCAAAGATGGCAACTGGGATGAGCTTGGAAGGATAATGGAGTACATGATGGAGCCAGGCAAAACTCATGAGTGGAGAAACACTTGAACAGCTGCATGTTTTTCCTTTCTATTATATGTACCTTATAAGATAATATGCTTTACAGTCGTATTCATAGTGGAGTATGCTGACAGTTCTATGCCACGTTCTAAGTTAAGGATACGTACGTAAATTCTACTTGTATAATTATACAGTTATTTTGCTGAGTTAGACGCTAATCAGTTGAATACAGAGGAAAGACGTTTGATTGTTGTTTGGTCCAGTTATTTCTCCTTTGAAAAAGATTACTGAATGGAATTCTCATATTCTGATACTGATCAAATGATTGCTCTCATTTTTTTTTTTTTTTTTCATCCTTTATGGAGAAAATTTTAAGATACAATTTGATGAAAGTTTTTGAGATATGATTTAATAAAGATATTCGAGATATGATTGAAGATTCTTGAAATATGTTAAAGATCTTCAAGATACTACTAATCGAAAAGTAATTGCGTAACAATTTTTTCATTATGTGTACTTAATGCCCATCTTTTTTTTTTTTTTTTTCATCTTTATGCGAAAGAGACAAAATTAAGTCTTGATCTAGCCTTTACCATAACCTGTTTTCATACTTAATTTCTTTCATTTTTCTTCGCATCCCGAGAATCTTCATCACTTCATTTGTACACGTTTGCGACTATTAAGCTGCAGCGCAGCATAGAAGACTTTGAAATAAGCATGTAGTTTAGTCACTGTTTCTTTGAAAAGATCTTTGAAAGCCAGGTTGCAGAAACGAGAGCAATTAGATCGCAAGGAAGTTTGGTGGGACATTAACCTTTGGCAAATCAGCACAAAACAACAAGATATATGCAGCTGTCCAGCACTCCGGGTTCGCATATGTTTTGTGGTTGATTGGACACTGGAAATGGCAAATCAAGACAAAGCAACTGGCAGCTGTCTGATGATCTAAGAAGGTCTGCATTTTGTTCCTGGTGATAGCTTTGACAAACGGTGCAAATATCGACCATGCACGTCAAAATCCAAGAGCAATAATATTAACGGGAAGTTTCTTCGGACTCTCAAAAGTCAAGAATATTTGGGCAATCACACGGTTAGAGTCATTGGATTCGGAAAGGTTGGCTTACATACAAACGCAAGCCTCTCATAGAGGTGGGGGGCACTGGAATGACTAGAAGGTTTGTTTTTGTCTTAATGATGTTTCTCCAACCTTCGTTTTTCCACAAGGATACACGGTCCAAAGTCCACATAGTGACAGATTTGCGAAGGTTTTAGAAAGTTCCTCTTTCTGGATGATCAAAGTCCATAGACTCTGCCGACACCACTTGCAGCCAAATGCATACAAATCCTCAAAAATCAAAATGTCAAACACAGAGCGAAGCATGCTAATCTGGTATGGATCAAAGAGGAAGAGCTCAATATGTTGCCGTATTGACATTATTATGCCATTTGTCCAAATGGAAATGTACAATTATTGTTTATCTGATATTAGTATAGGATTCAGTACAAAGATTTTTTTTAAAAAAAAAAAAAAAATTCTATTGGATGCTATTACATGACAAAAATTAACGTATTGTCATGCTAGTTGAGAGTAATACTTTCATCTACAAGCATATAACAATAATAATAAAATCTTAATTATAAACTAATTAGAATCAATTATGCCATTCTCTTGATTTAGAGACTTTCCATTCACAAGCATATTTTGCCAAATTGTTCAAAATATCATTATCCTCCAAGTGGTTTCTAGCCAACAAACCATGCCATTTAGTTCCCAAAAAAAAAATTGATGTTAAATATTTTCCTTACTGTCCATGATATTAAATTGGTCCTACTGCATTTACAGTCAAAGTGGCAACTCAGATATGGCTAAAGCATTATATCTTAACCTACTAAGTAACACAAGATTCGTTACAGGCAAGATGTACAACAATATTTTCTTTTCTAGTCTACTTAGAGGTTAGTATTGAGATATATGTACATATCAGGGTAGATTTGAGTTGAAATGTTAATTATCCAAATTACAATATTTTAAAATTATTTTAAAAAAAATCAAATTACTCTTTTTTTTTTTTTTGGTTGAAGATTCACCAACTATTCTCCCTTGATGAATCAATTCATAATTATTTAAATATTCTCAAATTATGCATAGATTTCATAGAAGTTATTCGCAATGAATTGAAGTAATCCTTATGTTATAAAATAATATTATCATTGATGATGGAACTTTTTTGCTATTATTTGTTATCCTGCACCTTCTATACTTATTTCTAAGCAATCAGGTATATGAGTATAATATTTATTTATTGTTTTATTATTAATTTTTAGTTATCCAAACTTTAAACAAATTTAATTTATTGAATTTATCTAAATTCTAAATCTTCACCTCTAAATAAAATCTTTCTGAAATGATGAATATATGTCTATTATTGAGATGCACTTGAAATTAAACTTATGCTGTTAATTGAGGCAGGCCTACCTATGTTTTATAACATGTGTTCCAGTTGAACTACATTAGTGAAAATAAGCCTAGGCATATAGTAAGATGTGATAAATTATTAATAATAATTTGAAAAATTATGGCAACACTCCCTCTTAATAATAATTTGAAAAATTATGGCAACACTCCCTCCACTTTGGTCAAGAAACATGTCTCTAAAAATTTAAAATTTTCAATTAATTCTTCTAGCCTTTTTTTGAATATCTATGTTGTCTGATCGCCCATCTAGCACTTGACGTCATTAAATTACCATAGACACCATCCAAGAGCTGCTTACTTCCTCTGATTAATTTTTAAGAGAATTAAAAGTTTCCAGACCTAATTGTTCTCCGCTATTGCCATCTCCTTCCTCAGTGTCCTAGGATGGATGGTAATAAGGTTGATGTCACCAGGTGGTTCAGTCATTTTAGCCAATCAATGATGTTGATAAGGGTTGAATAAATGATAGGATCACATTAACACCAAAAAGGGATCAATTGAAAAAAGAAAGGTTCAACTTTGGGTTTGAGTGTTTCTCAACAAAAGTTGGTGGATTGTCACTGTTATTTTCCTCCTAATTTTCCCATTTGGATTCAAATTACAAGTGTATTTACTTAGATGATGTAGATGTTGTATATGAAAGCCGCCCAAATGTGTTGTCTTATGCAACTTCAGATGATTAAACTGAAAAGTCACTGAAATTGCGGCCAGAGTCATAAAAGGAGGACTTTTAAAACTGGCGTCAGGTAGTGCGCCAAGACTGCTAGTTCTTATATGAAAACAATGGTTACCCTCAACATCCTGCTTCATGGAATTAGCATCACCTAAAGGTCAAGGGCTTTGTCCATCATCCTATATAATTTCTTTTTTGTATGTATTTGGTCCCTACAACAGACATGCGGTGGACTAGTTACCAAACTTCATCAGCATCATTCACTGAAGATTAGCAAAGAAGAAAATTGGCCGGAAACATTCAAGTTTCCGGCCAAAAGATGTGGACCATGGGCACATGTATTTTTTTAAAAAAATAATAAAGTGAAATACACTACAAGCACAGTAAAATATAATTACATTTTTCAAATTTTTTATTGAAAAATTTAAATAAAAATGATGATAAATGTTATAAGAAAGACTTAAAAAATCGTTCTTGTGATTAGAGAACCCATGCTCTAAAATTACCTAGTCTTAACAAGATTATAGAACATCACCTCCGAAAACACGGAATCACTTGGGAGCAGATATGCATAAACCAATTGGAAAAGTCTATCTTCTTAATCAATACAATGTAATCAAAAGGTCCAAACGTGAATTACAAACATGCTTATATCAAAGATCAACATGCCATTCTACTTTTTATACCAATAATATCGGATAGAGGATGTTGTAGATATCTGATGGCCAATTTCGCATTAGTGCTGCCCTCTTCGAGGAGCAGCCTCTGAGAGAACTCCACCTGATTTCTCTGATTAAATATTGTGCATTCTATTTCACAAATCAAAGTCCTGAAGTGAACAACATGCTTCTCATCGAGATTTGGCATTCCCTAATTTCCATCCTCGTTGCCTAGCCCTCATTTCCCACATTGCAGTCAATCTCTTTTGTTCCAACAGCGCAGCCTCTGCTCTTTCTCTTGCTTCCTCACAGGTATCCATTCCTGAATTGCACTTGTCAGCTTCCTTTTGATATTGTGAAGCCAGTTTTTTGGCCTCGAGCAATGTCGCATCAGCATGATGCTGCGCTTCTGTTGCCCCTTCTTCTCTTAACTTCAATTCCTCTGCAAGGAGGTCCGTAAAATTCTTATCCATTTCTTCACTAACCTCTGGGTCACGTTTTGCACAATCTGCAGCAAGGAATTTAGACTCCAGGCTGTCAGTTTATGAATGAAATGGACAACGAAGCACCAATTTTGGAAATAAAATAATATTAACTTTTTGATGCAACAAAATTATATTAACTAAGTTTCACATGTCATATAGATGTTGTTAAGATGGGTGTGCTCATAAAATTTGTTGCTGGAGCTATTTTCTATTGGGTAAACACATGCATGCACTCCTGAGATGTGCATCAAGTTTAGAGGGAGATATTTTATGTCTGAATTGATGGTTTGAACTCTAGCCTTATGAATAAAAAAGACTGCCCTATAGAGTATGTTGATGAGGTGATATCTTGAAAGGGCCTTTTTAGGACTTTCAAACAGGTTTTCAGGGCTTCAATTTTACTGACAGCACTACTGAGTTTATCAACACCACTAACACGTATACTGTCAGCCCAAAAAAAACAACAAAAAAAATTTCTATAAGTGAAAAAAAAAAAAGAGATATACATGACACAGATCAAGCGCTCTAAAATAGTGTCTGGTAATCCACTATTACTTTGACAACAATCAACAATGCAACATATCAGGGAAGATAAAAGGAATGTAAAATCAAGTGGAAGCTACAGATCTTGTCTCAAAAATAAATTTCAGATTCCAGGAACCAGATATCAGGGCATGGAAGTTTCAGAACGGTTCTGTTACCTTCCATGTGATAGACAAGAAAACTCATAAGGAGATCGGCATTAACCCATGTGGATTACAAATAAACTAACAAAAAAAAGAACCCAATATTAAATGAAGAAATCATGAAAAAAATGCTTAACTAATTCTTCCAAGCTTTAAAAGCACATTGTTCACCTTTTACAAATCTCTTCTCCTACAAATGTGTCACTCAATATTGATTATTAAGCATTGATAAGAAACTTCATCAAATAGCTCTCAAGCAATGCAGATCATCCCTATTCAACACTTGAATGCTCACCTACTTAAACCAGACATTCTCAGAAGTGCAGTCTGAAATATGCAACCCAAAGAAGAAACCTATAAAATATAAAAGTTCATTTGATGGTGGAGAACATCAACACAGCATGATAGAAAAATTCCATCAAAGTGCTAGTGCTCATATCAGATAAAGTGGCTGTTTGTTTCCCATGATGAGAAAGCAGAACTTGACACAGGAATCAAAGGCAGTGCTTAGAGATTGCATGGTTATCCTTGTACAGAATGAATAATCAACCTCTTGAAAGCTCAGTTTTTTCCACCATTAGAGTAATAACATCGTAACCAAAAGAATTAACTTGTGTATGTGAGAAAGAAAGCACGGGGTATAAGGGTGGAAGGCCTTCCAATTACGTGAACTGGAGAAAATAATAAGGATTCTGACAGGAATTGGAATGGTTTAGTAGGAGGATTCATGATCACAGTAGAGACAAAAGCAAAGAGAGAAACAATGGAAAAGAGGAAAAAAAGAGGACTTTTTTATTTTTGAGAGAATAAATGCAGCTTATTAATCAAGAGAAGGGAGCAAAAGGATGACCTCAAAGAACAAATGAGCTTACTAAAGAACTAAAGAGGTTAAACTTTAGTCATTTATAAGCAGTAATCAGGGGACAAAAGAAAGAAGGTCCTAGAAGTGTATCTCACTTGGTTTTACAAAATTAAAAATAAAAAAGGGAACTAGACACATTTTTAGCTACCAGTTCTAAAGCACATGCCATGCACTCTATTTATGCAAAAACAGAAGCATGCAATATTGAGTCAGCCTTTTTTCCCCATCTTTTTCTCACATCTTTTTATCTTATTTTATTTTTCTCTCACTCTGATAATTGCATGCAATCAAGCATGCTCACAATTAATATCTCATGCCAGTTTCAATGCCATGCAGCTTTCAATAATGTTAACCTAGATGACCTGGCTCAGAAAAAGCCGGCATGTTGAAAGAGAAATGGATCATGGGAGAGGGGATGGTCTAATTTGGAGGAAAAAGATCTCGATTATGCTGGCTGATAGGATCACAGTTGTTTATTTTTATTTTACTTTCTGAAAAGACTGTTTGATATCTTTAAAAAAAAAAAAAAAACTTGGACTCCCAACTTTCAGTTAGATAAGGAAACTCAAAGCAGATATTAGAAAAGTAATCCGAATTCTGAGCATATGGCTTTTTGTTTTTCTTTTCTTTCCCTTTCTATTTCCCAACTTATGCTAACCAGATGGTATTCTAGATGTATTTTTGGTTCATGATTTTTTTTTTTTTTTTGGTATATCATCAGTATGGGGGGTCTTATCTCTTTTAGTTCCTTTTTGGCTATAATTTTTGGTTTAGATTTTTTTTCTTTACCCTTTCTTGTTTAGAGATTTGGGCATATTTCCTTCCCACTCACATCTCATGTTATCTAAGAGTCCATGTTTCGCCCTCATCCCTTGGTGCGAAAATGCTGTCCATCTCATGTGATTTCACATGAGATGGTTGAATGACTGCCAAAATAATAACGGACATTCAGAGTTAAGCAGGAGAGTTCTCATCATAAATATAGTATGAGATCAAGCATTTTAATCAGATGAGGATCAGTAAATCAGTCTTCTACAAATGAGTAATGACGACATGATGCACCATAAATAGAGGAAAATCACAAGTATCAGAGCATTAATTAGATAGATTTCCACCAAATGTTCTTCAAAGAGTTTGTGAGGAAGAAGTAACAAAAAAAGGCATTCTCGACATAACCCTGAAAAAATACATAATGGATCTATATATTTATTTACATTAAGAACCTTGTTTGAAATCGGAAATCACTCTCAACTCAAAAATGCTCCTTCAGTGACAAAGTCAATATATCCTCTTTAAGTGCCATTATAATGAAAGGAAGAACCTAGATAATTTGATCTATTTTGCCCCATCTCTTCTGTACATTTCCAGATATCAAAGAAACAAAAGGAGAGTAAGATATTGAAAAATAAAAATAAAATTAAATAAAAACTTTGTAGCCAAAATTTCTCCCTAAAGTATAATTCCACTTTAAAACCTCCTAGAAACTGAGGCATTAACACACTTCCTGAGCACTTACATTCAAACTTTCTTAAAAAGATGCACCTTCATGGAACCCCTTACAACCTTGCTCCCACAGCTAACTCTCAAGTTGATAACTTAGTTCAAGCCGCTAAAAGAGAATTTCTTGATGCCCTTCATCAAGTCATTTATGGACAGTAAAGCTATTGTGTTATAAAGCATACTCATGAAGAATAAATATGAAACATCATTGAATTTTCAAAACCAATGTGCTAATAAATAAAATCTTTCACTCTGGGCATCTGGGCTTGAATTTAACCTCACAGAAACCTCCTTTATAGAAAATTATACCTTTGAATCAAGCTTTTTTCTTTGTTCTTAACATATTGTAAACTAATGCAACTTCAAATAATTCCCAAACCCCCTCCCCACACACACACTGCACACACCCCCCCCCCCCCCCAACAAAAAAAAAAAAAAAAAGATATTATGCATACACTGAAGGCCCACTGTTAATATTTGTATTTACTGTAAACCTTTTCTCATTCTTGTTTAGTATACCATTATGCTGCTTTTCTAATATTTTAGAATACTTGATTTGCATAAGCACTCTCTTGGTTGCCCTGTTTTGAGCTCTGCCCTGCTTTGCTAGAGAAAAACAAGACTTTCAGTTTGAAGGCAAGTTCCCTCCAACCAAAGAAGAATGATCCAGATGCCACAGATTTAATTGATACGTACTTGAACCAATGTATGTCAAAGACTGACCCAAGGAGCAAAGGAATTCAATGGATCTAAGTTAGTTCTATAACGTCGTTACATTTTAAAAAATAATCCTAGAGATCTAATCAAATAAGGCTAGTATCAACAAAATCTATACTATTTTAGAAGAACCCGACATTCAAGATCAGTCAGTTATTTTATCTAATGAAGAGATATATTGTGAAGAATATTCTTCATTTCTTTAACTACTTTCCATATTTGAACTAAATTGAGCATATTATAAGAAATAGAATATACTTCCAAAAGAGTCATTACCTTCTTAGCAAGAAACAAATATGGACACATTTGTGGTCGGTTTATAAGCCCTACAACTAAAAATAGGGATGCCTAGCCATTGTGAAGGGTATCTTGAATTGAATGAAATTTCTAGTTCCCTTCTCCATTATTCTATAAGTTTAAGATTTCTTTATTATTGGTTTTTTTCCCTATTTTCCTACTTTATTGTTAGATAGATTCTATTCCTTAAGGGAAAAGATCATTGTGTGTACTACTTTGGCATTAAATGAAAGAAGAACAAGCTGACAACCGAAAATTCTTAGATATTGAAGACTGAGTTGATGAAGTTCTACCCTATTTTATTAGAAATATACAACAAATATGTAGCAATCTTTTTTCTTGAGGAAGAAATTCTATCCAACAATAAAGCGGTAATGTATGAAGAAGAAACAATAATAAAGAACTCTCAAACTCACAAAACAATGGAGAAAAACTAAAAATTTCATTCAATTTAAGATGCATGTTATAATGCTAGGCACTCTTATATATAGTTGCAGAACCTCTTGAACTTATCATCAATGTATCGACATTTATTTCTTGCTAAAAAGATAAAGAATTTTACAAATAAAGAAGAAAAAATATTTTATATAATATGCTAGGATTTGATTTGGTGCAAATATAGAAAGTGGTTCAAGGTGTAAAGAATATTCTCCATAATATACTAAGATTTGATTAGGTGCAAATGTGAAAAGAGGTTGCATGAATATTGAATAATCTCCTCTTGATTGGATGAGATCTTTGATTGATCATAATGTTGGCTCCTTCCAAATGTGACTACATTTTATTGATACACAACAACAACAACAACAAAACCTTAATCCCAAACTAGTTGGGGTTGACTAGATGAACCTTTTTTTCCATTCAGCTCAGTTTTGGATCATATTTTTTTTGTAAGATACAAAGATTCTAACTCTTTATCACTTCCTTTCATGTAATTTTCAGTTTACCTCTATCTCTTTTTCTTTCTACATGTATCAATCACTCCTTCGCACAGCTATATCTCTAAATTCATGTTGCATATGTCCAAACCATTTAAGTCGTCATTTACTTAATTTGTTCTCAATTAGAGCTACCTCTACCTTTTTACGAATGGTTTCATTTCTTATTTTATCTTTTCTTGTATCACCATACATTCATCTTAACATTACCATATTCATTTTATATATGTGTATTTTTTATACTTTCCAACATTCCATACCATAAAGCAAAGCTAGTCTTATGGCTATCCTATAAATTTTTTTCTTCAATTTGGCAGGTACTCTACGATCACATAATGTTTTCATTGCACTTTTTCATTTCATCCAACATGCTTTAATCCTATGTACAACATCATTCTCAATCTCTCTTTTCTTATGAATAATCGATCCTAAATATGAAGAATATTTAAACTTATTTAATTATGTTTTCAAAAATATTTCCCATATGATAGCCTTGTAGAATTGACTTGGATGCAAACCGAGTCAACTACATGTTAGGTATATCTATAACGTGTATCATTACCTCTTATACAAAATCTCAGGAAGTAGGCGATCACTAAAGTCCCTAATCTCTTGGAATTCACTAGTCGAAACACCAGGAATAGATTGATAAGGACTGCAGGTTATGCATGAAAATAAAAAAGATGGGTACATTGAAGACTTCTTCATATCATATGGATATATTGGTTCTAAAATACAGCACCAAGAGGCATTTGGATAGCCAAAATGTAGCATTTGGTATAAAACTTATAAATCTAAAGAAATTTTAAAAACCTAATGCAATTCTTTATGGCCCTTCGTTACCATTTAACAAGGTTAATTCTCCTTGAATACCGAAAAAAGGATGCCTCACTAAGCTTTTTGATGGAACCCTATCACCATTTATCATAAATATGCATTCGATGGGTTCTTGATCAATTCAAGAAGTGCTAAAGATGCTATCATGCATATTATTTTTGCGTAGGACTTCAGAAAGGTTGAATTAGATGGAATGCATATTTCTTTCTGGCATTTTGGGATTACTTCATCCTCTTTATTGGACTTTAAACCCATCATGTGCAAAGTGCTCTCTCTCTCTCTCTCTCTCTCTCTCTCTCTCTCTCTCTCTACCTACAATTCTACTGATTATTTTAAGCATAAATAGACCATCTTAAAAACCAACCATGCAGAAATTACAGAAACAAAAATCAGAGCACCATGTTCTGAACAGTGCAGAAGAACGTAATGGCGTTATTACTACATTAACAACAGATCTAACTGCGCAACAGTTCAGTCATGAACACCTAACGCGTAACTTTAAACAAAGCCGAATTCCCCCTAGTTATTTTTAATCCAATACACGAATTGTAAATCAATTGTAACCATAAATTGAAACACAAAACTCAATCCAAAAACGAATTAAATCAAACTTTATATCCAAAAATAACAACATCAACATCCCCATTTAACAAATAATTTGCCAAAGAAATTAAAGAACAAAGAAATGTACTGACCTGCCAGCGAGACATTGCTTAATTCTGCAAACAGAAACGCAAAAGCCAAAGTTAATACATTGCTAATGTAAATCAAGAGAAAAAATAAAAATAAAAAAAAGGAAACATCATTGACTCAAAGGTCAAGATAATAAGAGAAACCATGGAAGATCTAAGCAAGATGCGATCTTTAGCCACAGGCATGCTCCAGATCCGCGGCACGAGGAGATCAGATCGCAGATCAAAGCAAGAACAATAAGAAAAGCGACAGATTGGAGGAGGAGGAGGAGGAGGAGGAGGAAGAGAAGAAGAAGAATACCTTCGGGGATGGAGAGGAGGGGCTGGGAGGAGCAGTCGCAGAGGCAAGGGGAGCAGGCGGAGGAGCGACCAAGGGCTTCGGCGAGGTGCCAGTAGAGAGGGGGCCCGACTATATACCCGGCAAGGCCGAGCCCCATCAAGAAGAGAACGGCCCTCACGACACCGGGGCTCACTCCCCCAAAAGACGCCGATCCCCCCGCCATGAACGACCAGTCTAGCTTCTCTCCCTCGGTATCTCTCTCTTAGGGTTTCGTTTTCGCCGTTAATGGGAACGGAGGAGCTGGGGTGACGAGCTGAGCACCAGTTATGGGAGCGTCGCTGGCAGCTGATCCCACGCGCTATCTTTCGCTCTTATTTCGTCGGCACGCTCGAATGGAAGTGGAAGTGCGGCAGATGGACTTACTTGGGGGATGAAAATGGAATGGATTTCTGTCACTTCTGCAGTTCCTTCGGGGAAAGAGCGATAGCGGATTCGGACCTGACCGTCCGCAGCTAGCCGCTGACCGAGAATTGCGGCAGGTCCTCGGAGGGTCTTACCTCCCCCATCAAGCAGAAAACTTTTTTTTAAAAAAAAAAAAAAAGTGGCCCACCTATTAGACCAGCATTTGTTGGTGGAATGGAGATTAGCAATGGATATTTCAAAAAAAAAAAAAAGAGAGAGAAAAAAAAAAAAAAAAGGATAGTTGCAACGTTATTCCATATTTGAACACCTTAGGTCTAACATCCGTAAATATATATTTAATGAAATATTAATATTGAGGCTTTACTTTTATTTATAACCCTAGTTGGATCAGGTTGATTGATGGTCCAATCCAATTAAATCTCATCTGGGCTACATTCAGAGGCTCGTAAGTTGGATCAAGTTTGAAAATTAGATCTGATTTAAATTTTGAATCGATTTCAGATCTTATATATTTTGATCCGACTTGACTCAAACTCGATTTATCGTAATTTATAAACCTTAATTATATATATCTTATTTTTCTTTACTTCAATTATCTCTATAAATTCATTGAATAAATTCTAATTTAAATTAATTCTTTTTTTTATTTTAATAATTAAATATCCCCCCATATTTTTCTCTAATTATATCTAAATTTTATATTTTATTATTTATTTTGATAGATTCTTATTTATAATATTTTTAAGTATACCAATAAATATTTTAAATATTATTATTTATAAATATAAAGATAATTATTTACTTAAATAGAATTAAGAGTTTTTGAATAAAAATTTATTGAGTTAGACTATGTAACCATAAGTGCATGACTATACTATTGTTCCTTGTTGTGCTTAAATATAGAATGGAAAAATACCCTCCATAAAGAAGACCTTAAATCGGTAAAAAAAAACCTTTCATTAAGTTTCTGTTATGCATATTGAAAATTTCATACTAATATCATAACGAACTTCTAATGTAGATTCACCTATCCCTATCCAAAAGTAGATTAAGTTAAGACAAAATATGGTTGTCCTTCAAGTTTAAATGTTCAAATATACAAAAACTTAAACTGTACTACATTTGACCAGCCTTCTCAATTCATGCAGAAATCTATATGTGACTCCATTGCATGTACTTCTCTCTTCATTGAAGCCACTTCACCATAGTATTGCGCTTTGATGTAACAAATAAGCATTGCCCTTTGATATGTAAATCAAGTATATACTTGGACAAACTTAGCTAATTTTTTTTTCACAATCATTCCAAACCTAGTAGTATTTTTACCCTCTCATCCTTGTCATCTTCTAGAAAGACTAAGCATCATTCTAGGGACTAAATCTTTATCATCTTTTTCTTTTTCTTCATAAGATAGTTGATGAACTAAGACTATAGATTCAACATATTTTTCCATAAGTTTTTCTTTAGCAATATCGTTGAATATCTTAGTGATAACCTCTTTCTCATTATAGTAGCTTGTACTTGACTCTTCTTTATTTCTTCAACTATAATTGCCTTCTTATCTTCCTTTACTTGATCTTTTGACTAATTGAATTCTAGGATCATTATTTTCTTCTCCTTAATTTCTTCTTCAATAGTTGTAGGAACCTTCTATACTTCAATTTTAGTAGAAAAATTTTTTAATGGTGTAGGATCATAAATCATGATTTTAGCAGGAGTAGAATGGGAGACTACAATATATTACCTCTTCGCTTGAAAATTTGACTTATAAGCAGAACCTTTGAGGTATTTGCAATAGTCAAAAGATAGATAATTCTCTTTCAGTTTTACATGCATAGTATCCTAAGTAGTAATAGGTTCATAATGATTATGAGCAGCATATTTAATAGTCTTCCACCAAGTTCTAACTTCTTCCTTAAGCTTGTTTTTAACAAATTTCATACTTCTTTGACCAATCAATTTATAATGGCTAAGATACTCTTCAATAGATGAAAGCTAGTTTATAAAAGCTTCAGGATTCAATTTCCCTTTGAAATTAGACACTTCAAGTTGAACCCAGTTTATAAAAGCTTCAGGATTCAATTTCCCTTTGAAATTAGACACTTCAAGTTGAACTCTTCTATAGATATCTTCATCAATATCATAGGTTCTTGCTTGAGCTCTCAAGGGTTAAGAAATAGGGTTGACATGCTAATAAACATTAGGTTAAACTGTTCTTCTTTGAATGTTGACTAGTATCCCTCCATTTGTTGCTCTAATTGATCAAATCGTTATTCTAATTGAGTAATACAATCTTTTATTTTGAAGGCTTCAAGCAGTGTTGTTGCGGGCATATGCCATGGGTGATAGTATACGATTACTGTGTGGTCATATATAAAGAATTAGGTACTAGGATGGGCACTAATTTTGATGCATTAACATCCTATGTTCATGATGACGATAATCAACCAAGGGAAAAAGAGTCTCCTTAATATAAGAGGAAGCCTCCCTTTTTAGAAATCTTTTAGATTGAAATAAAAGCAGGATAGTTATTCTCTTATTCCAGTTTTATTCTGAACTTATCCTAGTCTTTTTCACCCTTTCTTCTATGGCTTGAGGAATTGGAACAAGGGAACCATGGCAGATGACTCATGGCTAGAGGAGGGCTCATGCGGCCTCAATGAAGGCATAGGTGATAATGGTGGATAGCCGAAAGGGCAATAGCTTTTGGGGTGGTTTTCAGGCAACGACACGCAGTGGAGAGGGCAATGGCACGACTTGGAATAGGGACCGGAAAAGATGCTCGATGGGGAAAGATGCTCACTAAAGGTCATGGTTAGGTAGCGGGTATTTTCAGTTGATCACTCATGAATTGAATTCAATTAGATAATGCTTTGGCCAAACATGACTCCAATGATGGTGAAGGAGAAGTCGATGGGTAGGCGTTGGCTGAAGATTTCACCGTGGAGTGGAACGACGTTGGAGGGGCAGCGCGAATGATGTTGGCGAGATGGGGAACACACCTTTACTTCATGCTTTGGCCTGGGGGTTTGATTGTCATAGGTGGCCGTCGATGGGGCTCCCTCAACTTGCTAGAGTCAATGCTGGGTTGCCAAAGATGAAGGGGTCATCGGCCGGTGTTGTGTCGGTGGTGAGGTGGCCCGATGGTTGATCACCAGTGTCGGTGGCTGGGGTCTAGAAGGGGACCATCGACTTTTAGGAAGAAGGGCACTCGTTCTTCTTCTCTTTATTTCTTTTTCTTTTCTATTTTTCTTTTTCAAATTCTCTCTCTCTCCCCCTTTTTGTCACTCTCTCTTTTTTTTCTATTAATTTTTTTGAACCTCACTTCCCCCTTTTTTTTTTTTTTAACAAGAGATTGAAAGGAAATGATTTTTTTAAGATAGATTTTTTTTTTTTTTAAAGACAGAAACTGGATTTGAAGAAAAACTATAGGAAACATGCAATAAATTTTTTTTTTCAAACTAGGGTTTTGAAGATAAAAAAATAAAAAATATAATAGATGAAGAAGAGAGATGATTTTGGCTCCAATACCAAATTTGATGGCACTAGAGTTGACTTTAATATCAAATTTAATGTAGATAATCATAAGATGAATAATTACTAATTTCGCACCAACTTCTTGAGTATCTTCAATTTAGCATTTCCGACCATCCTGAGAATTTGTGACCTTACACCACTCAATCAAGAAATTACTTCAAGCTAGGAAAAAAATTCCATAAATTCATTATTCAATTCATTTTGCAATGCAGTGTATTAGGAAGCAAAATTAATCCAAAAAAATCATACTAGAATTAAAATATTTTTAAAAATAAAAACTAGAATCATAATCTGATTCAATATTGATAAAAATAAAACTCCTAAAGAGAATAAAACAAGTCTCTTAAAAAGAATAAGACAAAAATAAGTCTCCTAAAAAGACTAGGATTAAAATAAGTTCATAATAAGTTTTCTTAAAAATCATAATTTCTTTTATTCTTGCTTTTCTAGATTGCATTAGCTGCACTTTTTTCTATTAATTGGTTAGGATAAGGATTATATTGATTGTTTGTATAAGAATTATATTTTACCATAAGAATCCAAAGGCAAATGAATGTTGCTATTCTCGTTTGTATATTCAATTTATTTAAAAACAAAATTGCTACATATTAATTAGTTTCACCATAAAAACATTATCTTATAAAAATATAAATAAATAAATAAATAAATATTTTTAAAAAATAAATTATTTTAAAATATATTGTTAGATTTGTATATTGCTAAATTGACATCGGATCTATGGTGCATCACCTAGTCCAAGCATGACGTGCAAATCTAGAACTTTATTATGTATAGAGCTTGAAGCAATCATCATTCGTGGCGAATGGATAGCAATAGCTCACATTAAATCGATAGCTTTGCTTGACGCAAAGGTTGAATAGGAGAAAAAAAAAAAAAAAGGTACTTTGAGCCCTAACTATTCAATATAAAAAAAATCATAGCTAACTCCAATATGATTCATGAGAAACATTTGAACTTTTTCTTTTTTTCTTCTTTTTTCCTTTAGAACATGAATTTTTTTTGTTATCCTTACATTCATGGTTCCTTCCATTCAATGTCTTCGACGCATGGCCATAACTTCTCTTTTTCTAATATTTCATTAAATGCTTACTTCCTTCGAAACACAGCACCTATTACTTCCTTCATTTTCTTTTAATTCTTGCCGCACTCATAACATTTTTAATTGAACAGGTGGCAACATTTTTTGTAACCTTTTGTGGACATGTGACTTTCATTTTTGCTTCAGTAAATCTTGTCACTCTTGCTTTCTTAATTGAACATGTGGCAATATCTTTTTTCATCTTCCGTGGACACATGACAGCCATAGTTCAAGCTTCATCATACGTGAGAACCATGATACACATTATTACTAGAGTATGATGGCTGAAATCAACTTTAATTTCTATAGTTGATAAAGATTATTATACACCCATCCTAAGAATCTTAAGATATCAATGTCTATTCATCATCATTAAATAGGATGCAACTTTTTCTATTGATTGATTGGAATAAAGGTTATATTAATTGTTTAGATAAGGATTATATTTTACCTTAAGGATTCAAAGGCAAATATTTAGTCTTGCTATATAAACATTATCTTATAAAAATATAAATAAAATAATTATTTTAAAACATAATTATTTGAAAATATATATTTTTATATTTATATATTACTGAATTGTTACTGGATCTATGATGCATCATGTACGCCATTAATATCTTCAGATGGCATGCAAATCTTAAATCCCAAATTTAAATTTTTAAACACATGGCAGCATCATCTGTAGACATGACATGCAAATCTCATCTGATTTATTTAAAACCAAATTACTACATATTAATTAATCTCATCGTAAAAACATTTTTTATAAAAATATAAATAAATAAATAAATTTTAAAAATAAAATTACTTTAAAATATGCATCATTAGATTTGTATGTAACTAAATTATCAGTGGATTCATCATACATCACGTGCATTATCTACATGTTGAAATGACATGCAAATTTTAAATCTCAAATCTCAATTCTTAAAACATCGGGCGGCATCCGGCATGACATGCAAATTTGGTACTTCCGTCATGTGTATCATGTGAAACGACTGTCATTTGTGGCGGATGGATAGCGATAACCTTGGCAACTTTTCCGCTGTTGTTGTTCCTTCCTCACATTTTTTTCATCTTTCGCGAATATGTGGCAATCACTTCTACCGTAGTTGCTTAATTTTTCATTTTCGTGTACTGTAGTTGCTAAATTTTTCATTTTCGTGGACACGTGACAACTGCTTCTATGGAGCTGTTTATTTTATAAGTATGTTATGTGATATAGTTAAATAAGCGCTCGACTATCCACATGAGCTTTAAAATAAAAAAAATAAAAAAAAAATAAAAAAACTTTAATCAAATAGGATCAAGACTACCCAGCCTAAGAAATATCTCAGCTATATCAATGCAAACTATAAAACCTTCCTCTATTGTACCCATTCATCATCCTTACTTACATGTTTTCCATAGCCCTTATTTAAAGACATATTTTAGTAATTTAATTTTTATTTCAAGAATCTTCTTACTGCTAGTAGTCCTGGCCAGAAATCTAAGATAGTAATATCATGTTAGATCTGAACCAGCAATGCTTATCATCCCTAGCTCCTCAATGTAGGGAATTTTTGTTCAAAGTTTTTACCAATGACACAGTTTGAACTAAAAGGTTTTTCATGGATTTGATGCAACTTGAAGCACATTTCCACCTATTATAATTGCGAGTTCCGGATCCTTGCTGTTACCTCCAATAAAAAATAACGAATCATAATCATCAATATTTTTCTCATGTTACAGATTAGGACTCTAACTACGTACTGATGGTTTTAAGGGCCCATCTGGTTCGTCAATATGAGATTTCGAAGTAAAAATCAGAGTTACTGTTTTTAGTTTCAATTATTTATTTAGGATTTTAATTTTATTTCAAATCAAAATCATATTTTTAAGGGGATTAGTAATATGGACTCTGATTCCTATTCCATCATCACCCAATTCCATACCTCTCGAAAAAACTTTACGAAGTGTTTGGTGGCTTAAAGCATCTTAGAATTCAAAAGCTAAATTCTCCACGAATTAAACAAAAGAAAGCAGCTCCGACTGCCGACGAAACCGTTGACCTGAACCTCCTCGTCCTCGTTGCAAAAACCGTACAGAAACCCTACATCTAGCGAGGGAGAGGACGCAGCGTCAAAGCTTGAAGAGAGGGCCATGGCTTCCCCCGTCGAACAGAGCTTCCACTCGTCCGTCTCCGGCCTCTCGAGGAGGCCCGTCAACTCTTCTTCGAGTTCACGCCCTCCCTCCGCCGGCGCCGGGCCCCTCCGGCCGGACATCGACCCGCCGCCCAAGCCTCGACCTTTCCTCCAAGTCCTCGCCTTCGGCCTCATCCTCTTTCTCGCTTGCCTCCAGTTCCTTCCCGCCACCCACTTTCGCAATCCCTATGATCCCCACCGGAGCTGGATTCCCTTCGATTCCAATCGGTTGGCAGCGCCGGTGAGCTCTTTTTCCGTCGCAATCTGAGTCTAAGATTGGTAGCAGTCTTCTGTTCTTGCTTGATCAGGGTTTTATTATTTCTCTGCTACAATTTAGTGCTTATGTCTGTTGGATATTGGAAAGTATAAACTTAAAATTGGATATCTTTTTGGTGAACATCATTAGCTTTTTTTTTGAAAAAAGAAAAAAAAATTGAATCAGGAGCTTGTTCTAGATCAGAGGGAACTGACCCTTTTTCATGAAAGAATTCATATCTAGCTGGGTAACTGGTTATGAAGAAAGAGTAAACTAACTTTATATTCTATTTGTTTTGGGGTCTTTGTGTGTTATTGTCTGCTTGTTTTCGTTGGCTGCAGTATGGGATCATTGGAATATAATCAATTTACCCGTTAAATCATATATGAGTGTTAAATTCGTGCTGTGGATCTGTTTTTGCTGGAACTGTTATATTTTATTTAAGTCCACAATGTGCTGACTTGAATCTTTCTTTTCTCAAACCTGATTCAAACTTGTTCTCACAGTTAACTAATTCAAGAACTTCTGAGAAAGAACAAGCCACCATCTCAACACAAGATGTGGAAGCTCAGAAGATACATGTCTTTTCTTGGACAGACTGTCTGGATCTTCGAGTGCTTGCAGTTCTTGCCAACTCAACTCTATCTAACTCAAGGTTCGTTCAATATTTATTTTACTGTATATCAGGTGATATGTTTGTTAGTTTCTGTAAATCTTTAAAAAGATCACTATCACATATCCAGGTTATGATGTAGTGCACGATTTGTTCATTAATTTTGTTTGGCAAAAACAAAATCCAGGGCCACTTGCTTAAATGAAATTGAGTTTCAAAATAGCCATTCTTATTAACTAGAATTTAGTAAGTTTACAGCGGAAAAATGAATGCAACAGGCAAACCAAGAGAACTTTTCCATGCTCTTAAATCAGGACTCTCCATACCATATAGAATTACATGCTTTCTATAAACAGCTATGTTAAATATGTTTTAGACCATTTTTAGTTTCTTTTTGCTGTTTGTAAATGGAGGTTTGCTTTCCTATCTGCAGAAGCCAGAAGATAGTATATGGTCCTTTATATATTCTTGAAAAATATTTCTTCCCAATTAATCATTTTGTCCTGGGGGCGTAATTGATTTAAATCTCGCTTGAAATTGCATGGCAAGTGTTTTCGTATCTACTATGCAGGTTCATATTTATGGCAGATAGATATAAAATATCTAAATAATGATCATATCTCTGTTGCATTTAGAAGAAATAAAATTAAGCACTTGACACACCATCTTCTTTTGAAACATGTATCTAGGTTAATGATCTTATTGAATGTCTTGTCCCAAGTATGTTAGCAGTTGAAATCTTTATATATTTACTGTTACTGCCTTTGTTCTCAGATTTCCAGAGCATATTTATTTCCATTTCTTTGTGCCAGAAGGTGAAGATGGGAAACTGACCTATTATAAACTGAAAGTGCTATTGCCCCATTCAAACATTGAAATCATTGGGTGAGTACATGTTACTTGTAGCATAAGCAACTTGCTTTTTTATTATAAGGAACTCCTTGTGATTGATATACTAAATCATTCTGTAGGCAAAAGGAAGTGAAGGAAAAACTAAAGTCTATGACAACTGAAGGAGAATTCCTTTGGTCCTCTCTTCATGAAATAGCACCTCTGGTCATCCCACACATCAAGTCTTCTTTGAACAAATTCATATACTTTTCACCAGATACCATCATAAAGGTATTTCATTTTTTAGCTGCTCAGCTTCTTGCCCTGATATACAAGAGAATTAACTAATAGATTTCTCAGTCAGAAGTTAGCTTAATGGCTTGGAAATTTACAGTCACAAGCATAATTTTTTGGTCTCTTTATCATGGTGCAAGATTTTAACTGCTACATGACAGTGCCATGCCAGCTTGGACTGGCATCTTATTTGTTGATCAAAGCTGATTAGCATGAAGGGCACCTAAATCCTTTACAGCATAACTCAATCCTTGATCCCAAAGTACTCTGATGCCTAAAAGATGCAACAGCTAAAATGTGGTTTTGAAAAAAGACTGATCTAAACTGGGTACTTGCTACTACAACCCATTCATCTTCTATGGCACATTGAACCATGGCCAGAAAGAATAAATTTTCTTTCAAAACACCAGCCATCAGCAGTCCACATTTCAAGTGACATGCTATGCTTGGACACCTAGATATAGTATACAAGTGCTTAATGAAGTCAACATATCCCTATTTTGTTTTCTCTATACTTAAATTATCATCATGTCTGATTATCTGCTTCCCTTGTCAACACATTCTCTTACTGTTAAGGGACTAAGGGAAACATGCTATTTTAATGATCATGCTACCTACTGTTAGTATCCTTGACAGCTATATTTTTTTCACAAAAAATGGAATTAAATTCCCCACCCAACCCTCTTGAACCAAAGTAATCAACAAAAAACAGAATTACGATACAAAAACAGGGAACACAAGGGCACCTCAGACCCTACACCTGCCTTTTCCAACTTAGTCAGTAGGTCCATCAAAGGTTTCCACACATCAACAAAGCTATCAACAATCCTATTCAAGGATAACCGAACTGTACTGAACCGGATGGTTCAGAGCAAATTATACCAAACCATCCTGGTACTGGTACAATTCAATGGTTCAGTACAGGGCCAAACCATACCGTACCGCACCAAATTGCTTCGAACCACCCTATACTAATCTTGAACGATACTGAACTGCTTGGTTCAGCTTAGTAAATGGTGGTTCATGGATTAGGGCTTCCCGGTCTACCAAATCGATATGCCATCGATTCAATACAGTACATCCTGTACTGACCTATATCAATTCGATGCTAAAATAGTACCAGTTCCCAGTATAATGAACCTTGATCCTAATGTTACACAATACTGTCAACTCTCAAAATAATTCAATGGCTTGTTTAGTACAATCTTAGCTGATTTTATTTGTTAAGATTTAACTCTTGTTTAAGGATATCACATCCTTTTGCAAATGTTTCTTCTAGACCCTTGGGATCAGGATACTAGATCACTTAAATGCTTTGTGATATGCTGAATCAATGTTCCTCAAGTAAAATTTTTATGGAATGATATATGAGTTTTCTTTTTCATAAGGAACTTATCCTAAAATTTCAAAGTAGGATTATTCCATGATAGCCATCCAAAAGATTGCAAATGTATGATAGAGCAATGCTCTTTTTTGTTAGACTTGTGATCTTTGTAATGGAGGGGTGCTCCTATTATGAGATTGATAATCTTTTTGGATGGAGCAATGCTCCTATGAGACAGGCAATCTCTTTTGGAGTGATGCTTTTTATTCAAGGAAGTACTTCCAACTCTAAGGATACTTCTTCATGGAAGAATCTTCCAAGTTTCCAAGAAGGGATTTTACATGATGGCAATCTAGTGGATTCCTCATATTTGATAGAGCAATGCTCTTTTTATAAGAACAATGGTCTTTATAATAGAGTGGTGCTCCTATTATGATCAGTGGTTTTATTGAATGGAGCAGTGTTCCTTGATACTGATGATCTATCATGGAGTGGAGCTCCTTGTTCAGGGAAGTATTCTTAAGCCTACTTCTCACATGGAGTCATTAAAAAATTCTAATAAAATTTGTTCCATCATATCCATTGGATTTCTCATGTATGATGGACAATTCTATTTTTGGAAATTTGTATTCAGTTTTACTAGAAGGCAAGAACAGTAGGATTTTATAGAATATAGGAAGAAGAGCTTGGTGGCATGACCTCTCTTTCTTCTCCTTGATCCAATCATTTTTTGGAGAAGACCCTTACAAATCTGTCTCCCTTCTCTTCCTTTAAAATGACATTGTTTCAATATTTATAAAGAATGCTCAATATCTACCTAGAACAACATGGCATAGTTAAAAAACACTTCTAGGCTATTTAAATTTATATAGGCATATTCTAAGCCCTTATGATTGTATACATTAGATCCTCTCTAGACCCTAAATTGGTGGGAGCATGTGCAACTTCTAGGCTATTTAATTTTATATAGGCATATTCTGAGCCCTTAGTGGAGCTTGACATGATGGTAAGGTTACTCTATTATGATTGCGTCCATCAAATCCTCTCTAGACTTTGCAGTAGTGGGAGCCTTGTGCATCGAGCCACCCTTCTATTTTTTAAACCTTTAGCTCTGATGTGGGAAAGCATTTCCATCGCTAGATGGTTGTTTCAAATAAGAAAAACTATCTCGTATTGTGAGAGTAGTTAAAGGGCTTTTTACTCTCTGTATTATTTTGGATGTGAAAGGATCCATCCAATTCAATGTCATGGAAGAAGAAATGTTAGATTTGATAGCTTATTTCGATGCTATAATATTTGAATTGATGTAGACAAACTATAACCGTTGGATTTGAAGGCCTTTCTGAAGACTTTTGAAGGGGCTTTTATGATCATAATAGTTCCCAATCCCTAGATTGGACATATGTAAATCTGTTACCATCGTATCTGATTATCTTCTTGTTGGACTATGAGACACTAATTAATCTCAGCCATCGGATCTATCATAAAGCCATCACCATCAAATTTGACAGCCTTTGAGATGTTTATAAAACAATCTCATCCTTGATATTTGTTACAGCAGATATGCAGCCATTATATTTGACATTGGCTTAATTTTAACCAATGGATGAGTCATGGAATTAATATATTAATTCTAATTATATCCCATCCATTTATTCTGTACCTTTATAGGCCATCAGATAAAACATGCTTATGATGTCAAAAAAATAATAGATTAAATTGAGTTCATTATTTTTGTCATTTATGCTCAATAGCCATCTAATTAACAAGATGGTTATTGCCTATATTAATGGATAGATTGATTTTGGTCCATTCTTATTGCAACACATTTTATGGACCACTAGATAACAAGATACTTATTGTCTCGAGGATCAAATTCCACCATTAATTTCATGGTTAACTTTTTAGAGCCATTTGATTAACTACTCATGGAATAAATCCCGTTTAAACAACTATTAATCCAAACAATATGTTACAAGGCAAATTCTTCATGGGCCATTGGATGAATGAGGTATTTATTGATTATATAGAAAATACTTGGATTTATCACAGATCTTATGATACAACATTGAAGAAGGAAAAGGAAAAGAGAAAAAACCCAAATCAAACTAGGAAACATATAAACAGGCCTCTTTTTTTATAAAAATGTTTTAAGGATTTTTTCTCTTTTTTAATTGGAATTCATATTGTTGTTGGCCTATACCATAGACCTTAGTTATAATGATTCTAGGACTCTTTCTCTTCTTTGATTAGAACACGAATAAGGGTCAACCTATACCCTAGAAATAGTCCTTAATTGTAATATTATAGCATCAAGTAATTATCAATAACATTTTGAAGTTTTTTTTTTCTTTTCCCAGTTTGTTGCTTGAAGTGATTCCTTGTTCCTACTTTTAAGTTCACTTTGGCAAATTCCCTACGCTCATATAGGGTCGCCTACATCATATTTGATATTAGAGCCAATTCTAGTACCTTAATTGCTCCATCACTTCAGCATATCTATCTGTCTCTCCCATCTTTCTCCCTCCTACAGATTATCCTTCACTTTCTTTCCTACGCAAGCCCCACATCTGCCAGTGTTAAAAAAAACTCTTCCATGACTCTTTTCAAGCCAAAAAAAGAGAGAAGAGCAAGAAGTCTCATGACCTCCTCTCCATTACTCAACCTTTTTCCTTTTCGTTCAAATTAGTTCCTCAAGACCTAAGTCTTGCTTCCTCCCTCACTCTCGTCAATATCAACTCTTGGTCTTTGTGACTAGTTAGTGTCCCCCCCTCCCCCTTCTCCAATGCCTCATCTTCACTATTGAACCACCCATTGTTAGCTGAGGAGGTGTTTAACTACACTTGTGGCCATCATTTCTCCTCCTCAACTCCTCGCCTTCCATCACAACAATTAGCTTCCATCGTATTGGAATTCATGGGATCTTGGGTGATTACTTCATGGCAATTCTGTGCTTCTTATCATCGAATACCATTTCTCCACTGAGAGATTTCAATCTCCATCTCAATCCCCAACTTTTTTAGCTGCTTTTTGAGCAAAGGGCTTATAACCCTACCAATTTCTTCTTCATCAGGGTTGCTGACCTCTTCAAACCAACTATTATCACAACCAACTTGGACTGCTGGACCTCATCGACTACAGTCTATGACAACATGCATGCTGTGCACCTCCATGCTGTCGTGCTCATCCTCTTCTTTAAAGACTATAGTGGTGGAACTAGAAGCAAAACCCCTATTTCACTTTCAAGAAAGACTTTGTGTTTATCCACCACCACCAGATCTTTTCATCGATGATCCCATCTGCAACATCAAGCTTGACCTTGCCATCATCGATCTCTCTTGCCACCCCTGGATTTGGGGTCTTGTTGACTCCCTCCAGTAGTGAATCTATAAATCAATCCATTGGAAGGAACCCATTGGTGCCGTTCTCTTCATCCACTAGCTTCAGTTTTCCACGTAAATCAAGATTTTTCTCCGTTCAAATCTGGCAATGTTTCGAACTGTATCAAGCTAACTCCTTCCCTCAAAATTTGACCTCGTCATGTCCACCTAATTTCTCTCCTTTATCCAAGAGCTTGTCAAGTTCCTTTTAATTTACGAACTTAGCTTCTTTGTTTCTATCCACCACTCCACTCTAATATGTGTTACCAAAAGAGCAACTCAATCTGATTCATAATGACCTTAGTCTTGGCATTCACTTCGGTGCAGCTCCCTCTTATCTTCTCTTGCATAGCTTCTTTCAACTGCATGGGGCCACAGTGGTGGGCAAAAGCTAAGAATAACTACCCCACTCTTATTCTCACAAATAGAGCAATCCACGCATTGAACCTACGTAGTTGTCTCACTCTCTCTTTCTCTATCTTTATCACATTGTCCGTGAGGTCGAGTTTCTCTCTAGAAGGTAACCCTGTACTGGGCCTAATGCAAATCATTTCCGAACCCAAGTTTCCAAACTACTTGTGACTTAGGGCCACTGACTCCAAGTTGGACTCGGTTTTTGACTAGGTTTGATTTGGGATTCTTTGATTGAGCCAAAACTGACTTCTAGTATGGCTCAACGGAACATCCATAGCCGCCCAAGACCTCTACATTTCGAGCTTTGCACACAGCTGTGCAGTGATCATGTTATACTGAACATATCAACTCAAAATCTTGGCAACAACAATATTAATCCTCCACTTGCTCTTGATGACTGTGTTGCTCATGCTAGACTATGGATTTGCTGATGTGATGGACAACTTGTGCAACCTAATGGCCGAAGTAAATGCCCATAAGCAAGCAACTCCAACCTTGGTATAGCAACATGGTGAAATTGCAAAGGTTTCCCAGCCCTTAGCTTTCCAACTTAGAGTTCATGACTTTAATGAAGACATCTTCAACTTGAGGTAGCCGACTTTCAAGTCAAACTTGATCCAAACACTTTTCAGTTTTGACTTGAAGGACAGCAGTGAAAGGACCTGAGTGAGAATAGGTGTTAGGATCAAATGCTCATATGGTTCAATTACATTTTTCAACTTTTCAATTTGTAAGCAGTTGGTACAGTGTTTTTGGACCTAGTGTCAACATCTAATAAAGTTTTGTTGCATGAGAATTTCTGAACCAACTCGGAGCATGGCATAAACAATCCCTTCCATCCACTTTTCCAGAAATTAATGGTTAAAAAATGTTTATGTAAATGCATATTCAGATGGATTGGACAGGCAATAACTGGCAGAAACACTATGCACTGCATACAATAAATAGCATCATTGGTTTGTAATGATGAGCATTCCCAGAATAAGCTATTATAGTCCATGAACAGATACACAAACTTAACAAGTTACATTTGAATTACTTAAGAATAACTATATAATCATTTTGTCGATGGAAAACTTGTGAATGATTCCAAAATTTGTCAGTAATTCAGAGAATATTGTTACTAATTTGTTATGCTGGTCTCATGCAGTAATCTAATTATACAAAATTATGGTGAAGTCCATACTACATAATGCATCATCCTCTTTAGTCCATCATTCATAAAGCATCTAAAACAGCCTTAAAACTTCAAACAACAGAGACATTGTCTTCTATCTATCTCTAACAAACCCATCATGCTTTTGAAAAATCCTCACAAGAATTTAGCCTCTTGATGTTTATTAAGTTGTACCTACAAAAGGGTGCTGTATTAGCTGCTACTTGTCTTTTATCATTTATACAAACAATAGAAAGGTAGAAACAACAATACCTTAAAATCATTAGCAAGTGTTGTGCATATATTGCATTAGCTTAATGGATTTAATGACAATGAAGATTGAGAATTCTTATGATCAGCTCAAAATCTGGCATTCCCCCTGAATTGGTGCAAATTTTCTAGGAAAAACAAGAATGAGTTAGTGAAGACCTTGCCATGATATTTAGAAGGCCCACCATTAATGAGGGGAGACCTAAGTTATTGGTTACATGGTATAGACTCATAAGCCAGGCAATAACTGAGATTCTTTTAGACTTGGAAAACATTTTCAACAAGAAAGAAGGCAAAGTTGATGTATGGAGTTTCATTCATCTCCAAAGCACATGGATCACATTGAAACATTGCCACCAAAATGGAAGGGGTACTACATGACAACTCCCCAAGAAGCCAGCAATTTTGATACTGTATTTGATTTGGTCAAAATTCCTTAGTTTGAGTTTTGATGTATTAGGTGCTTTGTTATTGTTGCACATCCACTAAATTTCCTGGCTGACCTGTCTATACTCCATTGTACTGGGTTTGCTTCTTAAGGCTACATCCTAGCATGGTTTCATTCCGGAATCAAGCCTGAAATCACTATTACAAAGTCTTTTGCTGCTGCTGATGTTCTGGCAGGTCTGGGATTTCATCTCCTAAGTGACCTGTCATATGCCCATTGTCCTAGGATTGTTTCTTAAACATTTTCATCAAAGATAGACCAGATATATGGACAAGGAGGGTATGGGATATGTTGAGTGGGACTGTTATTTCTCTATATATGATTTGAAAATCATGAATTTCTGAGGATGTACAAGTACTCTTTTTCCTGATGTCCAAATATGCCAAAAGCATGTCTTCAATCTCATGATCGTAGATAATCTTTTGTTTTTAATTCACAAGAAGGTTGGAGCGTTCAAAAACAACATAATAGCATAATAAATTCCATCAATGGTTGTAAATATTGAGTCTTCTTTTCATGTACAGGGAGATATTGAAGAACTGTATGGAGTTGATTTGAGACCTCATGCTCTTGCTGTTGCTGAAGACTGCAGCAGGAGGTTAGGTGATTATGTCAGTATTGATGTTTTAAATGCCATTCAGAGAACAGCTGCCAAACCTTGGGTATCTAACAAACCTTATGACAAGAATGCTTGTGTACCTGAGTTAAGTGTGCTTTCACTTGATGCAAGCAAGCTAGAAAATAATCTAGTGGAGGCTATCCTATGGTGGACTAAAGTTCTCAATCTGGGAAGTGAAAGGTTTGCTTTTACCTCCCAGTTTACATTTAGTAAAATCTGCTATGGTTCTGTCATTTTAAAATGTCATCTAAGGTAGTATCTTCAGCTGTCGTCATAACTTTATACTCACATACCTGGACGTAATTGCAGGAGCAATCAGATCAACCCAGCTATTGCATTAGCATTATATGATAAATATCACCAACTTCCTTCTGCCTGGAAGCTTAGTGCTTCTTTGTCAACTATGACAGATGATGAAACTAAAGTTCTTCATTTTGATGGTCCTGCAAAGGTATGCTTAGAACATGTGCATCAGTATCAGGGATCAGAACATGGCAATGTTTGGCAGAGATATCTTCCTCCAAATTCTAACATCATCTTAAGCCGTTGAAGTTGCAGAGTTTTGCAACACCACAATGGTATTTTATCACCATTCTATGAGTGTTCCTCTGTTACTGCCTGTGGCTTCTCAAATGATATCTTGACGCTAACAGACTGGAAATTAGTTTTCAGTTTAAAGGAGACGCCTATTTATCATAAAATTCCTGCAAGAAGAAGTCAAGGAATATTCACTGGGCATTAAAAGATCATGCAATTGGACTGTTTGCCAAGAAAATGAAGCTTGCCTTGCCGCCCATGGAGAAGGAACTCTATAAATTATATTCAAGCAAATTATATGAGGTTGGAGATAAGTGTTGATAGCAATAGCAATGGCCTATATCCAACAACTTTTTTACTAGTTGAACCAAGTTTGTGGGTTATTGATTACAATTAGGTAAAATGATTGTTGTGTGTCAAGTGTGCATATTTCTTTCTACAATCCTTTTCTTCTACTTAGAAGAGCAGAATGGGGTATTTATGGGCCATTTTGTCGTTTTTTTTTAAATTAAATATATTTGAACCATATTGGAACTGTTTTTTATTAGTTGTCATGAATTATGACGTGTCATCCTTTGATCTATACTTGTGTATGCATTCTTGGAATAGAATTTGATGATGATGCTTGTCGACATGGACTTGTTACAGTGGGGAATGAAACAAGCAAGGGAGTGTTGAGTAATATAGTTCAAAGAGCGGTTTACAATCAATTGGTTGGCCACCTTGTCACGATAGTCATCTGTCTTCTTCCATATTTTATGCATATTGTAATTCAAAGGAATTTCTGCCCACTGGATGACACAGTGACCCGAGAGATGAAGCAATGTCAAGTTAGGTTGAAAAAATATCGATCGGGATCAAGTATAATCGTATCCACGTTTGTATACACTTTTATTTGAAAAATATAGATGTGAATGTAGATATTAATTAAATAAAAAAAATCATATCTATGTTTATTTTAAATAAATGCTAATATGAATTAGATTTTCAAAGTATAAATACAAATACAGATATAAGAAGGATAATTATATTATGATCACCAAAGCAAAAATATTATTAAGTGTTAGGTAAATTAAGCCAATACCAAGTTAATATGCTAATTTATTTTCTTTAAAAACTTATAAATGATGTATAAGATTAAAAAAATATAAATAGAATCAGATATTTGAAAACAAATCATATAATTATCTATCCATATTCATATCTAATTTTATATGGACAATGGATATAAATGTTAGTTAGTTAGATGTTTAAATTTATATCCCTTTAGGATATGAAAATGGATTTGGACTATGGTTGGAAGAATCGTAAACCAATATTGGACCAATTTGGTTTAGTTCAGCACTGAGCCAGCAATGTAATGCCAATTCGGGCTAGTTCGATAATTTTTGCATTTTTTAATTAGTTTTTATTTTATTTTTTTATATGGTATATGAGCCTCTCATAAATTCTCATTTTCTCTTTTCTCTTATTTTTATTTAAAATTATTTAAATAATTATCATGTTCTCTAATCTTTTCTCTTTCCTTTTCATTTACTCTAGATTTCTCATGACATAAGGGAATGCCCCTCATTTGAATTCAACAAAAATATCAAAAAAAATCAAATTTTTTGAGAATAAAATTTCTTGAGAATAAAAAGTTAACTCTCACTTTTTCTTAAGAACAAATTTGAAGAATATTGAAAAATTACCATTTAGCAAATATTAAGTTAGGATACTTTCACTTTGGATAAAAATCTTAAAAATTAGTATACTTTCACTTCGGATAAAAATATTAAAAAATTAATTTAACTTAAAAATGATAAGAAAATAAAATTTTAAGAAAATTTATGTTAAAATATAATTTATAAGGTTTTGGTTGGTACTTAATCAAACTTATAGGGTTTCCAAATTTATACAGGATCACAGTAACAATGAACATCCTCCTGACTTATGTTAACTTTATCCATAGCTCATTAAAATAATACAATTATATTTACCATAAAATCATAAGGTTAAAATATATGTTTTATAGTTTAGACCATAATATGTTATTAGACCACCTCAGCTCAGCCATATATATGTAGTGATAAAATAATAGACAATAAATTAAAGAAAAAAATAGGTAATGAAGATCAGTATCAAATTCTTCAACTTTATCTTTGAAGTAAATATACAAAAATAGGTAAGAATCACTTCTTTATTTTTTTCATTTCGTCTATTAAAAACCCCTAAACAAGGGTTCTCTATTAATCTACTAGTTGATCTTTATTAAAGAAAAATAATTTAAGCTAATTTTCTTAAAAAATATAGAAAAACTAAAAGATTAATCCCTATAGTTTAGTGACACACTATATTCTAGACTCTAAGAGATATGTTTTAACCTTAGAATTTTATAATAAATCTAATTTTATTATTTTGATAAGCTGTGGATCACATTGGTATAGATTAGTATAAGGTTCATTGTTACTATAATCTTGTCTAAGTTTAGAAACCCTATAAATTTGACTAAGTATTGACCAAATCCTTACAAGTTATGTTTTAAAATTTTTTTTTGATATTTTATTTTTTTATTATTTATAAGTTAAATTAATTTTTGATATTTTTATTCAAAGTAAAAGTACTCTAACTTAATATTTGCTAAATTGTGATTTCCTAAAAATTCTCTAAATTTATTCTTGAAAAACAACGTTAACTTTTTATTCTTAAGAAATTTGATTTTTTAAATACTTTTATTAAATTTAAATAAAAAATATTCTTTTATTTTTATAAAAAATCTTAAGTAGTTATTTTGAATAAAAATAATAGAAAGGAGAGAGATTATGAGCTCAGATAACACTCACGACAACCCTCCCTCCACTCAAAAGCCATCTGAACTAAACAATTCAGTATGGTTTAGTTTTCTGGCCAATTTAGTTCAGTATGTCTTACTTTGATCTGGACAGATATTATTCAGTCCAGTTTTTCCCCATACAAGAGAGATGTGACACATATCATAATATGGCGTGGGAGCAGAAGAATCAATGAATGGAGCGCACATTGGGTTGTCAGCGATGGTGGACGCAATGGGCTCGGCACTGGAAGTATCAATTGAACAGAAGGGGATGCCTCTCAATAAGTTGGCGACAATTAGTCCTTTCTTCTGATCAGCTTCCATTATATGTTTCAGGCTTTTTATTTTCCTGCATTGATTCATTCATTGATTCATTTAAATTTCATTTTATATGTGAAACTTCCTGCCTCATTGCCCTCATGCTGTGAGGTTTTATCCTTTCTTTTACTACCTGCCATTTTAACAATGTGACAAGTTACCTTCATCCATACAATATTGTCATGCACAAAGTTGTCACATTACTTGTTACCAATGTCTATATACAATCAAACGAAACCCTAAGGTGCATTTTCATCATCCTTCCTTCTCTAATTTCATTAAGTCTATCTTGATTCTTCCATTCATTGTGTAACAAGAAGCCAAAAGAGCAAATTTTCATCCTTACTCCCTCCAAAACGTGGCATCGTATTGCCCAACTTGCGTCACCCCATACGGATCGAAATACAGTTAGCCCTACAATTCGAATTAATGGACGCAAAGGACCCATCAGAATTTCCAGGCAAGACTGTGGCATACAATACAAAACAGGTGGCCAATGGCCTCTACGCTAGCAGCCATATTAGAAGCACAGATGCGTTATGGCGTGTGGAGCATCGATGCGCATTCCCATGCGACATGCATGTGTTGTCGAATTCTTTGATATATAAAATCTTTTTCCAAGCAAGTATTATGTTCGTAGACAGAGATGGACGTTGATGGCACCGCTTGAAAGGTGTTTGTCATGAATCTCTCATCATGTTTTCTAACGAAATAAACTACAAATCATATGATTTCTTTACTAGGCAAATCTCAATCATTAAATAATGATCTAAGAGGGAAGAGTATAATATCTCTAGGGATGACAAATTGGCATCAATAGATCATAAATTAGATTGTGTTAACTTAAGAGGTTACCGGCAAATGTATCAACACAAATGTAACCTATATATAATATGCATGCTACATGACACAGCCCGTGCAACCCATTTAATAAATGGGTTGTGCTCGAGTTGATACAAACACATAATCTATTTCAACCCATATAATCTTAAATCAGATTTTACTCAATCTAATTCGTGTAAAATTTTAGGTTTGATCCGATGGAGTGCCCCAAAATACTCAAAATGCTGTTCATTTTCTTTCTTTTTTTTCTATTTTACTTATTTTATATATTGAATAAAGATTTACAAGTAATTTTATACCATAAGTTAACCAGGTCTAAGGGGTCATGTTCAGGTTTGAGCCATATCCATCGGTCGTGTCCAAAGCTGCCACCCCTAAATATCTCTGAGCATCAGTTTTATTTTTGCCCTCTAGTTTTGTTTTCCTTTTGTTCTTAATTTTCTCTATACTCATCCCTAACCGTCTATATAATTGTTTGCACCTAAAACAATGCTAAGCCACCTTATCTATCATGCCCTAACCTAGATTCTGCTTACATAGATGCACGATGCAACTGCATATTCTTTATGATGTAGTCTCTAAAAGCATGAAAGGTTTAAGTTCAACAATTTCATCTTATCTAACTAGCATTTTTCTTACTTGAATCCTAACTTGTGGCTCAACTTCTACATGTTTTGTGGCTTTGGCAAAATAAAATAGTGATAGAGTGATATAAGCTAACAACTTAGTAAAAATCCTACAACATATATCCCATAATTAATATAAATATGAAAAATAGCTAGAAATCATTATTGGATTAAATAAAAAAATAGTAATTCACATAATATATCATTGAATACTCAAGAAATCAATGCATACATATTTGCACCACCATACATAAATTAGTTATTTCATTCATATAATATATTATATATCATATAATAATAATAATCTTTTAGATGAATAGTGATTTCAAATAACTTATCTTTTCTTTTTTAGTTAGCATGTTTAATATGAAAATAATTATCTTTTCAGCATTAGATTAATTATGATCTTACTTCAACTTATAATTAGTAAATCTTAACAAATTTCATTGGTGAAGATCCTTACGCTTCATGTTTTTACCCATGGTGGCAATCCTTAATATCATATATTTATCCATAACTAAGATATCTCCTCAAAATATTCTTACCCATAATGACAATCACACTTTACGTTCTTGCTCGTGACAAAAATTCTCATATGTCATTGGGCTATTCATGTTTCCATGTATTAGCTTGTAGTGGTAATCCATATCATGTGGCTGGTCAAAACTCAAAACTATATTGTATTATGAAAATTTAACTTTTATGCTTGCCAAATAAAATATAATTAGTTGATATCTTTCATACAAAAATCTGATGCAAATGATACCTATGTTATACAATTCATAATCATCAATGTATGATACATATATAAAATATATCCATAATTATATAAGAAGGAATTCTTACAAACTATTTATCTTAACCATCCACATACAAAGTGTATAAAATATCCATAATTATATGGATGATGATGTATAAAGATTCTTACATTATCTCAATATCAATTTATGGTACATATACATGTATATATAAAGTATCCATAATTGTGAGCTAGTAGTATGCAATGATCCTCACCTCTACCTATACGAACTCTAAAGAGGTGTTATCAGTCTACACCTATAATGTCCAATTAATTTTGTATTAATATAATATCAATTTATCCTTAATCAAATATTAACTATTTATCACTAATTTCTTAATTTTTGGATTTTAATATTCAAATTATCCTTGGCTATAAATTTTCTTGTTCCTACCTTGATTGAAAATTAAATAATTAAAAGAATTAGAATTTTATCCCAATTTAAGAATCAAAGTTTGCAATCCTTTGCCCAACAACTCTTTGTTCTAATGATTATACCATTAGAGATCAAAATCCAATAATTAGAGGAGATTATAGAGTAAATATAGTTAATTATAGGGAGAATACAAGAAAAAGGAAGAAAAATGTGAGTTGACTAATGGTTTTTAGGTCAGTAAGAGCTAGATAACAATTTGTTAGATCAAGAAACGAAGAATCGGTCTAAATAAAGGCAATATCATAAGAGTTGCCACTGATGGAGGTGTAATGAAACTTCATGAAGGTTGGGGTAGATATCGACATGATAGGTGATGACCAACAAAGTTCAGATCTATAATTGATAATTAAAGAAAATAAAGAAGAAAGAGCATCATTTGCTATAGTTTTGGAGAGAGAAAGATAATGGAGAGCATGAAGAGAGAAAAGAGAGAGATATATATGGGAAGGGAAACCCCTTTTAAACTTCAAATAGAGAAGAAAGAGGGGCCATGGAGGTGGGTTAGTGAGGGTGGCAATGCTAGTAGCTGCGGTGGTGATTAGCAATGAAAAAATGACTGCTAATTGGTGATGGCGGTGGCAGCAGTCGCTCGGAAAACAAAGGCTAGAAGGAAACCTAGGAAGAATATATATATATATATATATATATATATATATATATATATAATAAAGAAAGAGAGAGAAAGAGAGAGGAAGGATTCAATCATGATTAATTGGAGTCTTGTTGAACAACCAATACCAGTTAAGGACCCAATGGTATCACCAATTTAGCACCCTCAACGATGAATACTACCATAGTAGTATCATCGAGTCTTAAAGATGTTTCTGCTTTTATGCAATGAAGGCTAAAAATAGATCATATGCAAATCAAATATCAATATAACTATATTAGTATCCATTTTTATTTGATAGATACAAATGCAAATATAAATATTAGATAAATATAAAAATTTATATTTATATTTGTTTTATATGGATATAGATATAAATTAGATATTAAAAAATTAATATAAATATGGATGCAAATAGTTAAACTTTACTACTACTCAATCAAAGATATCATTTAGTGGAAGATAAATCAAGTCAATAACATTTTAATATGGTAACTTATTTCCTTTAAACTTTTGAGTACAAAATAATAAGTGGAGTCAGATATTCATATATGAATTCAATAATTGCCTATTTTTATCTGTGTTTATTTTCCTTTGATGGATATAAATATTAATTGAATATTTAAATTTATATCTGTGTTCGAACACATTTAATTATGAAAACAAATTTAGATGGATATTAAATGATTAACTTTTACTCCATCAATGAAGTCATGAAGTCATCAAAATCATGGATAAGGATCACCTCATCTATTGATTCAAAATGATTTTGGAGCACTCATCTTTCATTGCATTCTTAATACCTCGTCAACATTCATAATCAAGCAGATTATAATGTAGCAGTTAGTATTAGTTGGCACTCCTTTAGTTATGCTCAAAATAAACATGCTTATCCCTCATCGTATATTAAAATCAAATATATGCACAGGTGTGGCATAAGATATATATGACAACAATATTGTTATATAAGAATTGAATTTTTGACATTGATAATGCCCTATACAAATACAATGGATGGATTCCTTTCTTTTGAACGATTGCATTGTAATATTCTTTTTATTATGAGTTTGTTTATACTCTGGAGAAATAGTTGCTAAAAGTTTTTAATCACAAACAATGATCACTAAAACCAAAACTCTTTGAACGGGAGGCAAATAATGCTCCGAACTCTATAACAAATGTTGTGAAGATCATGATCACATATTGGATTGAATTACATATTATAATTTTATTTATTCTTTTAAATATTAGAAATGGGTATAATTGTGGGGGGGGGGGGCCTTAAGACAAGTCTGTCCTGGACTGGACCAGTGAGAGGCTGGGGACCAGACCCTAACACAAACCAGTATTTGTCACGTTATGATTTCCAAACCCAGATCCTAATCTCGTTGAATAATTAGATCAGATCGGGTTCATGAAAAATTTCTTAGGTCCCCTCCAAAATCATTGAACTGTGGCCAGGTGAAGCATTGCCAAAAACCCACCCAAAACCGGCCTGCCCTTTTTGGATTTTTATCCAAATTGAGTTCTAGGCTTGGCCCAGTGCATGATTGAAGAAAAATGTACCATTCATTCCAAACTTAAAAGAAGAAAAATGATTTGTGGTGCTTGGTGTAGATAAAACTTGAGCCTACTTTTATATAAAAATATATATAATAATTGGTTTTGCTCCCATCCCTGCATAGCCATAGATGGTGTAGTGTTTAAACTGATGAAGATTTCATCCAACCACTCTTCCTGTTTGTTTGGTAGATTTCCCTAAGTTTTCAATTTTCTATGAATACGTATGTATTTATATGTAATTTTGTGTAGGTGAAAATATACTTTTGAGCCTTAAATTTCACTCAAAAATTATTTTAAACTTTAAACTTTCAGGTATTATAGTTTAATTTTTTAAATTTTAAAAATATTATATTTTTAATGTCTCATTACATAAATTTAGTTAAAATTAATAAAATAAATAATATATTATTTTATTAATCAATTTATATATTTGTGTTAGTATGATATGTTTGTTATTTTATTAATTTTAATTATTATTAAATAATAAAATATTTAAAATATAATATTAAGAATTAAATTAAAATAATTAAAAGCTTGTGGGCCAAAATGAACTGGCAAAAGCTCGGATGCTCTAGCCTTTGATGTATCTGGTGATGTGAGTAATTGCGACCGTATATCCTATCAAAACCCAGGAATAGTGGGTTACTTCCTTTTACATTGTGATGGAAGTGAAAAGAATTTTATAAGCCGTCCTCGTGCCTTGTGATGGAAGCATTGGTCCTGGTCCCCTTTTCGGGAGATAATGATAGTGTAGTGGAAATCAGAAGGTGTGCATCGTGCGTGATCTTAAAACGTGTGGTAAAGAAGGCTGGTTGTTGCACTGCTCGGCGGTTGGAGAGTCGTATCAGGCCATCACTGCATAGGAGAGGCCAGACATTTATGCTGGACTTTTCGAATCTGGCAGACCAGTCATGAGGACATTAATGCTCCACTTGGGCATAAAAGCTGCGTAATTTCTTTTTTCTTTTTTTTCTTTTATTAAACAAAATATTCTTTTGATCTTTGTATTTTGGTTTCAATTTCATTTTGATTCTTAAATTTTAGTTATTATAATTTAATCTCTATATTTTAAAAATATTATAATATAAACATCCTGCTCTGTATAATCAATTAAAATTAATAAAATAACTAATGTGTCATTATATCAGAATGGCACATCAGCTGCTTCATCAATTAGAGTTGATCTAGAGGTGTTAAATAGATTGGCTCAGCCTGACACGGTCCACTACAATGACCAACTCACTAGCCGACATAACATGGTTCCTGTAGCAAGTCGTGCAGGCATGACCCACCACACCCGAGGGATCGACCCAACATGCCTCGCAGCTGGCTTGGGGTGGGTCGTGCCGGCCCACGTGGTGTGCTAGCTCACATGTTAGTTCATATAATATTTTTAATATTACTTTAAAAAAATATGTATACCTTTTTTGTGGGTTGGCAAATGGCTTATCGCGGTTGCATCATTTCATTGTTCGCTTGCTCGATCTTTTTTTTGTTTTCTAATTGTTCGGAGGAAAGTCTCTAATCTTTTGATCTTCATCTTCATCTTTTATTTGATATAGTTTGAACCCTAGGTTGTCGGGCACAATAAGCCAAATTGAAGCAAATTTTTATTTATTATTATTTTTATAATTTTAAAACTAATTTTAAGAAAATAAAAAAGAATAAATTGGATGTACTTATCTTTTTTGAGGCTTGTTGATGCGTTCTATCATGGTCATTCCTCTTATCTACCCTCCAGGACTATGATAGATCGCACCATTTTTCATCTTTAGTCTTCTATTGTTGTACTCATTATCATTTGTAGGGGACTCTTCATTATTATTCTTCTGACTTTTTATCCTCTCTTTAATATCGTATTAATCCTTGAAGCAAACTAGCATCCTTATTGTATCGGATTTCAATCGGCTCCTTTCGTCAAGTACCTATCCTCCTGCACTAAAAGCAGACCCAATGCTACTATAGACACTAAAGGGATTAGTAGATCATGGGCCATGATGGAAAGCGTAAGATAATTATTTTTTTATGCTCTTTAACAAAGCCCCTCGCTAGCGATATTCTCGATGTTGAAGTCTAGCCAGACTCCAGAAGTCCTGGGTCTAACTATAGACCTAATGGCCATTGATGTGACACCGATGGTGGAAGTAGGCTTAAGGGCACTGAGTTTAGACTGTAACTAATATACCCCACACTCCACCGTGTCGGTATCAAACTTGAATTCTTAACCATAAGGTTAGCGAGAGCTACTAACACAAAACATTATCGATTGTAGAGAACAGAGAGTAAGATTAGAGACTAGAAAGAGATATTAGGATAAGTTACTAGAAACTAGAGAGAAATTAAGATAGCTTAGGAGGATTAGAAAGGCTTGTAGAAAGATAAAAAGAGCTTAAGAGAGCTTTAGAAAGTTTCAAATAGCTTGGGTTTGGTATAGTATAAGAGAGAAGGGTTGGAATCTATTTATAGATGTTGGAGGATTTTCAAATGGCCCCAATAACTTTGAAAGCTGGCCGTTTATAACCATTGAAAAGGGTAAATAGATTTTCTTAACCAAAAGATCAAAATATTCTTTAAAACTAATCATTTATGGCAATCATAAAGGGTATTTTGAAAATTAGATAAAAATGCCTCTCAAAATTAATCTTTTTTACCGTTTGTTTGGGGGGGGGGGGGGGATTTTGCTCTTTTCCATCGGGCTTGGCATGCCAAGCATGTAGTTAGCGGGCCATGTTTGGCATGTTAGCCCAAGAGGCCTAGCATGCCGAGCATAGTGTACCTAACGGGTCGGCCTGTTAACTCTAGGCACGCTCGAAAAATGAAAATGAAAAAGAGATAAAAATATAATTTTTTTTAAATAAAAAAAATTAAATTATAACGATTAAAAGTTTAAAAATTAAAATAAATTTTAAATAAAAATTTTAAAAATAAAAATATATTTTAATTTAATTTAATTTATTTTATTTTTTTTGGGCGCGCGCGTCTTGCAGTGCATGCCGAGTAACGTTTAACTGCAACACTTTTTTAGCCTATAATTGTAAGTGTTTTTCAGGAAAAAAAATATAGTAACCCTTAATTCTTGTAATTCTTCATCTTGGTGATATTTCAATTACTTTTTTACAAAGCAGATCATAGTATATATGTTTCCATATTTTGTACAACTGACAAGAATTCACCTTGCTGTGTCTTGTTGGAAGTACATATATATTTGATAAAAACGTTGGAAGTACATACGGAAGTGATGAACGGATGGCAATGCTCTGACCGTTGAGTACTTGGACTCGCGGTGGTTTTTACGAATGTAGCATATTGTATAAAGCTTCTGCCGTAGCCTGTGCGCCCCACACCCCACACCCCCCAACTTTATTCCTCCGGTTTCTCAGTGGTAAAGCTTGGGGGCAACTTTTAACCAATAGTCCACCTACATTAATGCCTATGGATCTCATCTTCTGCCTTTAGAAGTTGATATAATTTTTAGCATCCTTGCATGAGTCGTCCGACAGATGTGTGAACTAGGTCATCAATCCCATGAACTTTTAGGCGGCGGCCAGTATCAATCATCTTGTTCAACTTGATAAGGCCATAAGCCATCATGTTGTTAGAATTTGAGACGCAATGAGGTCGGCTTGGGAATTGTCAGGCATGGGTCTCTACAGCAGGTGTTATGATTTGAGTCCCCACAGTGTTTTTTTGGCAAGCAGGATATGGACTTTGAAATAGGGCATTCGCACATCTAGAGCTCTCTGAAGAATTTTAAGTTTAAGGGAGGTAGTTTATGGGGAGCAAATCATACTCTTAATTATATTGCTTGCATGCTTGCCTCCCCTTTAGAAAAGGAGATTCTTCTTAGTCTCAAATACTTGCACAACAATACCCACTAAGGAAACCATGGAAATTGTCACATCTCACACCCATGTCCATCCCATCACTGCGCATGCCTACCTTCGCACGCAAGCTCTTATTGCATGCGTATGTGAACTTAAAAAATATTGACTTCCTTTTTCTTTGTCACTCTTTCTCTATGTTCTCCTTTCCCTTGGCAAAAGGAGGGTTGCTTTTCATCGTTCACCTTAGTCCATTGAATGGTTGTTTTCATGCCATCAACTTCATTATTGGGACATTTCCAAGGGAGGGGGGAAAGTGAAAGAAAGAAAAAAAAAAAAAAGAAAAGAAAAACTTCACTATTTTCTGTGGACAAAAGAAAACCTTCACCATTGAGACTGGCAGTCCTGGTGGTTACTTCAAATATTCTCTAATTTTCCTAAGCTGATTCAGATTCTTCTATTAATTAGTGATGACCTTGCTATGTAGAAATTATTAGTTCTCCAGGTTCTTTCAGTCCTATTCATGCCAATCACTGATCAGTTTCCTGTTTATTTATGTTTTTAAGCAAACAAACAGCTGTAAGATTCTTGGATAGTTAATTAGTTGATTTAACCGTACCAATCGAAATCTTGTAATTATTAGACGAAGGCATGTCAAATGAACAGGAGACTAATTGTTAGATTTGTCTGCATGAGCTGGCCTGCCCAGTTTAAAGGCACTTGCTGATGTTACATGAACTGTTTAAATTAGAGAAAGCGAGTCGGACTTTTATTCTAATTCCACAAAATTAATATATATTAGAGGCGAGGTCTTGCTGAAAAAATTATTGGAGTAGAGATCACTCGCGTTGGTAGAGAGCTGCCTCATAGCTAGTGTTGCCGTGGTAAGAAATTCTAATCACCAACCACGGAGAGCCAAATTAAGCTGAGAGTAATTGGTTCTGTATCTAATGAGGCTTGGGCCTTCCGGTTGGCACCCCTCTCTTAAACCCATTCATAGGAGAGAGAGAGAGAGCTTCTGGGTTCAAAATATAAAGGTGGCATTCCTAATTTCCTACTGTATTAAAAGAATTCATAAGTTGAGCCCATGGAAAGCTAAGAAATAAATAAAACATGATAAAATATCAGCACTTTACGACAAGATCATCATGAGGTCTAGAAAAAGATTAACGCTGGGAGCTCTTACTTTGTGCATAGGAGAGCTTCTATAATTTTTATAACTCATCAAAATTAGTGCCATATATGAGGATAATTTAATGATAAATTATCAGAAAATAATATTGCAAAGCTTGAAACTGGCACGAAGAAAAAAGCTCTTCATGCTTGGTCTTCATAGATTGTGGAGTTCATGAATCTATCAGCAAGTCTTGATATAAAGTGCCGACTTTTTTTATATCATGTGGCATTGATGTTTCTTCTTAGCATGGTCATTTGCACCACAGCATATTTTGAGATTAGTAAAGAAAAGCTCAGAAAGAAAGTATCTGCATGCACTAATAATTTTCAAAAATGAGTAATGTTAGAGAAAGGTAGGGTGTGTGATGCCCACGCGGCAACCCCACACGGATGTGGCTCTTGGTTTCCTTGAAATATAAACACATTTTAACAAGATCTCTGCTCTTACGTGACGTGCAAGATCTTGACCAAGTCAAGAGTTTTTTTTCTTTTTTTAATGTTACTCTTTGGACGTGAGCTGCTCTGTTCACATGAAAGGAGGTGATATGAACAGGTCTTTTCAAGTTAAAGGAGATGAGGTCCTTTCACAGTGTTGAATGCACCAGCCTTTTGTGGGCACAAGAGTCCTCCCCACCCTCTCCGATGTGAGAGGGCATGATCTTTCGTGCTGCTCGTGTTTATGATGTAGTGGCAAATGCATGCATGGCCGGAAACAATGAAAGCGCCCTCACTTTCCATAGAGAATCTTATTATTTTCAGACAAATCTCTTTGATTAAGACCATAAATTTGATAAAAAGTTTCTTGATGTTTGATGGCCTTCCAACCAAATAAGCCTACTTTAATAAAGATGATTCTTGAAGAGAACTCAAATCAAGTCAAAGGAACGCAGTTACAGGCGGTTAAATCTCAGGACTGGTAGGATAGATCCAATAGCCTTTCTTACTGGATCTATCTTTCACTGCGCTCCACCAAGCTACAGCAATTTGCCTTCAATTCAAAGACATCATTTGGATCATCACTAACATAGAACCTGGGAGAAGAGAGAGAGAGAGAGAGAGAGAGAGAGAGAGAGAGAGAGAGAGTGGAAACAGCCGAGGGGAGTAGACAGGCATGACATGCCTTGTTGCTAGGAACCAGCTACAGGCTGATGGATAGGTCTCGTAGACTAACTTGTATGGCTGAGAGAAGCTTACATACTTGTGCTCCATGCTACAAAGACTCGGATTTTATAATCCTTGGTAGCTTGTGGGTGTAGTACCTTTTTTTGTCTACTCTAGCAACAAAAGCTGCCATGAGTCATTGTTCTAATTAAATAACAAATTTACTTTTGCTATCCCATGAGCCTCTTCCAATGATAATTTTTCTCCCGAAAGCTAATTTGTCCTCACTCTGAGGCCACCGAGACACGGCCCCTTTCCAACTCTGATGGTCTCTGATCAATCAAAACCTTGCTGACGAAATGAACTGTCCTGGTAGTTTCTTTCCTTGAGTTACCATAGCTTTTGAAGTTTATCATCAGATAAATTCTTAACAATATTATCTATCTTTTAACAAAAAGAAAATAAAATTAATGTAATAAATAAAAGAAAAAGCCATCCCAAACCCGAAATAAGTTCATGATACTGACTGGTCATCAATTGCTGCAGGGACCAGCCAAGTCTTAGCTAAGACTGAAGACATCTCTGAAGGACAGGATCACTAATTAAATATATTTTTTTAAATTTGTTAACAATATAATTCTTAACAATATCTTTTGTTTCTCCGCCAACTTCATTGCTTATTAATCATATCCACCGGTCCCCACAGTATCTTCTTTCTAAAGTCTTTTGTTTTTTTTTTTTTTGTTTTTTTTAATCTACTTAATCTTTAGTCCCACTGAGATTACCTCTGCATTTAGCTTTTAAAGTTCATAACTTCACATCGACTAATCATGCCAAAGTTAACATCAATTCTAAGACAGTTTTACAAAGGCAAAGCTGAAGTATGATGGCCAGAAAGGGTGTTTGAAGAAAAAAGTATGGTTACATCAAAAATGGTAGCTGTCGTGCGGTTGGCTTGCCAACTCAAATACATGCAAAAAGAATAAAAAACATCTGACACGATCGGTCCCCACAGTATCTTCTTTCTAAAGTCTTTTGTTTTTTTTTTTGTTTTTTTTTTTTAACAACAACTTAATCTTTTGTCCCACTGAGATTACCTCTGTATTTAGCTTTTAAAGTTCATAACTTCACATCGCCTAATCATGCCAGAGTTAACATCGACTCTAAGACAGTTTTGCAGAGGCAAAGCTGAAACATGGTGAAAGTGATTGCAAAAAAAGGGTGTTTGAAGAGAAAAGGATGGATAAATCTGAAATGGTAGTTGTTATGTGGTTGGCTTGCCAACACTAATGCATGCAAATAGAATAAAACATATCTAACAAGATCGGTCCCCACAGTATCTTCTTTCTAAAGTCTTTTGTTTGTTATCTACTTAATCTTTAGTCCCACTGAGATTACCTTTGTATTTAGCTTTTAAAGTTCAAAACTTCACATCAAGTCTAATCATGCTGGAATTAACATTAAACATGTTCTATTGTTTAAGATAGTTCTGCAAAGGCAAAGCTAAAATATGATCAAAATGATTGGAAAAAGAGTCTTTGATAAAAAAAATGGCTTGTTGGATCTAAAATAGTTGTCAAGGGTGCAAAATGCCAAAATATGTTGAAAGTGATTGCAAAAAGGAGGAAAATTGGGTGCGATTTCTTACGTTTTTGCCATTTGATTCTTGCTTACCAACAGACATATGTGTTTAAGTATTTAATGAAGGCTTCGATGGAAGCTTATGTATGAGCTGTAAAGTTAACAGAAGTGTTTGTTGGTAGATGGACAACTAGATGACGTAAGGAATGACCCCTAAGTTGTATCTTTGCAACAAAAAAAAAAAAAAAAGCATGTTTAAGAAAAAGTTTTGTTGAATCTAAAATAGTTGTTAAGCACATTAAAATGATAAGTAATTGCAAAAAAATGATATTGAAGGAAAGGAGTTTTGTTGTATGTAACATGATTGTTATTTAAAAAATAATAAAATAATAAAATAATTGTCAACTATATAAAAATTATAAGCGATTATTAAATTTAAAAATTTCTAAAAATAATAAAATAGTTGTCAAGTATATAAAAATAATAAGTGATTGTAAAAAAGGAGTGCCTAAGAAAAAAGAAAAAGGAAAAAAATCTCCAAACATGCCAAATTGAGCTAAAGACCTGAAGATGTACTACAGTCACGCAAATATAATAATAAAATAATAGTCAATAGGTAAGCTATGATTAGCTATTTTTATATCGCCAACAAAATTCAAGATGGTAAAACGTAACATATTCGTGATTTCTCCAATCAAAGCTTGTTTTATCTTCTAAATTGAAGATATCTGCCTATATCTCCTAGCAGTAGTCTTATGAAAAAATGCTGGATATCTGCCTTAAATGATATATTTTTTTAATACTTGAATCTGAATAATTATGGTATAAGAGATTTTTTTCTTTCTTTCTAAAAAGAACTATTTTATCTCTATATTTTTATATAATTATATAACTTTCTTAGTTTTTTATGATATGCGTTGGTGTTAGATTCATTGATTAAACCTTGGTTTCATAGGTTAGGTGACAGCAATGAAATATAAAGAAGAGAGTGTGTATTAATTGAGGAGAGAGAGAGAGAGAGAGGAATAGCTTTTTGAGCTTTATCATGGAGCATCCTCCTCTCTCTCTCTCTCTCTCTCTTGAGCTTTATCATGGAGCATCCTCCTCTCTCTCTCTCTCTCTCTCTCTCTCTCTCTCTCTCTCTCTCTCTGGCCTTTTTCTCCGAGATTCTTTGCCTCTCTTTTGCCTCCCTGTTATTTTTTTCTGACTTGAAAGATCGTTCCAACCTTCCGCCTCTCCAACTTTTCATTGTCTGCACTTCTTTCTCTCCTCAACTCCTAGCCTAACATTAAATTTCACAGCAGGATTTCACCAAAAACTCCATGAGAGGAATAGAATGGCATACGATACCAATGTACTATACTAGATATATTAATTACTTTTAATAATTTTATCTTGTCAATCGTTTCTATTGGTGTTTCTCGTGTAGTTTCTCACATACATTTCCGAGTAAACTAATCACGAATTAATGTGTTTTTTCAAAAAAATTATTTTCTTATATTTGAATTCAACTAAAAGAATGCTTTCAAATTTTATTATCAGTAATATTGCCAAGTATTTTAATACTTACATATAGGCTAACTATGAGGGGGTAATAATGAATTATGAACCTTTTAATGACCAAATAGACAAATCATAGTAGCGAACGGACAGCGTTCTGGCATTTGGCCAAAAGGCCTCTACAAGACAGGCAGCTAGGATCTGGTAAGTTCAAAGCTAGAGATGGCACTCCTACTGTATCTTAGATGAATATTAAAAAAAAAAAAAGAAAAGCAAGGTTGCTCGGTAAGCCATTAGAATCTACGACGTTTATTAACAACCTAATGATAAAAAGGATAGGATGAAGCAGCTAGTGTTATCTATAGGTGACTTTGGATTGAGAGAAATAATAGGAATTCTTCAGGGATACCTTCACTGAGGTTGATGACAATATTACTGTTGACTGATCTAGCGCTAGGCAATAGGTCATGCGTCTATGCAAACTCACCCACATGGGCCACCATCGATCCATGAGGCGATGGTCGTGAGGCGGTGGCTACTTCATGCAACTCCAAAAAAAAACAACGAAAAGAAACTGTTATTAGCAAGCTAAGAAGGAGCATGGAAGGTACTCTTCCCTTCACTCTCTAATTCTCCAGTGACCTCTTTCCCTCTCCGGCACTAGTAGCCTCTACTGCCGGTCAACGATGATCCCTCATCGCTTCCACCATCAAATGGAGATATGTTCTCTGTTTTATTCTTCAATTGGTATCAGAGACTTGTCGTTGCCTTCTCATCACATCTATTTCCCATTGCCACTGCCCCTCCTGTCGCTGCCGCTCGCCACCCCTGGAGCCTGTATGCTTTGGCTGCAGGCGCAATTGTTGGCCTAGCTGAGCTACTGGGCATCGGCATCTCCTTCAAGTGATGGGGTTGGCCGCCCCATCGATGTCAGGTGAAGAGGAAGTTGGACGGGCCACAGCCACCTGCTACTAGGCGCCTCATTGTGGATAGCTGAGAGATGCCTTAGCTTATCCCATTCTTCCAGCGAAGCATAACATCAAGGTTCTTATAAGACCTCAAAACTGGCATATCCAGTCGCCTTCTCTGGCCAGAGAAAGGTGCCTTACGTGTCCCTCATCGTGATAGGTCAAAAAATGGTTCTGTCGGCCGCCTCATGTGCGGTGGCATGGTGGGTTCACTAAATTTATGGATGGCACTCATCTATAAATTTAGTGAAGAGAAGGGGTAATTTGATTCTCCATTTTTCCACCCAAAAAAAAAAAAAAGTTCCAACCTATGTTAGTTTTGTGGACATTAAAGATGAGTTCTTTGAAAATTTATGGGATTACATATTCTATCTTATTGAATGGGTAATGATTATGAGCTTAGCGAAATTTTCAACCTCATTTATAAGAAGGAATATTTAAAATCTGATTATTTTTCCTTGATATTAAAATATACTGAATTATGTGCCTAATGTCTAAACCTTGCTTGGCTAAATATAGTAATGGCCTCTAAATCTATAATAACTAACCTCAATAGAGGCGAAAATTTAGATGGGTAGAATTACGATATGTGGCATAGGAAGATCCAGTATCACTTAATGAGTTAGAAGTCTTAAAGATCCTAATATCTAGTATGACACCGTTAGAGCCTGGCAATTCTACACAGCACCACTGCACTAAGAAGTTTATGAAAACTGGGTGAAAAAGGATCGTTGTGCTCGCTTTATCATGCTGAACAGTAGGTACAACAACTTGATCAGAGATTTGAGAGTTTTCTGACAGCCTAGTCTATATGAAACCAACTCAAGATTAGGTATGAATAGGCCTTTACGACAAGACTATGTGCCTTAAACCTAAGGTTTATGCAATATACTAAGGATCCCAATTATTCGATATCCAATCATCTTTATTTGATGGAGAACATAATTAGGGATCTAAGAAATATTGGAGTTGATCTTACGGACGAGCAGCAGGTCATTGTAGTGATTCGTTCACTGTCTAACCCTTAGTGGAGTCAAATGAAGCTCTCAATGACTTATAGTGAGAACATCCAGACTTTTGAGGATATATCTCATCATCTTGAGTTGGAGACCGAGCACATAAAGACTTTTCACCCCTCGGCCTATATGGCCCACGCTGGACCTCCGCAGCCCAAGAGTAAGAAAAGGGGCAAGATGGATGACAGGAGTGGACAGGGACTAAGGAAAAAGAAGTGGCTAAACTGAGAAGAGGCCGACAAGGGGGCAAAAGAGATGTAGCGAAGATTAAATGCTACAACTATGGGGTAAAAGGCCATCTTGCTTGTGACTACACTGGGCCTAAAAAGGTAACTCTACATTAAGCTATCTTAGTGTTTATTCGTATGCATTAGTTATTAAAATACTCCCTAATTAGATTGTAGGTATAGGAGTGAACAAACACATAGTATGAGATTGAGTCGGACATGTAGATTTTCATCGGATTCCAACAAACATTTAGTATATTATTCTTGAAAATGGTCTACGTGAGCAGATGTTGCGAACAGGAGCTAATCTTATTAGATTATGTGGTGGATATATGTTGCTTCTATATGATGTGTATGTCCCAACCATCCGATATAATCTGTATGTACTTACCCTATTGGCTCTTGGCTATACTTTTTGTTTCTTTAGGTACCAAATATCTATACCTTCATGATGTACTTCATACTTCAGAGATTCGGTGAAACTTGCTTTTAGTTATAATAATGTTAGGTCTTAGAATTAGATTTGAATTTGAGAGTCAATCTGTTAGGATTTATTTGGGAACAATTTATTATGGTTCTGGTTATATTCTAGATGGTTTAATGGTTTTGGACACTGATTATTCTAGCTATAATAATATCAATAATTCAATTTTTTTAATTGCTTCAAAAGATAATGTTTACACTAATTCTATAACATGGTATGCTAGATTAGGCCATATTGGGCAAGACCGAATGGCTAGATTAGCTAGAGAAGGCCTCTTATGCCTACTTGCTAAAGTCATGTTGCCTACTTGTGAACATTATCTTCCTAGAAAGGTAACCAAAAAATCATTTGAAAAGGCCAAAAGGGCATCTGTTCCATTGCAATTAATCCACTTAGATATTTGTAGCCCAATAAGTGTGAGGGCAAGACATGGTGCATTCTATTTCATCACATTCATAGATGACCATACATGTTTCGGTTAGGTCTACTTGATCTCCCATAAATATGAGGCATTAGATTGTTTTAGAAAGTATATAAATTTGGTTGAGAATCAATTAGATAAAAAAAATAAAACTTTAAGAACTAATTATGGGTGCAAGTATCTATCTGAGCAATTCAAAGGGTTTTGTGATGAGAAAAGGATACTAAAACAGTTGACGATTCTTGGGATGCCGCAACAAAATGATGTGGCAAAAAGAAAGAATTGAACTCTCTTAAACATGGTTAGTCAATGATTGCATAAGCAAATTTGCCCATCTCCTAGTGGAGAGATGCACTTGTTTCTACTGCCTACATTCTTAACCAAATACCCTCTAAGTCAGTACCCTCTATCGCATGTGAACTATGGACCAATGAAAAGCCCAATTTGGATCATTTGTGGACTTGGGGATCAACACCCTATGTTCATAATACTTCTCATAAACATGGGAAGCTGGGCGCTAAAGGAAAAAAGTATATCTTTATTAAGTACTCTGAACACCTCAAGGGTTAAGTACTTATAACTGAACAGGCTGATGAAAGTGTGATTGAAGTTGAGTCATGAGATGTAGATTTCTTAGAAGAAGATTTCCTAACAAAGGAGAAGTGGAAAATGAGATAGAGCTCTATGAAATAGAGGATCCAAAGGTAGGCACACCTAGTAGCTTGGTTAAGAATTAGAAAAAAAATTCCTCAATCTCATAGGGACAATAAAAATGATTTGTCTCCCAATTCATTAATGGATGAGGAGTCTCAAATTGAGTTGTGTAGAAGCAAACATTGAAGATTGAGGGAGAAACTTTTATGGTTGCTCAACAAGATGACGTTGAGCTTAAAACAGTGCAAGAAGAACTATCCTCCACCGCTAAACAAGAGTGGATTACTGCTATGAATGATGAAACGAAGTTTCTGATGACTAACCATATCTGAGACTTGATCGAACTTTTGTTGGAGCGTAAGACTATTGGGAATAAATGGGTCCTAAAAGTTAAGCATAAAATGAATGGTTCTATTGATAGGTATAAAGCTCGCCTTATGGTGAAAGGCTACACCTAATAGGAAGGTGTGGAATATAAAGAAACCTTTTCATCAATTGTAAGCTTTGTCTTGATTCACGTAATTCTAGCCATTGTTGCCCATTTGGACTTAGAACTTTACTAAATGGACGTCAAAATGGCATTTCTCAATGAAAAATTGGATGAAGAGATTTATATGGATCAACCAGATAGCTTTGTAGCAAAAGATCAAGAGCACAAAGTTTGCAAGCTCGGACGATCTATTTGTGATCTAAAGCAATCATCTAGATAATGGTATTTCAGATTTCATTGAGCCATTATAGCTAATGAGTTCATGATGATTGAGGAAGATCACTATGTATATGTTAGATGGTCCAAGGAAAGTTTCCTTATCCTGTCATTGTATATTGATAGCATTTTTCTAGCTAGAAATGATAAGGAGATGATTATCACTACTAAAGTATGATTGTCCTCTAATTTTGAAATAAAGGATATGGGTGAGGCCAACTACATGCTTGGAGTTAATATCCTAAGGGATCGTACAAAGAAACTTCTTAGTTTGTCCTAAAAGACTTATATCAGGAAGATTTTTGAAAGGTTCTAAATGCAAAGTTGTAAACCTATTGACACTCCTACTGCAAAAGGCAAAGCCTTGAGCTATGATATTGGTCCTGAAACTCCAAATGAGGAGAGATAGATGGCTCGAGTTCCCTATTCTAGTGTTGTTAGGAGTTCAATGTATGGTATGACATGCACTAAACTTGACATTTGTTATGCAATCAGTCTGTTCAAAAGATATCAATCCAATCTAGGACCAGCCCATTGGAAGCAATCAAGAGGATACTCAATTATCTCAAAGGAACTGCAAATTATGTGCTTTGCTACTAGGGTTCAAATTTGCTCATCATGGGCTGTAGTGATGTAGATTGGGGTGATGACTTAAATGAGCACAAATTTATATCAGAATATACCTTCTTGCTTAATAGTGGTACCATATCTTAGAGTAGCAAGAAACAATCTTGCACTACTTTATTCATGATGGAAGCAAAGTTCATGGCATGCTCATCTGCTATACAAGGGACTGTTTGGTTGAAATGATTCCTTCAAGACTTAGGAGTTGTAACATATGCCTCTAATCCAATGACAGTTTATTGTGATAGTATGGATGCACTGGCATATGCAAACGATCCTAAGTATCATTGAAGGACCAAATACATAAACATCATGAATAACTTCATTAGAGATTATGTTGCACAAAAGAAAGTAGTCTTGAAACATATTCCTATGAAGTACATGATTGCAGATCACCTAACTAAGCCCATTGTTAGATATGCTTACATTGCTCATGTTAGGTCATTAAGACTTCGTTGGATGTAATTTTTTTTTATGTTTTTCTATTAGATCACTTGGATTTGTATAATTTATTAGAGTATTAATAACATTAACGCACATGAGTGTTTTATTTATTGTTTTGTTGTCCATGTTGCATTTATGGATTAATAATTAGCACATAAGAAATCAAAGTATGTCAATAGGTCAAGATTGGCTCACTCAAACAAGCAATCACATTTGGCGCTTAACAAGATGGGTAAAGATGAGACATTTAAGGTATAGAATATCTTCTTGGTTGGAACCAAAATGAGGTCCAATGTAATATTGCACTTAGGGATTGGATGCGAGATCAACTTTGGTGCTCAGTAAGGCGAGCAAATGAATAACTCAAGTTAGGCACTTGAAGAGCGACTAGACTAAGATCTATACGGTGTTCAGAGAGTTTGACATATGCTCTTAGAGAAACTTCAGATAGCATATATTTTATACTGCATGTGCTATCCAACTGATTTATAAGGTGAGAGAATGGATCCCTGCTTCTCCACCGTATGAGTCCTATAGAGGTTAATGACCTCAAAATACATCCTTATCGACCTTTAACTATGTCATGAGAAGAGGAATTGATATTAGCTACTTTAACATATTGCCTACAGCCATAGATGATTCAGCCATAAGGGGCATTATTAGGAAAGCAATTAATTCCAAACTAAATGGCGTAAGGGTGAAGAAAAGACCATTTGATATCGCATTCATGCTTTATATTCAAGGTCGACCCCTTATATCGATTTTTTTTTTTTTAACTTTAACATAAGTGTGAA